>JAVSCE010000027.1:0-385457 GCA_032199065.1 Smutsia gigantea
CTACTGATGGACACTTAGGTTGCTTCCATATCTTGGCTATTGTAAATAGTGCTGCAATAAACATAGGGGTGCATATGTCTTTTTGAATCTGAGAACTTATATTCTTTGGGTAAATTCCTAGGAGTGGAATTCCCGGGTCAAATGGTATTTCTGTTTTTAGTTTTTTGAGGAACCTCCATATTGCTTTCCACAATGGTTGAACTAGTTTACATTCCCACTGGCAGTGTAGGAGGGTACTTCTTTCTCTGCATCCTTGCCAGCATTCATTGTTCCTAGCCTTTTCTATGCTGGTCATCCTAACTGGTGTGAGGTGATATATCACTGTGGTTTTTATTTGCATTTCCCTGATAATTAGTAATGTGGAGCATCTTTGCATGTGCATGTTGGCCATCTGAAATTCTTCTTTGGAAAGTGCCTGTTCATATTTTCCACCCATTTTTTAATCAGGTTATTTGCCTTTTGGGTGTTGAGGTGTGTGAGTTCTTTATATATTTTGGATGTTAACCCCTTGTTGGATATGTTGTTTACAAACATATTCTCCCATCCTATAAGATGCCTTTTTGTTCTGCTGATGGTGTCCTTTGCTGTACAGAAGCTTTTAAGCTTGATGTAGTCCCATTTGTTCATTTTTGCTTTTGTTTCCCTTGCCCGAGGAGATGCATTCAAGAAAAAGTTGCTCATGTTTATATTCAAGAGATTTTTGCCTATGTTTTCCTCTAAGATTTTTATGTTTTCATGACTTACATTCAGGTCTTTGATCCATTTTGAGTTTACTTTTGTGTATAGGGTTAGACAGTAATCCAGTTTCATTCTCTTACATGTAGCTGTCCAGTTTTGCCAACACCAGCTGTTGAAGAGGCTGTTATTTCCCCAATTCTATATCCATGGCTCCCATATTGTATATTAATTGACCATATATGGTTGGATTTATATCAGGGCTCTCTAGTCTGTTCCATTGGTCTATGGGTCTGTTCTTGTGCCAGTACCAAATTTTCTTGATTACTGTGACTCTGTAGTAGAGCTTGAAGTTGGGGAGTGTAATCTCTACAGCTTTTTCCTCCTTTTTCTGGATTGATTTGGCTATCTGGGGTCTTTCGTGGTTCCATTTGAATTTTAGAACTATTTGCTCCAGTTCATTGAATGTTTGCTGTTGGTATTTTGATAGGGATTCCATTGAATCTGTAGATTGCTTTAGGCAGGATGGCCATTTTGACAATATTAATTTTTCCTATCCATGAGCACAGGATGTGTTTCCATTTATTGTTATCTTCTTTAATTTCTCTCATGAGTGTCTTGTGGTTTTCAGAGTATAGGTCTTTCACTCCCTTGGTTAGGTTTATTCCTAGGTATTTTATTCTTTTGATGCAGTTGTGAGTAGAATTGTTTTCCTGATTTCTCTTTCTGCTTGTTCATTGTTAGTGTATAGGAATGCAACAGATTTCTGTGTATTAATTTTGTATCCTGCAACTTTAAAGAAGACCTGTTCTTAACAGTGCTCCGTAACAACAGGGATCAGGTTGCTGGATAAGAGGAAAGGTTGTCCCCAGTGCCTATCCCCATCATGCTCTATGGGTAGCTCTCCAAGGTAGACATTTCAGAGTAATGGCAGGGGTTACAGAATGAGATGGGCAATGTGTCAGATAATATTTAGCTACCAAGAAGGATAGAGTACCTCTACCTCCAGAATATAAGCTACAAAGTTTAGCAGCATATTTAACCCCCACCCCCTACCCCAGGAATTGGCTCCTGAAGAACAAGGATTCTCATTTGGACTGATGCTCTAGCTTCCAAGACTACAAATTCTAGAGAAAGGAAGTGATGGCTGCAAGAAACTTTCATTTGGCTGCCAAATGAAAAAGAAAAACTAGCTATGTAAATGTGGATATGCATATTGTGAAAAAAATTAAAACCTGGAACTAAAATTTCATAAGATTTCAACATTGGCTTGAAAGTATGTTATGGTTTGCATTGTCCCAGGAAGGCTACAGACACAGAGTAAATCTAGATGCTGATAGGAAAATAACTGTTAGGAGATTTAAGATAAGCTTGGATGGGTCATGCTGGAGTCTTCTGAGGTGCTGGCTATACTTCATTTCTCAACATAAAAATTTTTAATTAAAATTATTAATGTTAAAAAATTATTTGCTTTATGTTTCTTTTCCCTCCCACCCCCCATGCATGTTATATTTCTGTACATGTGGTATTTTATAATAAAACATTTAAGAAACAAACAAAAATCAAGGATGACTGTTAGATTTGTGGTTCTCAAACCTGGCTGTACATTAAAACAACTTGGGGAGAGTTTAGAAAATACTGATGCACAGAGCACATCCCAGACCAAATAAATTAGAATCTCTGGGATGGGGTCAGACATATGTATCTTAGAACTATTGTAACACAGACTAAAAAAAAAAAAAAATTTAACAAGAAGACACATTAACCATAATCATTATTAATGGGTTAAATTCTCTAATTAAAAGACAGAACCCAAATGAGACCACTGAGATCCTTCCCTTCTCAGGTTTCCTACCTCAGTATTGGCTCCATTTTCAAATTCTTGGAGCTACAAGATAGCTGTAGAAATACTGTCTCTATTTTCTTTAAGGTTTGCATTGAGGAAAAACTCTTTGAGTTAGCCTAGAAGTCTCAGCAAAAGTTTCCTGGCATCTCATTTTTTTTCCTACTATGCCCATGTGCTCATCCTCTGGCCAGTCACTATGACCAGGAGACTTTGATTGGCCAGATATATATCATAGGCATACACACGACCTACTTCAAACTTGGGTGGGGAGTCAATAGTACCAGAACTACATGGGATGAGAGTGCCAGGGAGAGGTAGAACCTTGAGCAAAAACAAGATGCTTATAGCATAAATAGTGTAAATGGAAGTTGGGCATCCAAAAAGAAAAAAAAATTTCTGTAACGGAAATATAGACTTAGGAAGTTCGAAAACAAATAAAAACTAAACCAAAGTGGGTAGGTTCAAAGTGAAGGTTAAGAGATGGAAAGTGGTTGAAAAAAAATACCCCATCCGACAAAAACAGCTGTCTGTGGCCTTGAAAGGACAGTGGATAAGCTGAGTCAATATCCATGGCCACGAGTCCATCCTATATCCCCAAATATGTATCTGCAGCTCAGAGCTCTCTCTCAATATTTATATACACACCTGCCTTCTGGACAACTATGCTACATATGTATCTGAGAGGCAGTTCAAATTCATGCCCAAAACATATCAAAAGACTGCAAACCTGCTCCTCCTCTTGAATTCCTTTTGCTAATTATGCCTCTTCTAAACCAGGAACCTAGAATCACCTTTCAACTCTTTATTCTCTTGCCATCCTGTTTAATTTTTCTCTAAGAATGGTTATTTCCATCTACGTGCCACATCTCAGGTCCACTCCTGATTCATCAGCATTTAACACAATTGTAATTTAATCATTTGGGTAATTTGTTTGAATATTGATCACTTCCACACTGTGCTGGTTCTATGAGAAGAGGACCCATCACAGTCTTCTCATTTTTGTATCCCCAAGTCTGAGCTCAGTTACTGGCATTCAGCAGGGAACTCAAATATCATAGAAAGACTGAATAAGTTAAAGTTTGCCAGCGTTGAGTTTTATGCTCCACTTTCCAAACCCAGTGCTATGTTACTATCCGAGTAATTTTCTGAAAATGCAAATCCAACTATATTTTCCCTTCTGTTTAAAATCTTTCCATCTTTCAATGCCCCTGCTGCTCATCAGCTAAAGCAAAATAATGCTTCTTAAATGAATCAGTATTTAATAACCATTCATTGGCTGTCTGGAACATATGCAAACCTCCAATTTTAGGTATACATACATCAATTTTTTTAACAATAAAATTAAGATACAATAACTTAGCAGTTAATAATATACAGGTATTTTTTATTATCCAATTATCTTTATCTCCTGAGTTTGAGTTTGGAAATCAAGTTCATATAGCAAGGAACATAGTGTAATTTGCATATACTGGGCACCTGAATTTTGGATAACAAGTAGCAAGAGTTTGGATAGGGCAGTATACCAGCTCTATTAAAAAGAGTTATTTGAGTATACTTAGATCCTGAATTTAGGTAGAGAGAGTTGAAATAGGAAAAGAAAGATGGTGAGAAATGTCGAATCAGCAAAAGGGATACTGCTGGTTGTACTCAATCATTAAAGTATATAATATACACATATATGCACTCATGTCCATATAAACATACATACCTGGGTTTATAACTGGTTCTATTTATTTTTGTTCTACTTAATTAGAAAGCACTAAGAATTATGGGTTAGTAGATAAAGTAGCAAGTGTTTGGTAGCCCTGACAGATGGTTGTATATACTTGGATGGGACATGTACCTAGAAACAGTGGTGAAGTTTCTCATTAAAGACCACTTTCACGGGCAGTTAAGTCAAAGAATGTATCTCATTCAGAGGCTGGAAGTTTGGATGTTTTAACTTGGGTGTAGCTGCAAATGAATTTCTAATGTTTGTATTTGGGTTCAGCTCTGGAGAGAGAATTTCTCCATGTTTTCTGGCATTGCATATGGTTTTTAAATATGCTCAATATATGTCATTGATTTCTTTCTCCAGATAATGAAGAAAACCAAGTGTTAGGAGAGTCAATGCCTGCCAACGAAGGCTCCTGCATCACAGTTCAATTTCCTGATACTTTATCCTCAGGACATGATATCCTGTATGCAGGGCCTGAAATGAGAGATTCAAGCTTTTCAAGCTGCTGACCATAGCGTGTTGACACACGACTCGAAATCGTAAAGGTAACATTTCCTTATAACTCTGATAATCACAACAAAGACCAGATTTACTATTTCTGGTTTTTCATGGCATTATTAGCATTAGAAAGAAATCTTATCTCTTCCTTCATTTCAATTATTCACATGAGTGCCTTCCCCTCAGAAAGCCCACGTGCGTTAGTGTGGAAAAGCAGTTTTAGTACATGCCACCCACTTCACAAAACACACAGGAAAGACATATGCTCAGGACTGAGATTTGATCGTGCTAACAATTTTCACTACTCTTCAACACTCAGTTAAGATCGGGATGCACAACTATCCTCAGTAAGCAGAGCGGTGGGCAGTGGAGTCCTCAGAAACAACTGCGCAGTCACGTGACGTAGAAGGCAAAAACAGCCCCCGTTTGTCCCCTTGCTTGTTCAGTGCCGTTCGTCCTGTCTGCTGCAGCCCCTCGCTCGCCGAGTTGGCCATGTGACTTGCTGTGGCCCAATAAGACGTGCGTGTTCGTGACAAAGCAGAGACTTAAAAACCACTTGCGTTTTTGGGTTTGCTGTTTCTTACTCCTCTGCCTTTCCCATAAGAACATGCTTGGGCTAGGCTGCTGCGTGGAGTAAAGTCACCCCGCCTGCCCCGGTAAGTCTATCCCAAACCTGTCAAGCCGATACCCAGACATAGGTAGGAACCCAGCCAAGACCAGCAGGGCTGCCTACATGACCCACAGCCAGGGGCAGCTTCACAGCTCTGTGACCTTCATAGTCACGCAGGGTCCCATGGCTAAGAAAGGCCCCATGCTTGCCTTGAAATTCTTAAGTATTTTTCAATAAAGGCCCCTGCATTTTCATTTTGCACTGAGATCCACAAATTACCAGCTGGTCCTGCACACATCTTATCACTGATAACCTGGGTGAGCCTCCCTGAGGTGGGAAGAACCATCCTGCTAGCTCAGAGACCCGTGAAATAAATACATTCCTATTAAGAGACTGGGTTTTGTGGTTATTTTGCATTATTGTAGCAACCGGTACTGATACACCAATCCTTTCTTTGCTGGACGGCTGGTCTGCCATCAGCATTACCTCAAATACACTTCTAATCTGCATCATATCTCATAAAAATAATATTAGATCAATTGATTAGCAGAACTCAAATGATCAAGTATGTCTTTCTCATTCATGTATGTACCACAGAGATGCAGAGAGCTGGTTCATTCTCCCGCTGGTGGTTTCACTCAATGGTAAAACAAAATATTGTCTGTCATCGCTACATCCCACCATATTTGAATGCCATTAGTGATTGCAGCACACAGTCCTGTCAGTACGGTTGCTTACGGCTACTTTTGCTTTCTTTCCCAGCATTTTACTTTTGTCCTGCATTTGAGGCTGGTTTTATAAGCATGTTGATTATAGCATGACTTCCATCGGCTTGTTGCTGTTGGTTTGGTCTCTTTCCATTTGGAAATAAAATTAATCAATTTTATTCCAGAAATGATAATTTTGTTTTTGGTCCAGGAAAAACTACCGGTGGACCAGGAAGGTTGTTCTATTTTAGTAATGACGTGAAATCTCTAAGAGTATCATGAAGCTTTCTGACAGGGCTCTCTAATAGGATGTACATTGGAGATAAGAGGGGAATAAATCCGTTGCTCAGTAAAATCCAGTTTCTAGATACTCATAGCCACACCTCCCATTCACACTTTTCCTTTCAGCTGCTTGGGTGAAATCATCCATTCGCAGATGCTCCTGTCCCAACAGATCCCGAAGTCCTGTTCACTAATTATGCTTCTGAGTTGCAGGGTTTGTATTACTATTTTTATCATTGCTTTTACACTTCAACGAACCACTTTTGAGTCATTCATCTATTTTTGTTAACCAGAGCTATAACACAACATAATAGTAACAACAAAAAAATGCAAATTTTACATACATAAATAATTTTCAAATGATATAGCTAAAATAAACTACATCCTAGGAGCTAAATTTTAACTACAATTTGTTAAGGGTCTGACCAATTTGAGCCATCGGCACACTTGAACCATTATTAAGAACATAACAATATTTGATTTTTCTTCTAGTTCAAAGTTATACCATTCTTAAGCACAAATCCTTCCATTGCTTATGACACAGAAGCTGCCAAATTACTTGAGGATCATTTGTTTCACAAATTTATCGCAATTTTGAAACATTTACCCAAAAGATAAAGACTGAGTGCTTTGACGTGGTATATAAGCCATTCTATAACCTAGTGCTCTGATTTGTTACTAGTGTGTGTGTGTTGTGTGTATGTACTAACATATATAGTATATATCATGTATTATATATTATATGTAACTATATAATATATATAATCACATCATATATATATCATATATATTATATTTATATATATATATACTGTATGGTATAAAAATAACAATAGCAGCCACAACACCTTCTATTTACTGAGACCACGATACCATGGTACTTAAATGATACGACATCATCAAGTGCTTTTCTAAGCATTTCCAATGGATTCTCTTATTTCAAACTCACAATAAACCTAGGAGGTAGGTACCAGTGTTGTTACTATGAATTTACAGATATGGAATTAGGAATACTGCAGTGACACTTGCTCAAGGTCACAGAGCTAGTAAGAGGCTGAGCCGGAATCTAATCCCAGGCCTGTTTAACTTAATGGCATGTCATGTGGCAGCCCCCTCGTACCCCCAGCCTTGGATGTCCCCTTGCACTCTCTCTCACAAAACAAACAGCCTCTGTGTGCCCCAGCCATGCCCTTCCCTTCCCTAATGAGGTGGCCTTCCACTTGTCTCTGCCTGTCTTGTTCCCTCTGCTTGGAATATTCTCCATTTCTCTGTCTGTCACCTTGGGTGAACTTCCACTTACCCTTTAGCACCCAATTTAAGAGTCTTCTCTGTGAAGTCTTTCCTTCCACCCACATCCCAGGATTTTTACCTTGTCTGTAATATCAACCTAAATTTTATTTCTTTCCATTCTCCAGACAAATATGCAAAAATGTCTACCGTGACAGCTGAGTTATTAAGAATTACAACAGGATAGAACATAATTTACTACACTGTATCTGATTGTTCCCTGGCCTATCATTAGTCATCTCTACTTATTGACTTATACCTCAATGAACAGGCAATTCCCTACCTTAAAATGTTATTCTCAGGTGGCCAGAGAACAGAATTAATTCTTATTGTGTATATAATAGCATGTAGTTAATTTCATGAGGCACAGGGAATATATTCTCTATTTTTACCCTCACCAATTTGCTGAGACTGAGGCCCGTGAGAGAAGGGAAAGTTTCTAAATTCACTATCTCTGAGAGATGGGAGGGATACTGCTTTATCGACACTTAGAAAACACAGCTCTATCAGGATGGCAAGAACATATCTTTAGATCTGCTCGTAATTAAGAAAGCTGTAAGTCCGTCATATTCTCTCTGAAGAGAAAGTAGAAGGGAGTGGTTTAGAACAGTGGTCTCTAAAGTCTTTTGAACATTTACTTCAGCAGTATACACTTTAAGCCTGTATCCTCCACAGATGTGTGTATTTATTTACAGTTTATGTATGTGAACTATTTTAGTAACACTCAGTACTTTAAAAGTATTCATGTTGTGGAAACTAAAAGGAACAAGATAAGGAATAAATATAAATAGAAGTTCCACTATTTTCATTCTTCACTCAATGAATCATCCTTGTACTCACTGGGCTACATTCGCATTACGATTGAAGGCCAACATTCTACAGATCATTCACTGCACAAGTACCAACTGGCCCCCACTGATCTAGACGCTGGGCCCCACTGGTCCCCAGCACCTGATTGGACCCTATAGACCCAGGATCCAGGTCCACCCAGGTCCCAAACACATCACCACAGACTCAAGAACCAGTCCTGCCCAGTGAACCCAGGCTCCGGGTCTTCCCCCATGTACCTAGGCACCAGGTTGGTCTCCAAATATCCAACCACTAGGCCTACCTACCTGCTGACCCAGGCACTACTGCTGTCCCTCCAAGGACTCCCGCAACAAGCCCACCCACAGACACCACCAGAACTTCTGGATGGACTGACTAGTGGTGCTTACTGAAGCCAGCCTGCAAAGACTGGAAGAAGTACCTACTTCCTCAAATGTGCTGACATCAGTGCAAGACCACAAGGATGACGAATAATCAAGGAAACATGACACCACCAAAAGAAACTCATAAAACTCTAATGACTGACCCTAAAGAAATGGAGGTCTATGAACTGTCTGACAAAGAATTCAGAATAATCCTCTTCAAGAAATTCAGTGAACTATAAGAAAACACAGAGAAGCAACTAAGTGAAATTAGGAAAACAATGCATGAACAGTGAGAAGTTCAATGAAGAAATAAAAACCATTAAAACCAACACACAGAAATCCTAGAGTCAAAAAATACAGTGACTGAACTTAAGAATTCAACAGAAAGCTTCAACAGCAGACTCAACCAAGGAGAAAAAAGAATTAGTGAGCAGATCACTTGAAATCATCCAGTCAGAGAAACAAAAAGAAAAAAGAATGAAACAGAGTAAAGAAAGCCTATGTGAATTATAGGATACCCTTAAAATAAACTATGTTTTATTGTGGTCCAAGAAAGGAAATAGAGGGAAAAGGGGCCAGAAATCTTATTTAAAGAAATAATGGCTGGAAATTTCCCTAAACTAGGGGGAGAGATTTGGATATACAAATTCATCAAGCTAATAGTTCACCTTGAAATTTCAACCCCAAATGATCTTTCCCAAGACACTTTAAAATAAAAACATCTAAAATTAAAGAAAAGGGGAGAGTTTTAAAGCAGCAAGAGAACAAAATTTCTCACATATGTGGGAACCCCCATAAGGCTATCAGCAGATTTCTCAGCAGAAATCTTGCAGGACAGGAGACAGTGGGATGATACATTCAAATTGCTGAAAGAAAAAACTGTGTACCAAGAATACTTTACCTGCAAAACTGTCTTTGAGAAATGAAGGAGAGAAAAAGATTTTCCCAAATAAGCAGAAGCTGAGGGAGTTCATCACTAGCCCTGCTTTACAATAAATGCTGAAAGGAGTCCTTTAAGAATAAATGAAAGGACACTAATTGGTAACATGAAAATATAAAACATACTGCTAAAGGTAAGTATATAATTAATTCAAAGTACTTTAATATGGTACTATGGTGATATGTTAATCACTTAATTCTAGTATAAATGTTTAAAGGATAAAGGTATTTAAAAAACTATAGCTGCAATAATATTGGTGGATATACATCAGAAGAGGTAAACTGGGACATCAAAAACATGAACTATGATGGGGAGGAGTAAAAGGATAGACTTTTGTATGTGATCAAAGTTATTATCTTAAAATAGGCTGTTATATCTGTAAGACATTTTACACAATCCTCATGATAACCACACACACACACAAACAAAAACCTACAGTAGACACACAAAAGATAAAAGAGAAGGAAAGCAAAGTATCCTACCATGGAAAATCATCAACTCACAAGGACAGACAAGAGAAAGAAAGGAACATGGGAACCACAAACAGCCAGAAAACAATAAGATGGTATTAGAAACTCCTTACCTATTAATAATGACTTTAAATGTAAATGGATTAAACATGGATGGAGCTAGAGGGTATTATGCTCAGTGAAATAAGCCAGGCAGAGAAAGACAAGTACCAAATGATTTCACCCATCTGTGGAGCATAAGACCAAAGCAAAAACTGAAGGAACAAAACAGCAGCAGACTCACAGAACCCTAGAATGCACTAACAGTTACTGAAGGGAAAGGGACTGGGGAGGGTGGGTGTTAAGGGAGGGAGAAGGGGAAAAGGGGGCATTACGATTAGCACACATAACATGGGGGTGGGCACGGGGAAGGCAGGATAGCACAGAGAAGACAAGTAGTAACTCTATGGCATCTTACTATGCTGATGGACAGTGACTGTAGTGGGGTATGTGGTGGGGACTTGATAATGGGGGAAATCTAGTAACCACAATGTTGTTCATGTGATCATATATTAATGATACCAAAAAAAGATTTAAAAATTAATTAATTAATTAAAAAAGAAAAAAGAAAAAAATACTCAGTGATGCAGTAAATCAATAACAGAAAAATATTCCCCTAAATAGTCATTTAGTTGAAAATACTCTAAAAATTTTTTTAACTCTCAGAATAAATGATGGTTTAATTTCAAGCAAAAAAATGTGTTGAGTGTAGCTGCCATGTTATGTGGACTTATTACAATAAAGTAAAATTTTAAAAACATGTAAATGGATTAATTCTCCAATCAAAAGGTATAGAGTGGCTGAATGGATTAAAAAACACAAGCCAACTATATGCTGCCTCTAAAAGACTCACTTTAGCCTTAAAGACATACATGGGCTCAAACTGAAGGGGTGAAAAAATATATTCCATGTCAATGGAAACCAAAAGACAGAAGGGTACCTATACTTCTATCAGACAAAATAGACTTTAAGTAAAAAATTGTAACGAGACAAAGAATTTCATTATATAATGATAACAGTGTAAATTCATCAAAAGGATATAGTAATTATAAATATATATGCATCCAGTATCAGAGCACCTAAATATATTAAGCAAATACTACATATCTGAAGGGAGAAATAGATAACAGTAATAGTAGGAGACTTCAATAGCCCACTATCAACAATGGATAGATTATCAAAACAGAAAATAAGTAAGGAAATGTTGGACTTGAACTGTATCTTAGACCAAAGAGATCTAATAGACATATTCTGAACATTCCATCCAACAGCAGTGGGATACATATTCTTCTGAAGCACACATGGAACATTCTCCAGAATAGTCATATATTAGGTCACAAAACAAGCCTTAACAAATATGGTTTAAATCATACCAAATATCTTCTGTGACCATAATTGTATGAAACTAGAAATCAACTGCAAGAGGAAAACTGGAAAATTCACGAATGTGTGGAAATTAAATAACACACCTGAACAAACAATGGGTTAAAGAAATCAAAATGAAAATAAAAAATAATCTTGACACAAATAGAAATGAAAATGCAATACACCAAAACTTATGTGATGAGGCAAAAGCAGTCCTAATAGGGAAGTTTAAAGTGTTCATCAAGAGGCCATATATGACAAACCCACAGCCAACATTATACTTAACAGCAAGAAGCTGAAAGCTTTTCCTTTAAGATCAGGAAGAAGACAAGAATGCCCACTCTCCCCTCTTTCATTTAACATAGTTCTGATGGTCCTAGCCAGAGCAATCAGACAACACAAAGAAATAAAATGCATCCAGTTGGCAAGGAAGAAGTCAAACTGTCCCTGTTTGCAGATGACATGATATTGTACATAAAAAATCCTAAAGAATCCACTCCAAAACTACTAGATCTAATATCTGAACTCAGCAAAGTTGCAGGATACAAAATTAATACAGAGAAATCTGTTGCATTCCCATACACTAATGGTGAACTAGCAGAAAGAGAAATCGGGAAAACAAATCCATTCACAATCGCAACAAAAAGAATAAAATACCTAGGAATAAATGTAACCAAGGAAGTGAAAGACCTATACCCTGAAAACTACAAGACACTCCTAAGAGAAATTAAAGAGGACACTAACAAATGGAAATTCATCCCATGCTCTTGGCTAGGAAGAATTAATATTGTCAAAATGGCCATCCTGCCTAAAGCAATCTACAGATTCAATGCAATCCCTATCAAAATACCTACAGCATTCTTGAACGAACTAGAGAAAATCGTTCTAAAATTCATATGGAACCACAAAAGACCCCGAATAGCCAAAGCAATCCTGAGAAGGAGGAATGAAACAGGGGGAATTACCCTCCCTGACTTCAAGCTCTACTACAAAGCCACAGTAATCAAGACAATTTGGTATTGGCACAAAAACAGACCCACAGACCAGTGGAACAGAATAGAAAATCCAAACATTAACCCAAACATATACAGTCAATTAATATTTGATAAAAGTGCCTTGGATATACAATGGGGAGATGACAGCCTCTTCAGCAGCTGGTGTTGGAAAAACTGGACAGCTACATGTAAGAGACTGAAACTGGATTACTGTCTAACCCCATATACAAAAATAAACTCAAAATGGTTCAAAGACCTGAATGTAAGTCATGAAACCATAAAACTTTTAGAAAAAAACATGGACAAAAATCTCTTGGACATAAACATGAGCAACTTCTTCATGAACATATCTCCCTGGGCAAGGGAAACAAAAGAAAAAATGACCAAGTGGGACTATATCAAACTAAAAAGCTCTGTACAGCAAAGGACCCAACAGTAGAACAAAAGACATCCTACAGTTTGGGAGAATATATTCATAAATGACATATCCGATAAGGGGTTGACATCCAAAATATATAAAGAGCTCACACAGCTCAACAAACAGAAAGCAAATAAGCCAATTAAAAATGGGCAGAAGAGCTGAACAGACACTTCTCCAAAGAAGAAATTCAGATGGCCAACAGGCACATGAAAAGATGCTCCACATCCCTACTCATCAGAGAAATGCAGATTAAAACCACAATGAGATATCACCTCACACCAGTTAGGATGGCCAACATCCAAAAGACAAACAACAACAAATGTTGGCGAGGATGTGGAGAAAAGGGAACCCTTCTACACTGCTGGTGGGAATGTAAATTAGTTCAACCATTGGAAAAGCAGTATGGAGGTTCCTCAAAAAACTCAAAATAGAAATACCATTTGACCCAGGAATTCCACTCCTAGGAATTTACCCTAAGAATGCAGCAGTGCAGTTTGAAAAAGACATATCCACCTCTATGTTTATCACAGCACTATTTACAATAGCCAAGAAATGGAAGCAACCTAAGTGTCCATCAGTGGATGAATGGATAAAGAAGAGGTGGTACATATACACAATGGAATATTATTCAGCCATAAGAAGAAAACAAATCCTACCATTTGCAACAACATGGATGGAGCTAGAGGGTATTATGCTCAGTGAAATAAGCCAGGCATAGAAAGACAAGTATCAAATGATTTCACTCATCTGTGGAGAATAAGAACAAAGAAAACTGAAGGAACAAAACAGCAGCAGACTCACAGAACCCAAGAATGGAATTACAGTTACGAAAGGGAAAGGGGCAGTGGAGGATTGGTGGGAAGGGTGGGATAAGGGGGGAAAAGGGGCATTAAGCACACATAATGTAGTGGGGCCAGGTGGGGCGGACATGGGAAAGGCAGTATTTACAGAGAAGACAAGTAATGATTCTGTAGAATCTTACTACGCTGATGGACAGTGACTGTAATGGGGTATGTGGGGGGGATTTGATAATAGGGGGTCTAGTAACCATAATGTTGTTCAAGTGATTGTACATTAATGATACCAAAATAATAAAATAAAATAAAATAAAGGAAAGGAAAAAAAATGTGTTCATCAAGAAAAAAGAGAGTGAGCTTCCAAAAGAGAATGAACCCAGCCAGTGTCTCTTGCAAAGGAGATGGTCACTTCTTCAGATAGCTTTCAGCTCTGGAAAGTGAGCATCCTCAAGAGTCCCCAGAATCCAACAATAGTTTGTATATTTCTCTTATGAAGTCTCACTGCTACTAACCTGATTCCCACAAGCTCCAATTTGGTTATATTTGATATTTCTCTGCAGATGAAGAAAACTTTCTTTGATTTGGTGACTAATGGTATATGAGATGATCTTTGTGGAGTAGTAAGAAACAAAGTTTTATGGGCATGCAAGTCATCATTGATTTCATCAGTATCCTTGCACCACTACTGTAAATCAGTCTTGGTACAGATATATGAGCTGAAAGAACACAAGACAGAAACTTGGATGTGTATATATAGGACTTCTTTAAACCAGTTGTCTGCATTTCTCCTAATATCAGCTTATCTGATGCTGTCATTTCATTAATTCAAAACAAGAACGACAAGCTGCCAATTATTATTCCAGAATCAGACAAGATCTTGTACATCCTCACCTACAAGTGCATTCTCAACTATCTCAAAATGTTGATCACTGAGTTCCTCAGTACAGAGTTTGCATTTAAGTTTCTGGAAGAGCTAAAGATTAGCATCTATGCCAACACTGCTATGGTCTGCACTATCACTCCTGTCTACATGGCTTGGCATCTTTGTACAGTATGATTCTCAGCCATGCCAGTGGTGGATGAGAAAGGGCATGTGGTAGTTATTTACTTCAACTCTGATGTCATCAATCTGGCAGCAGAAAAGACATACAACAACCTAGATGTGCCTGTGACCAAAGGCACATCGAGCACATTACTCTGAAAGTGTCCTTAAGTGCTACCTGCATGAGACTTTGGAGACCATCACAAAGAGGCTGGTGGAAGCAGAGGTTCACCGACTTGTAGTAGTGGATGAGAATGATGTGATTGAGGGATTGTATCACTATCTGATGCCCTGCAGGCCCTGGTGCTCACAGGCAGAGAGAAGCAGCCCTGAGCTGGGGAAAGAGACCAGGCAGCTCAAGGGGATATGTTCACTCACTGCCTGCCTAAAGCTGTGGGACTCACAGACGAAACCTTGAGAGAATTGTGGTTGTTTCCTGCTCAGGAGACCCCTACCCATCTATCCAGGAGCTGGGGAAGGTGTGGGAGGAAGAAGGAGAACGGATTTTTAGGTGTCCTTATTCTGACGGTGCTCTTGAGAAAAACTCATCTTAGCCCATCCTAGGCCCTGTCCTCTTAGACACAGCTCACTTTCTGGGTGATCTATGGGCTCTGTGCCCATCAGGAAAATTCTGATCTCTAAGAGATCCCCAGACTTCACCCAGCCTTTGCTTTCATCTCTGTCTCTGACTCCAATCTCTGTCTCTGACAGCAAAACTCTTCAGAAAGATATTTTTATTCATCGTTTCATGCTATATAGAGGAGGTTGAATCCATTAGTGACAGTTCTTCCCATAATGAGAGTGGGGAGGATCATGGGGGAGGAGGGTCTTCAGGTTCCTGTGCTGTATGCATAGGAAGGGAGGTGGGGGTTAGGTAGAAGAGGAGGGCAAAGTCATTAGCTGAGATATTGTTTTTCATGGCAATTAAAGTGACAAGAACTTCAAAAAAGAAAAGAGAAATCACAAATAAAAAACATAACTTTATACCTTAAGGAACTAGAAAAAGAACAAACTGAGCCCAAGGTTAGCAGAAGAAAGGAAATAACAAATAATCAGAGCAGAATTAATTAAATAGAGACCTGAAAAACAATAGAAAAGATCAACAAAATTAAGAGGTGGTTATTTTGAAAAGATAAAATTGACAAGCCTTTAGATGGAGTAGATAAGAAAAAGAGAGAGGACCTAAATAACTAAAATCAAAAATGAAAGAGGAGAAGACAGTAACACAAAGGACTGTAAGAGACTACTACAAGCAATTATAAACCAACAAATTGGAAAATCTAGAAAAAATTTACAAATTCCTAGAAACATATAATCAAGACCAAATCATTAAGAAACAGAAAATTTGAACAGATCAAGAAAAAAAATACTGGATCAGCAATTAAAAACTGCCCAACAGAGAAAATTCCAGAACCAGATGGCTTCACTGGTGAATTCTAACAAACATTTAAAGAAAAATTAACACCAGTCCTTCTCAAACTCTTTCAAAAAGTTGAAAAGGAGAGAATACTCTCAATTTCATTTTATGAGCCAGCATAACTGATACCAAAGCCAGATAAGGACAATACAAGAAAACTATAGGCCAATATCCCTGACAAATATAAATACAAATATATATTTTTAATTAAAGTTTTTTTAACTGAAGTATCATTGTTATATAATCTTACATTGGTTTCAAAGTACAACACAGTGGTTCAAGAGTTACCCATATTATTAAAGCCTCACCCCCTCTAGTGCTGTTACTATCTGTTAATATAGAAAGATGTTCCAAAATCATTGACTATATTCTCTATGCTGTACTACTGTCCCCGTAACCAATTTATATTGTGATTGCAAATTATTGTGCCCTTTTATCCCCCTGACCCTAGCCACCCACCCCCCAACCATTTCCCCTTGGTAACCATTAATCACTTCTCCATGTCTATGAGTCTACTATTATTTTGTTCATGCTTAAAAAAAAATTTTTTTTTATTTTGGTATCATTAATATACAATCACCTGAGTGACACTGTGGTTACTAGACTTCCCCATTATCAAGTTCCCACCACATACCCCATTACACTCACTGTCCATCAGTGTAGTAAAATGCTATAGAGTCACTACTTGTCTTCTCTGTGCTATACTACCTTCCCTATGACCTCCCCTATGTTATGTGTGCTAATTGTAATGCCCCTTACTCCCCTTCTACCTCCCTTAACACCCACCCTCTCCAGTCCCTTTAAGCCCTTTGGCAACTGTTAGTCCATTCTTGGGTTCTGTGAGTCTGCTGCTGTTTTGTTCCTTCAGTTTTTTCTTTGTTCTTATTCTCCACAGATGAGTGAAATCATTTGGTACTTGTCTTTCTGTGCCTGGCTTACTTCACTGAGCATAATACCCTCTAGCTCCATCCATGTTGTTGCAAATGGTAGGATTTGTTTTCTTCTTACGGCTGAATAATATTCCATTGTGTATATGTACCACCTCTTCTTTATCCATTCATCCACTGATGGACACTTAGGTTGCTTCCATTTCTTGGCTATTGTAAATAGTGCTGTGATAAACATAGGGGTGTATATGTCTTTTTGAAACTGGGATCCTGCATTGTTAGGGTAAATTGCTAGGAGTGGAATTCCTGGGTCAAATGGTATTTCTATTTTGAGATTTTTGAGGAACCTCCATACTGGTTTTCCAACGGTTGAACTACTTTACATTCCCACCAGCAGGGTAGGAGGGTTCCCCTTTCTCCACATCCTCGCCAGCATTTGCTGTTCCTAGTTTTTCTGTGTTGGCCATCCTAACTGCTGTGAGGTGATATCTCTTTGTTGTTTTAATTTTCATGTCCCTGATAATTAGTGATGTGGAGCATCTTTTCATGTGCCTGTTGACCATCTGAATTTCTTCTTTGGAGAATTGTCTGTTCAGATCCTCCACCCATTTTTTAATAGGGTTATTTGCTTTTTGGGTGTTGAGGCATGTGAGTTCTTTATATATTTTGGATGTTAACCCCTTGTCGGATATGTAATTTACAAATATATTCTCCCATACTGTAGAATGCCTTTTCGTTCTGCTGATGGTGTCCTTTGCTGTACAGAAGCTTTTTAGCCTGATGTAGTCCCATTTGTTCATTTTTGCTTTTGTTTCCCTTGCCTGAGGAGATGCGTTCAGAAAAAAGTTGCTCATGTTTATATTCAAGAGATTTTTGCCTATGTTTTAATCTAAGAGTTTTATGGTTTCATGACTTACATTCAGGTCTTTGATCCATTTGGAGTTTACTTTTATATACGGGGTTAGACAATAATCCAGTTTCATTCTCTTGCAGGTAGCTGTCCAGTTTTGCCAACACCAGTTGTTGAAGAGGCTGTCACTTCCCCACTGTATGTCCATGGCTCCTTTATCGTATATTAATTGACCATATATGCTTGGGTTTATATCTGGGCTCTCTAGTCTCTTGCATTGGTCTATGAGTCTGTTCTTGTGCCAGTACCAAATTGTCTTGATTACTGTGGCTTTATAGTAGAGCTTGAAGTCGGGGAGTGTAATCCCCCACTTTATTCTTCCTCCTCCGGATTGCTTTGGCTATTCGGGGTCTTTTGTGGTTCCATATGAATTTTATAAGTGTTTGCTGTTCATTGAAGAATGCTGTTGGTATTTTGATAGGGATTGCATTGAATCTGTAGATTGCTTTAGGCAGGATAGCCATTTTGACAACATTAATTTTTCCTATCCGTGAGCACGGGATGTGTTTCCGTTTATTGGTATCTTCTTTAATTTCTCTCATGAGTGTCTTGTAGTTTTCAGGGTATAGGTCTTTCACTTCCTTGGTTAGGTTTATTCCTAGGTATTTTATTCTTTTTGATGCAATTGTGAATGGAATTGTTTTCATGATTTCTCTTTCTGCTAGTTCATCATTAGTGTATGGGAATGCAACAGATTTCTGTGTACTAATTTTGTATCCTGCAACTTTGCTGAGTTCAGATATTAGATCTAGTAGGTTTGGAGTGGAGTGTTTAGGGTTTTTTATGTACAATATCATGTCATCTGCAAACAGTGACAGTTTAACTTCTTCTTTATCAATTTGGATGCCTTTTTTATTTCTTTGTGTTGTCTTATTGCCATAGCTAGGACCTCCAGAACTACGTTGAATAAAAGTGAGGAGAGTGGCATCCTTGTCTTTTTCCCGATCTTAAAGGAAAAGCTTTCAGCTTCTCACTGTTAAGTATGATGTTGGCTGTGGGTTTGTCATATATGGCCTTTATTATATTGAGTTACTTGCCCTCTATACCCATTTTGTTGAGAGTTTTTATCATGCATGGATGTTGAATTTTGTCGAAAGCTTTTTCAGCATCTATGGAGATGATCATGTGGTTTTTGTCCTTTTTTATGTTGATGTGGTGGATGATGTCGATGGATTTTCAAATGTTGTACCATCTTTGCATCCCTGGGGATGAATCCTACTTGATCATGATGGATGATCTTTTTGATGTATTTCTGTTTTTGTTTTTGTTTTTTTTTTTTAGGTGACCGTGTTGATGCAGATCTTGGCATTCTTTTTTTTTCTTTTTTTTCTTTATTTTATTTTATTATCATTAATCTACAATTACATGTGCAATATTACGGTTATTAAACTACCCCTTCATCAGGTCCCCCCCACCAACCCCATTACAGTCACTGTCCATCAGCGTAATGAGATGCTATAGAATCACTACTTGTCTTCTCTGAGTTGTACTGCCCTCCCGTGCCCCCCCAACATTATATCTGCTAATCGTAATGCCCCTTTTTCCCTCTTATCCCTCCCTTCCTGCCCATTTTCCCCAGTCCCTTTCCCTTTGGTAACTATTAGTCCGTTCTTGGGTTCTGTGAGTCTGCTGCTGATTTGTTCCTTCAGTATTTTTTCTTTGTTCTTATACTCCACATATGAGTGAAATCATTTGATACTTGTCTTTTTCGGCTTGGCTTATTTCACTGAGCATAATACCCTCTAGCTCCATCCATGTTGTTGCAAATGGTAGGATTTGTTTTCTTCTTATGGCTGAATTTGATGTATTTTTGAATTCGGTTTGCTAATATTTTGTTGAGTATTTTTGCATCTATGTTCATCAGGGATATTGGTCTGTAATTTTTGTGTGTGTGGTCTCTTTGCCTGGTTTTGGTATTAGAGTGATGCTGGCCTTTTAGAATGAGTGTGAGAGTATTCCCTTCTCTTGTACTTTTTGGAAAACTTTAAGGAGGATGGGTATTAGGTCTTCACTAAATATTTGATCAAATTCAGCATTGAAGCCATCTGCTCCAGGGGTTTTGTTCTTAGGTGGTTTTTTGATTACCAGTTCAGTTTCGTTGCTAGTAATTGGTCTGTTCAGTTCTCTGTTTCTTTCTGTGTCAGCCTTGGAAGGTTGTATTTTTCTAGAAAGTTGTCCATTTCTTCTAGGTTATCCAGTTTGTCAGCATATAATTTTTCATAGTATTCTCCAATAATTCTTTGTATTTCTGTGGTGTCCACAGTGATTTTTCCTTTCTCACTTTTGATTCTGTTTATGTATGTAGACTCTCTTTTTTTCTTGATAAGTCTGGCTCGGGGTTTATCTATTTTGTTAATTTTTTCAAAGAACCAGCTCTTGCTTCCATTGATTCTTTCTATTGTTTTATTCTTCTCGATTTTATTTATTTCTGCTCTAATCTTTACTATGTCCCCCCTTCTACTGACTTTGAGCTTTATTTGTTCTTCTTTTTCTAGTTTCGTTGATTGTGAATTTAGACTGTTCATTTGGGATTGTTCTTCTTTCCTGAGGTAGGCCTGTATTGCAATATACTTCTGTCTTAGCACAGTCTTTGCTGTGTGCCACAGATTTTGTGGTGTTGAATTATTTTTGTCATTTGTCTCCATATATTGCTTGATCTCTTTTTTTATTTGGTCATTGATCCATTGATTATTTAGGAGCATGTTATTTAAGCCTCCATGTGTTTGTGGGCTTTTTCGTTTTCTTTGTGTAATTTATTTCTTGTTTCATACCGTTGTGATCTGAGAAGCTGGTTGGTAAAATTTCAATGTTTTTGAATTTACTAAGGCTCTTTTTGTGGCCTAGTATATGATCTATTCTTGAAAATGTTCCATGTGCACTTGAGAAGAAAGTGTATCCTGTTGCTTTTGGATTTTCTGTAGATCTCCATTAGGTCCATCTTTTCTAATACGTTGTTCAGTGCCTCTATCTCCTTACTTATTTTCTGTCTGGGTGATCTGTCCTTTGGAGTAAGTGGAGTGTTGAAGTCTCCTAGAATGAATGCATTGCATTCTATTTCCCCCTTTTAATTTTGTGTTACTATTTGTTTCACATATGGAGGTGATCCTGTGTTGGGTGCATAGATATTTATAATAGTTATATCCTCTTGTCGGACTGATCCCTTAATCATTATGTAACGTCCTTCTTTATCTTTTTTTAAGTTTATTTTGATATCATTAATCTACAATTAAGTGAGTAATATTATGGTGATTACACTACCCCCTTCATCTTCTTTATCTTTTGTTACTTTCTTTGTTTTGAAGTCTTTTTTGTCTGACAGAAATACTGCAACTCCTGCTTTTTTCTCCCTATTAGTTTCATGAAATATCTTTTTCCATCCCTTTACTTTCAGTCTGTGCATGTCTTTGGGTTTGAAGTGAGTCTCCTGTAGGCAGCATATAGATGGGTCTTGTTTTTTTATCCATTCAGTGACTTTATGTCTTTTGATTGATGCATTCAGACCATTTACATTTAGGGTGATTATCGATAGGTATGTACTTATTGCCATTGCAGGCTTTAGATTTGTGGTTACAAAAAGGTTCAAGGTTAACTTCCTTACTGTCTAAGTGTCTAACTTAACTCACTTAATATTCTACTACAAACACAGTCTAAAGGTTCTTTTTTTTTCTTCTTTTTCTTCCTCCTCCATTCTTTATCTATTAGGTATCATATTCTGTACTCTTTGTCTATCCCTTGATTGACTTTGAGGATAGTTGATCTAATTTTGCAGTTGCTTAGTAAGTGACTGTTCTACTTTCTTTACTGTGGTTTTATTACCTCTGGTGACAGCTATTAAACCTTAGTAGAACTTCCCTCTATAGCAGTCCCTCCAAAATACACTGTAGAGATGGTTTGTGGGAGGTAAATTCTCTCAGCTTTTGCCTATCTGGAAATTGTTTAATCCCTCCTCCAAATTTAAATGATAACCTTGCCGTATAAAGTATTCTTGGTTCTAGGCCCTTCCGTTTCATTGCATTAAATACATCATGCCACTCCTTCTGGCCTGTAAGGTTTCTGCTGAGAAGTCTGATGATAGCCTGATGGGCTTTCCTTTGTATGTGATCTTATTTCTCTCTTTGGCTGCTTTTAATACTCTGTCCTTATTCTTGATCTTTGCCATTTTCATTACTATATGTCTTGGTGTTGTCTTCCTTGGGTCCCTTGTATTGGGAGATCTGTGCATCTCCATGGCCTGAGAGATTATCTCCTTCCCCAGATTGGGGAAGTTTTCAGCAATTGCCTCCTCAAAGACACTTTCTATCCCTTTTTCTCTCTCTTCTTCTTCTGGTACCCCTATAATGCGAATATTGTTTCATTTGGATTGGTCACACAGTTCTCTCAATATTCTTTCATTCTTAGAGATCCTTTTTTCTCTCTGTGCCTCAGCTTCTTTGTATTCCTCTTCTCTAATTTCTATTCCATTTACTGTCTCTTCTACTACATCTAATCTGCTTTTAAATTCCTCCATTGTATGTTGCATTTCAGATATGGAATTTCTTAATGATTGAGTCTCCATCCTAAATTAGTCCCTGAGTTCTTGAATATTTTTCTCTACCTCCATGAGCATGTTTATTATTCTTACTTTGAACTCTCTTTCAGGAAGATTGGTGAGTTCCATTTCATTTGGCTCTTTTTCTGTTGTTTTGTTTGGACCAGGTTCCTTTGACGTTTCATAGTTGTATGTTTCGCCCTCTAGTGCCCAGAAGTTCTAGTCTCTGGAGCTGCTCAGTCCCTGGAGTGATGTTGGGGATTGCAGGGGAGCAGTTATGGTGCTTGGGGTGAGAATAGAGCTCTTTCCTGCTTCCCGGCTGCATTGCCTGTCTCCACTGTCAGAACCAGTGGGGTGAGCACACGTGTAAGCCTCTGTGTTTTGCATCTGCAGCTGCCGTAGGTGGGGCCTTCTTTTGGCTGGCCTCATGCCAGGGCAGGGACTGCCGGTTTGTGAGCTGGTGCTGGCAGGCTAGGAGGAACGTGCAGCAGGCTGCCTATAATGGTGGGGGACCTGGGAGCTGAGTAGCCAGCCAGCGGATGGAGCGCCTGAAACTCCTGAAAGTTCCCAACCTGCCGGGCAGAGCATGCCCAAACAACCTTGTCCACCTACCCCTTCTCCCGCGCAGCAAGCTCCGTGCAAACCCCACCCCTTCAGCAGCCTCTCACTGCTAGGAAGCCTCTCAGACCACCCGCCTTTCCTTTGCCCCAGAGCGGCCAGATGTGGATCCCTGTCCTCCACAAATGGCTGGAATCTCAGTTTCTCCAAGTATTTCCAACCCCACTAATCTCCAGAGCACCATGCACTGTAGGTTTGTGGTCCCATAGCAGATCTCCAGCGCTGGGTGTTCAGCAGTCTTAGGCTTCCACCCCCACCCCCCTGCTCTGTTTCTCTTCCTCCCACCAGTGAGCTGGGGTGGGGGACGGGCTTGGGTCCCGCCAGATCAAGGCTTTGGTACGTTACCCTGTTTCATGAGGTCTGCTCTGTTCTCCAGGTGTATGCAGTCTAGTGCAGCCTTCTTTCCTGTTGCTCTTTTAGGATTAGTTGTATTAAATATATTTTCATAACATATGTGGTTTTGGGAGGAGTTCTCTGTCTCACCTCTCATGGCGCCATCTTGAATCTATGCATCTTGTTCATTCTGTTTTGCTTTGTTTTTATATTCCACAAATAATTGAAATCATCTGCTATTTGTCTTTATCCATTTGGCTTATTTCACTTAGCATAATACCCTCTATATCCAACCGTGTTTTTGCAAATGTCAGGATTTCTTCTCTTTTTATGGCTAATATTCCATTTTGTATATGTACTACATCTTCTTTATCCATTCATCTACTGATGGACACTTAGGTTGCTTCCATATCTTGGCTATTGTAAATAGAAGTATTTTCAACAAAATGAATTCAGTAGCACATTGAAATGAACATACAACAATATCAAATGGAATTTTTCCCTGTGATGCAAGGATGGTTCAACATGTGCAAATATGATATACCACATTAATAGAATAAAAGATGAAAATCATATAATCATCTCAATAGATGCAGAAAAAAGTACTTGACAAAATGCAACATCATTTCATGATAAAAATTCTTGACAAATTGGGCATAAAAGGCACATTCTTCAACATAATAAAATCCTTACTTGACAAACCCCTAGCGAACACCATATTCAACAGTGAAAGGTTGAAAGCATTCCTGCTAAGATCAGGAACAAAACAAGGTGCCCATTCTCAACATTCTTATTCAATTTGCCTTTGTACTGGAAGTCCTAGTCGGAGCAATTAGGCAAGAAAAATAAGTAAAACGCATCCAAATCAGAAAGGAGAAGTAAAAATGTCTTTATTTGCAGGTGATATGATCTAATATATATAGAAAATCCTAAAGACTCCACCAAAAATCCCATTAAAACTAACAAATGAATTCAGTAAAGTTGCAGGATATAAATCCAACCTACAAAAATCAGTTGCATTTCCATACACTAAAAATGAACTATATGAAAAAGAAATAAAAAAGAAATTCCATTTAAAATGGCATCAAAAGCAATAAAATACTTAGAATAAATTTAACCAAGGAGATGGAAGATCTGTACACTGCAATTTACAAGACAGTGATGAGAGAAACTGAAGAAGACACACATAAATGAAAGACATCCCATGGTCATGAAGTAGTAAAATTCATATTTTTAAAATGTCCATGCTACCCAAATCCATCTGTAAATTCAATGCAATTCTTATCAAAATTCCTGTGACATTTTTCACAGAAAAACAAAAACAATTTCAAATTTGTGTAGAAACACAAAAGATCCTAATAGTCAAAGCAATCCTGAGAACAAGGCCAGAGGCATCAAACTTACTGATTCCAAACTTTATTACAAAGCTATAATAATAAAAACAGTATGGTATTGGCATAAATACAGACACATAGACCAATGGAACAGAAGTGAGAGCCCAGAAATAAACCCATACATATACAGTCAACTAATATTTGACAAGGGAGCAAATAATATGCATGGGGAAAAGATAGTCTCTTCAGTAAACAGTACTGTGAAAACTAAATATTCACATACAAAAGAATGAAATAGGACCCTGACTTACACCACTCACAAAAAATATCTGGAACTGGATTAAAGACTTAAACATAAGACCTGAAACTATAAAAATGCTAAAAGAAAACAGAGGGGAAGTGTTCTCTGACATTAGTCTTAGCAACAATTTTTAGGATGTGATAACAAAAGTGAAAGCAACAAAACTAAAAATCATCAAGTGGGACTATATCAAACTAAAAAGCTTCTGTATAGCAAAAGCAACAATCAGCACATTGGAAAGACAATCTATATAGAATGGGAGAAAATATCTGCAAACCATCTATCAGATAAGGGGTTAATATCCTAAATATATGAGGAACTCATATGACACAACAGAAAAAAAAAAGAAACGATGTAATTAAAAATGAGCAAAGGACCTGAACAGACATTTTCCCAAAGAAGACATGCAAATGGCCAACATGACATGAAAAGATGCCCAACATCATAATCATCAAGGGAATGCAAATCAAAACCACACTGAGATATCACCTTACATGTGTCAGAATGGCTATTAACAAAAAGGCAAAAGACAGAAAGTGTTGATGTGGCCATTATGGAAAATAGTATGAGGTTCCTCAAAAAATTAAATATAGAATCACCACAGGATCCAACAATCCCACCTTTGGGTATATATCTGATGGAAATGAAATCATTATCTTGAAGAGATATCTGCACCCTCACATTCAATGCAGCATTATTCACAACAGTCAAGACATGAAACAACCTAAATGTCCATCAGTGGATGAGTGGATAAATAAACTGTGATATATATACACATAATGGAATAGTACTCATCCATAAAAAAGCAGCAAATCCTACTTTTTATGACAAGGATGGACCCTGAGGGCTTTATGCTAAGTGAAATAAGTCAGAAAGAGAAAGATAAATATGTATGTTCTCACTTTCACGTGGAATTTTAAAAGTTCGAACTCATAGAAACAGAGAGTAGAATGGTGGTTGCCCCCTGAATGGTGGGGGGTGGGGAAAATGGGGCCAAAAGAGAACAAACTTCTAGCTATAAGGTGAATAAATTATGGGGATCTAATGTACAACATGGTGACTATAACTGACAATATTATATTCTTGAAAGTTGTTAAGAGAGTAGTTCTTAATTATTATCACCACTAGTACAAAAAGAGAAATTACATGAGGGATGGAGGCATTAACTAACTAACCTTATTGTGGTAATCATTTCACAATACATATGTGTATCAAATCAGTTGCGTGTCCATAATATGTCAATAAAGCTGGGGGGGGGGAGAAGATTATGTAATTCACTACATTAAAAGAATAAAATAGGAAAATCATTTTGCTATCTCAAACAACACAGAAAGAGTATTTGATAAAATTCGAAAACCATTCATTGTTGAAAATACTTGGAGTAAAGAAGAAACAGGAATTTTCTTAATTTGATAAAAACCAAAACTTAAAAAAAAACCCTTTAGCAAACATGCTATCTAATCGTGTAATGTTGAATGCTTTCCCTTTGAGATCAAAATGAAACAAGGATAAATGCTTTCACCATTTCTATTATATTGTATTAGAAACCTTTGCTCGTACTCTAAGGCAACAAAAAGAAATTAAAAGGTATGAGGACTGGAAAGGAACAAAATCAACTTACAGAAAACAGGAATTTTCTTGTAAAGTTATATACTCTATGATCCAGCACTTTCACTTCTATATACACACCTAGAGAAATTCTTGCACAAGTACACAAGACATGTACAAGAATGTTCATAGCAGCATTATTCATAATATGCCCAAACTGGGGGGAAAAAAACCAAATACTCATCAGAAGAATGATAAATAAGTTGTAGCACATTCACATGGGGGATTACTATACACAGTGAAAATGAAAGAAACATAGCTACAAACATAAACATTGATGAATCTCAAAAATAAAATATTGAGCAAAATAAATGTCACAGAATGTCTGTGATATGAGTGTATTTATATACAACTCAAAAAGTTGGAAGAAGTGAAATATTACTTAGGGAGGTACACACACATGATAAAATTAGCAGAAAACTTATTATTTCAAATGTCAAGCTAGAGGTTACCTCTAGGAAAGATGAAGGGGGATGCTATATGAGGGTCTCTAAGGCATTAGGTGATTGTTACAAGGGTATTCTATTCTTTAAGCCATACATACATACTTTATACATGTTCTATACTTGAACTATTTCACCACAGAAGTTTTTTCAAAAGCAATTCTCTCAGGTCTAATGACCAGCTTACAGAGAATACAAAGAAAGGATAAAGGAACATATTAAATGATACCATGAGTAAACAATCAGCAAAATCTAGTTTTGGGGAAAATCTAGAAGAAAAATCATCTTGTTTCTTCAATACAAAATTTCAAGGGATCAAGGAAAGAAATGAAAAAGAGCCTATAAATTACAAAAGACTTAGAGACATATTAATCAGTTGCCATATATGGACCTTGTTAGGATACTCATTCAAACTAAGTAACAACAATTGCAGATATGTGATCATTAATTGGATGTCTGATGATAATAAGGATTTATGCTTGACTTTATTGGGACTTTTGATGATATAGTGATGATATAGTGGTTATGTTTAAAAAGGGGGGGGTCCTTGTGTTTTAGAGGTAGTTAATGATATATTTACAGGTGAAATTATATCAGTCTAAGATTTGATTCAAAATAATCCTGGTGGGAAGGATGGTATAAAGAAAACAAAAGATTGGCCATGAGTTGAAAATTACTGAAGTTAATGATGGTACACGGGGCTTCACTAAATTTTAATATATGTTTGAAATTGTGCATATTAAAAATTAAAATAAAAACCGGGGCAAAAGAAAAGGAACTTTTGCTAAATCAAGATCTGTTTTGAAAGAGATATTTTGGGGCTCATTACCTTCTCCCCTTGCTCAGGTAGCACCATTTTTTCCCCCGCAAAACAATCCAGATCAGTGCTTCTCAGTCTTTAATGTGTATGTAAATCACAAGGATCTTGTTAAAATGCAGATTTGTATTTAGAAGATCTGGAGTGGGACCTGATATTCTGCATTTCTAACAAGCTCCCAGGTGGTGATGATGCCAGACCACCTCCAGGAACGCGGTCTCTCACCCATCATGACCTCTGCTCCACTGAGCCTACCACTTATTCATTCTCCATCATTCCGCCCTGGTTCCATTTCCATTCTGCCCACAGCTTAGATTCTGTGGCTCACCTTAACAATCATTTCCCTGTAAACCCTTTCAACATCCTTGCCCTTTTCTCTTTTATGGAATTTGTCCAGAAAACCTCAACCTGATCGGCACTCTACCATCTCCAGGTGCTTGAATCCATGCACTTGGATGATACTGGAGAAAATTACCCAATACATGCTTTCTGTTCTTAACAGGCACTCTGCTTTGCCAAGCAAGTCTATTTCTTCCTTTATAAGGCTTGTTTCTCCTGTTCCAAGATGAACATTTATATGGTCTCCTCTTCCATCTTTCTTGTCTTCTTTTCTCTCTGCTAATGACCTTGCTTTATACTTCATTGTGAGAGTAAAAGCTGATAGGTAGGAAATTCTTCTCCTCTCAACACCAAATCTACAACCTTTCATGTATCTTATGCCATCTTTTTTTTCTCACTATTTCTTCCTGTAAAAACTAAAAATCTGTTATCACCTATTCAGACAAATGCTTTAGGATCCCCTCTCTCCCTTTCAACTGGACTACTCCAAAGGTTTACATAATCTAGAGGCCACCCCCAACTTTTTTAAGCAAACATAAAATCAAGACAGTTCCCCTAACTCTGACCTATATCTAAACACTCCCTGATTTGTATTATCCCTTTCACAGTTTACCTTCATTCACTCCTGAACCCACTCCAATCTGGTTTCTACCCTTCCCACTCTAATTGCCCTTGTCAAATTCTTCAGCTATCTTCATATCACCAAGTCAAACAGACACTTTCCTGTCCTCAATTTATTCAACATCTTAGCAACATCTGACCCAGTTGATAGAATGCTTGATTTTTTTCCTGCCCTCTCCCCAGCCCCAAAATATTCTGATCCTCTCCTAGTCTTTCCACTTTAGGAAACAGTTTCACTGACCTGGGGGTCTTCTTTAACATGTCCCCTTTCTTCAACTCCTATCGAATCCATCAGCAAGGCTTATTCTTTCTATTTCTTAAACATTTTTCTATTCTGTCCACTCCATCTCCACTACGATTACATTAAACCAAATTGCTCATATTTTCCAAATAAGCCACCTACTTCCTAGCCTCAGGGCCTATGCACATGTCATTGCCTTGCCTAGAACACTTAAGACATCCTGAGTTCCATAGGGCCCCAATTTCATAGGGTGGATGAATCTTCCAACCTCAAAAGTCTTCTAGGATACCATGTCATTCCCAGATAACCCTACGAGAAGAGGACATTTCTGTACCATGTTCCAGATAGCCTTCTAATCCACATCCAAAACAGTTGCTCAGACCCCTGCTTGTTCTTAGCAGAAAACAAAGACTGGTATACAACCAAGTCTAAGTTCATCTCCAATCACAGCAAAATTGACTCCAAATTTCCTCGTGGCTTTCAATTCCTCCCATAGCAGAGGAAGACAGTATCCAGCTTATCACTTGAAATTTGTGTAGTAGGCTGGAAATACATAGACACATTTTGTAGCTCTCCTGGTCAAGAGGTATATTTTTCCATCCCTTGAATCTGAGCTTGATCATGTAACTTGTTTAGGTCAGTCAAACACTAGCAAACATGATGCAAGTACGTGCTTTTTGACAAGCGCTTGTGCACTGGCGCTCACCCTTTCTCATTGCTTTTGGAACCCAGCCATCATATGAAGAAGGCCGGGCTAGCTCACTAGATACAGAGGCACATGGTCCAGTCAATTTCAATTGCCCTTGCCAATCAGCAGACATATGAATGAGACCACCTAAGATCAACTACCGGCAGCCAGCCTGCCAGCTGACTAGCTGCCTGAGTGAACCCAGGCAAGAACAGAAGTACCGTCCAGGTGATCCCAGCTGCGACTGCCAACTCACAGTGTAATGAGCTATAAATGATTGCTGCTTTAAGCCACTAGGTTTTGGGATATTTTGTAATGTAGCAGAAAACTGATATACCTCTTGAAGAAGTCTTTTCATCTTGGAGGTCCAGTTATGCTACTTCCCCACTTAAAATGCTTTAACAGTTTTTCATTGATCCTGGGATGGAACCCAGTCACTTGAGCAAGGCCTACAGAGACCCACATGATCTGGATGGCTTCATCTCCTAGTGTGGTTCCTCTCACATGCTGTGCTCAGACCATCAGTGCTCTTGCTGCCTCTCCAGCGGCGTTGGCTCTTTCCCACCCCAGGGCCTTCCCAGATGCCAGCCCCTCTGTTTGGAATGGTCTTCCTGGCTCTTCACCTGCTTAGCGCCTGCTCCTCTTTCAGGTTCCAACTTAAATGTTACATCAGCAGAGGGGATGCCTTTGACCAACTCTTCCCCTTTGCCCCCAACTGATGTTTCTGGTTATATATTCACATGGTACCCTACTATTCTCCTTAACCAATACCCCAATTTGAAATAATATATTGCCTTGTGTGAGGGTATGTTTAATAGCTGCCTTCTCCACTGGACCATAAGCTCCATGAGAACTGGATGTCTCTGTCTTGTTCACAAGTGTAGTCCCAAACCTTTCATGCTACCTGTCACACAGTAATGTGGATAGATATATTTTGAGGTGATTTATCAGTGATTAACCATGCAGGCTCTGGAGAAAAGAGGCCTGGGCTCAAATCCTAGCTCTATCACTGACTAGCTGAGTGACGTTAACTGCTTTGTGCCTCAGTTTCCCCATCTCTAAAATAGGCATCAAAATAGCACACACTAGTTGAGTTGTTTGGTAGGCTGTGCTAATTACTATTTCTTGCTGGATGGATGTTGGTATGCCTGAATAACAATGAGCCAGAAGTTTCTGACACAGCCAACATCTCCTTCCTATGTGGCTCTTGACACTGCCACGATAACACATACATTTTTCTTCCCCATGGCTACTCTCTCAGCCACAGCTTGCCTCATTCTGCAAAGGTGTGGCTTCAAACTCTAAGTCAGCTCTTGGAGATGCCTTGTGACATCTAAGTGACCCCCTAAGCATTGAGCACTGGATTTCGGCTTCCGTTTTACGACCTGATTTATCCCACAGAGAGTCAGACCCTTTGGGTCTGGCAGCATTGTCTCCTGACTGCTGTAACTGCCCCTTCTATCACTCGATGATCCCTTAGCTGAGCTGGGATCTGGAGCCAACAAATATCCACCCAGGAAACAGCTCTGATGGCCCCAAGAAATACATTAATCACCTTTAACACATACTTGCACGCAACGCATATGTGACAGGAAGAATTGGGCCATCGGCATTGACTTAAGTGAGAAAAACACCTTAGTGTCTTTCTAATCTCTAAGTCCTCAGAAGCTAGGCTTCTGGATTCTGAACAGAAAGAACATAAAATCTGGGTGTCCAAAATATTCATTTTAAAAGGTCCTGGGAGAAGAACTCCTAAGAGAAACAGTGAGAGAGACAGACAGAAAGTGGGGGTGAATAAAAAGAGAAAATAAGAGGGAGTGGAGAGGGAGGTGGGAGGGAAGAGACTGAGGAGAGACCCAGAGGAGCAAGACTGGGAGGAGAGAGAAGACAGGAGAGAGGCTGGCTGGAAAGACAGAGAAGAGAGACGGGAAGCTCCTTCCCTTCCAGCACTGCGTAGCCAGCGCAGCTCTGCTCCCCCGGAAGCCTGCGTAGGTTTGCCCAGCCCCAGAGCTGCAGCTCCCCAGAGCCGGCAGGCACTTTCCTTCCAGCGTGCCCAACGACGGTGTCCTGTGCATGCTAATGAGGCAGTCTAGGACAGCTTCACAAATAATTGCTCAAAGTGTTCAGTAACTTACCAGGCTGGGAGTCAGTGGGCTGCAGAATGATGGGGCACAGCTCCTGGGGAACCCCCAGCCAAGGGGCCTGGTCTCCAGGAACCCGGTGTTCACAGGTTAGTGGCTGCAAGACGACAGGTTTTCCATTCAGTCGGGCACTGGCCCAAAGGTAGGGAGAGCCAGACCAAAAGGCAAAGGAGAGGAGGGGAACCTGCTTGTGTTTTTGTATTTAAATTGTTTTTGAGCCCACGTAGTCCTGGGAGTCACATGCTGCCTCCAACATCACCGGAATCATCACATGATACAGGTCCCCCATCATGTGATGAGACAAATCTGCCTAACTTCAGCCCCCCACCCCCACCTCCAGCACACAGACTGACAGCTGACGTGCTTCAGGAGGAGCCCCCCCCCCCTCAACAATCAGTGATAGAGGGAGGGATGCAGAGGGAGAACCTTAGAGCCCAAGCAATGCTAAGATCTTGATGAATACTTAATGCGCCTTTCTCTCTCCTGCTAAGCTACCGCGACTTGGAGCAGTGCCAGCCTCATTTGAATTCCAGCCTTTGTGAATAACTCAAGTGTCGCCACCGTTGCTCCAGCAATTGCAGGGCGTTCGAGCTCACACCATCCTGCCTCCTCCTGGAAAGCCCAACTCTCTGCCTCCCCTCCCCACAGCTTCCACACCTCCTCACAGAGCTGCGGAAGGGGGGCAAAAGTGGGGAGACTGGAGCTGCAGGAGAAGGGGAGACTGCGCCCGCTGAACCTTCTAGTCCTTTTTTTTCCACAGCTGCAGTAGGAGTCAGGTGGGGCCCCATCTGGCTCTCTGATTAGGTTGTCTCCTCTTAGTGATCATAGCTCTGCTGTCTGCAGGTCTCTCTCACTCCGTGTGTGTGGTGTGTGTACATGCATGTATGTGTATATGCATGCCTGTATTCCTATGTTTCTCTCCTTAATCAGAATACAGTTAATTAGGTTTGCTTTAAAAATCTGTTGGGCTTGTTTCCTCCTATTGCAGTAACGTCATTTTCTCATTTATTCATTCAATCTTTTATTAAATGAATGTTTTTGTAGAGCATCTACTATGTTGTAGGTCTTGTGCTAGGCATTAAGAAAGGAGAAAGGGAGGGAAAAGATGTTGAAAACATTCATAAAGCAAGATCCCTGCTCTTGAGGTACATGTTGTCTGTTAGAAGCAACAGAAACATAAACAGATGTAGGAGATACACATTCAGAGTCACATGACTCAGGCATGCAAGAATGTAAATCCTCTATTTGTCTACACTCAGACTTCACCTCTACCTGCGCCCCTTCTTTTGCCTCCATTCTCCCCAATATAGGAAATCTCATCTAGTCACTTCCAAGTAAACTCATCTGGGTCATTTTTCTCTGCTACATATTTACAGTAAGTCAAATCCAAGATTTTTCTCTCATCACTCTCCACCCTAGAGTTGATACTAGGCTCTGATACTCATTCAAATAAACAAACCAGGAAACAAACCAGGTGGACCACTTTCTTTAAAGGGAGAGAGTGTGATTCACCATCACTCTGCAATTTGGGGGCCTGTTTGAACAAAGGAGGATTATGTTTTAAGACCATATAGGCAGCAATGTAAAATGCCTTTGAGAAGAAAGAGCCTGTTCCAAATCAGTTTTGTTCTATACCATCCTATACACTACGAGCAGAGGCGGTATCTGAGGCAGACACAGTTGGCTGCCTACCCCTGACTAAGCTTACATGATGTAATAGGTTAAATTTCCTGTGTGTGGCAGAATGGGAGTTTAGGGTAGAAATTAGGCATGGGTGTAGACAAATAGAAAACACATTTTTGCACACCTGAGTTTGTGTGATTATGAAATTTGCCTTTGTTGTGGCCATTTGCTTTTCTTTTGCCTCCCCCAGATAACATGCATCTCAAGGGCAGGGACCTTGCCTTATGCATTTTAACAACTCATATTCCTAGTCAACAAAACCCCTTTGCTGTTTCAACAGCAATGTTTCCAGTTACAGGGATGACTCCATTCTCCTTCACCAGTGATGGCTCTAAGGATGGCATGTGACAGCTCTTGCCAGAGGGTGAAAGGGTCGACTTCTTGGAACTTCTGGAAAGATTTCCTACTTGGTAAGAGATAGGCTCACAAGGAAAGAAGTCCTTTTCTTGCTTGCCACCTTGTGCTATGTGGATACAGTTATGGGAGGCAGCCATCATGTGACAATGAAATAAGAAATCATTGACACAGTAACTAAGGATGGCAAAGAGGAAGGAAGAAAAAAAACCAGGACCTTAATGGAACTGAGTTGTCAAACTGACCACTTATCTTAGAAAAAGTAGGTATCTTTGTGGTTTAAGCCACTTTTAGTCAGGTCTTTTATCACTTGTAGTTGGAACATATCCTAACTGAAACAGCATCTGTGGAATCTGGCAGTTGCCTCCTGGTCATTGATAGTCTTTGCAGAATAGCATCAGTGGAGTTGTGGAGGTGGAAATCTGGTGATAGTGGATTAAAAAGTAAGTTGGAATATTCTGTTCCTGACAATATGGAGGAGCAAGTAATCATAGAGAAATTTGGGATAACAGACATTTTGTAAGCATAGAGCTGAGCTCTCTGAAAGGAAAGAAGATGAAAACCAGAGAGCTCAGCACATAGTACTGTGTCAGTCCTGGGGAGTGGGTGCTTGGTGAATATCACAGCCCTAGGAGATTGGGTTGTGACCTCAAGCAGGTGTAGGAGGCAGTCTTAGGGGCCCCAAGACATTAACTTAGGGTCCTAAGTGCTATATACTCAGTGAAAAGGTGGAACAGTAAAAAGTTTACCTTTATGTCCAAAGAAACATGGAAGCTTGTGATATCTGACCTGGACTCTAGGTCAAGGAAAAATAACTCCCCTGATAACTAATAAACAAGCCCTGTTCTCATGTCCCTTTGATATTTGAATATATATTACTATTATGACCCAGGAATACCAAAAATAAAATATAACACAAAAAGAGGAGCCTTGGAGAGACAAACATAAAACTAGTCTAGAGGCAAGTTCCCTAAATTCAGGCCTCACAGAATTCCCACAGATTAAGTTCCCATTGAAGATGAGTTCACAATCCAAAGTTATAAAATATCAGTTATAACATATAAAGCACCACTAAACAGAACAAACAACAGGATCTGACTCCATAAATTTCATATTATAACACAAGTGGATATAGGCCATTTAAAAAACTTTGTGCTTAAAGAGGGAGTGCTTTTTGATTCCAAATAAGATGGAATAATAGGAATTAGATATATCCTTCTGATGAAACAAGTAAATAAAACAAACAAACAAAATATATAAGACAACTGTTTTCAAGACATTGAACATCAGGTAACAAAGGACAGTGATCTATGAGACAAAGGAAACAAGTGAGATGAGCCCAGTGATTGCCCCATATTACTGCCTACAGAGTTGCCAGGCTTCAGTGCAGGAGGTGGAATTTAGACTGAGGCTGGCAGTCCCCCTAAGTTGTACAGACACAGCTGAGTGTCCAGGGAGGCCAAGAAAGATAGAGTTTGCAGGGCAGGGTCCTGGAGAGGAGCGAGCTGCACAAATACACTCTGCAGATCTGCAAGGATGTCCCTCAAGTCTTCAGCTGAGTACAGATCATCACATGCATGTGAGAAAACCACCCAAGACAATACAAAAAAACACCCAAAGGCATTAGAGGGACTAACTCCCGGGGCACACAAAGAGCCAGGAATAATTCCTGCTCACTACCCTAGAATGGAAAGCTTCATAATCCATAGGGTATCAGGTAGAATACTCATAACTATTTTGCCTCAGGGGTGGGATCAAATTACCCCTGGACTAAACACAACTCTGGCTGAGCCAAACTTTAAAAGCAAGCCTTAAAAGGATCAACGTATTTCCAAGTAACTAAACTGCATCCCATATCAAAATTCAACAGTATTTAAAGAACTACAAAAATAGAACACATCAAAGTGAAATTCATGATGTCTACCATCCAATACTGAATATTATCAGACATGCAAAGACACAGCAAAACATAACTCATAGAGAGGGAAAAAAATCAATCAAAACTGACCTAGAAATGGCAAGAAACAGAATTAGTATATAAGGAAACTCAAGCAATTATGAAAATCATATTACATATGTACAGAAGGTTAGAGAGATGAAATATGTGAAGTAGAAACAAGGAAGATACACAGAGACCAAAATCAAACTTTTAGATATGCAAACTATAATGACTGAGATAAAAATTACACTGCATAGTATTAAAAGCAGATTATATTTGTAAAACAGAATATTAGTGAATCTGAAGACACAGGAATAGAAATAACCCAAAATGAAACACATAGAGAAAAAAAGATGGAAAGAAATGAACAGAGCATTAGTGAACTATGGTACAACTTCAAGCAGCCTAATATAATATACATGTAATTGGATACCCTAAAAGGAGAGGGATAGAAAAATATACTTTAAGAAGTCATGGCTGAAATTTTTCCAAATAGATGAGAACTATAAACACACATCCAAAAAAATAAATAAATGAACACCAAACACAAGAAACATAAAGAAAACTACACCAAAGAACATCATAATGAAGTTGCTTAAAACCAGTGATAAAGAGAAAATATTAGAAGTGGTCAGAGGCCACTTCATATCAGCTAGGAATGCTATTATAAAAAAGACGGATGTGTTGGCAAAGAAGGGGAAATTGGAGCCTCATACACTTCTGGAAAGAATGTAAAATGGTGCAGCCACTTTGGAAAACAGTCTGGCAGTTCCTCAAAAAGTTAAACATAAGTTACCATTTGATCTCACAATTCTGATGCTACCCAAAAGAAATTAAAATACATGTTCACATAAAAACTTGTATGTGAGTGTTCTTAGCAGCATTAATCACAATAGCCATAAAGTGGAAACAATCTAAATGTCTATCAACTAGTGAATGGATAAGCAAAACATGGTATGTACATTAAATGGAATATTACTTGGCCATAAAGAAAAATTACACATGCTACAACATGGATGAACTTTGAAAATATTATGCTAAGCAAAAGAAGCCAGTCACCAAAAAACGCAAATGTTATATGACTCCTTTTATATCAAATATCTAGCATAGGCCCATCTGTAAAGACAAAAAGTAGATTAGGGCTGAGGGAGATGGGGATATCAGGGAGGTGATAATAGTTAAAGGGTATGGGTGTCTTTTTGGGGTGATGAAATGTTCAAAAATTAATTGTGGTGGTTCCTGCACAACTCTGTGAATATACTGAAAACCACTGAACTGTATACTTTAAATTGTGAATTGTACAGTATGTGAATTATATCTCAATAAACTTGTTACAAAAAACAAAAAAGCAATGAGGTTGGGAAAAAGATTTTACATATAGAAGAACAAACATAAGGATGACAGCAGATTTTTATTTGACAAAATGCATGTGAAAAGAGGGTGTAACATTTTTAGAATACTAAAGGGGAAAAAAAGTTAACCTAGAATTCTTTAACTAGCAAAAAATCTTTCAAAAATGAAAGTAAAATAAAATGTTTTTAGTCATACAAAAGCTGAAAGGAGATGTTCAGGGAAGTCCTCTAGGCAGAGGAAAATGATGCCAGATGTTAATCTGGATCTACATAAAGGAATGAAGAGCACAGGATTGGTAACTATATGGGTAAATATAAATACTTATTATTTAAATCTCTGCAAAAATAACAACAAGGTATTGTGGGTGTATAAAATAATAGAAGTAAATTGTATGACAAAAATAGCATGAAAACTGGTAGTTACATGAGTGTATACACATGTCAAAATTCATCAAGCTGTACATTGAAATCTGTATATTTTATTGTCTGTACCTTGATATACAATTAAAAAAAAAAGATATTTAATTTCGAAAATATAGCATGAAGACCAGAGGGGAAAAATAAAAGTATAATGTAAGATTCTTACACTAACTACATGTGAAGTGGAATATCACTTGAAAGTAGGCTGTGGTAAGTTTGAGATATATACCATTAACTCTAAGGCAACCACTATAATAACATAATTAAGAGCCCTAGCTAATAAGTCAACAGAGGAGATGAAATAGCATAACAGAATATTCATTTCACTTAAAAGCAGGAAAAATGGAAAAGTGGGGACAAAGAACTGATGATTTTAACTCAGCCATATCAATAAGCACATTCAATGTACATGGCCTTAACATCCCATTCAAAAACAGAGATTGACAGATGAATGAAAAAGCAAGAACCAAGTATATGCTAAAGGAAACCTATTTTAAATATAAAATATAAATCAGTTAACAATAAATGGATGGAAAAAGATATACCAGGCTAACATTAACCAAAAGAAAGAGTGGTTCTATTAATATCAAACACAAAGATATGTCTACCATAAGGAATAAAGACGATAATGTGGTCAATTATTCAAGAGGCTATAACAATCCTAAACACTTATTCACCAAATGAGAGAGCTTCAAAATATAAGAAGCACAGCTGATAGAACATTAGGGAGAAACAGACAAACCCATAATAATAGATAAATATTTCAACAGCCCTCTTTCAATAATTAATAGAACTAGACAGAAAATAAGTATAGAAGACTTGAATAACATTTAAATAAATGATCTAATTGACATTTATCAGACATTTCACATAAAAACAGAAGATATTCTTTTCAAGTGCACATAGATATTTACCAGGATAAACCACAGTCTCAGTCATAAAACAAATTTCAAAAAATTCAAATGGATTAAAATCATAAAGGTATCTTCTTTGACCAAAATGGAATTAAATTAGAAATCAATAACAGAAATATATGTGAAAAATCCCCAAACATTTGGAAACTAAGTAAATAATACTTCTAAGTAATCCAGAGGTGAAAGGAGGAATCAAAAAAAATTAGAATTTTGAACTGAATGAAAATGAAAACATAACACAAAATTTTGTTGAATGCAGCTAAAATAGTATTTAAATGGAATTTTGTAACCCTAAATGCCTACATTAGAAAAATAAATCTCAATTCAATAACTTTAGCTACTACCTTAAGAAACTAGAAAAAGAAAGCAAATGAGAAAAAGTCAGACAAAATAAGAAACATAAAATAAACAGAAGAAAATATAAAGATTAGAATAGGTAGCAACAAAATAGAAAACTAAAAAGACAATACAGAAACATCAATGAAACCAAATCTGATATTTTCAGATCAATAAAATTAATAAACTTTTAGCCATACTGATCAAGGGAAAAAAAAGAAGACATAAACTACCAATATCAGGAATAGGAGACATATTACTCCAGATTCTGTGAATAGTAAAAGGGATAAAAAGATATTATGAGTAAATTTATGTTGATGAATTTGACAACTTAATGGAATAGACAAATCTGGAAAGACACATGCTACCAAAGCTCACTCAAGAATAAATAGATAATTTGGACAGTATTAGATCTATTAAAGAAAGTGAAATCATAGTTGAAATCTTTCCAACAAAGAACACTCCAGATTAGACTTCACTGAAGATTTCTACCAAGTACTTAAGGAGGAAATAATTCTAAATCTATACCAGCTCTTCCAGAAAATTGAAGAGGAAGAACTATTTCCCCACTAATTCTGCAAAGGCATCATTATTCAGATACCAATTTAGACAAACAAGTACAAGGAAAGTATTAATATTTGTCTTGAACATAGACAGAAAAATTCTTAACAGAGTTTTAGCAAATCAAATTTAGTAACATATGAAAAGGTAACCATATAATGACTAAGTAGGGTTCACCTCAGTAATAACGGATTGATTTAACGTTTAATTAACATAATTCACATAACAAATTAGAAAAGAAAAATCACATGAATTATCTCCTCAGTAGATGCTGAAAAAACTTTTTTTGACAAAATCAAATATCCATTTCTGAAAACTCTTTAGCAAACTAGGAATAGAAGGAAACTTCCTTAACCTGATGAGGGCATCTGTGAAAAAATCTACAGCTAACATCACACATAATAGAAAGGCTTTCTCCCTAGGTCAGGAACAAGACAAGGATATCTGTCTTGCCACTTTTACTGTACATGGTACTGTAAGTTTTATCTAGGGCACCTGGGCAAGAAAATAAATACATAAACAAAAGGTACCCAGACTGGAAAGGAAGTAAAACTGTTTCCATTTGCAGATGACAGGATCATTTATGTAGAATACTTAATACTTACAAAAATAGTACTAGAATTAACATGTAAGTTTAGCAGGGTTCCAGATATAAGATTAATTCCCCAAATCAACTGTATTTCTTCATATTAGCAATAATCAGAATGAAAATTTTAAGAAATACCATTTATCATATCATGAAATATATGAAAACTTGGGGATAAATATGACAAAAAATGTGTTAGACCTGTATACTGAAAAGTATAAAATACTTAGAGAAATGAAAGAATGTCTAAATGAATGGAAAGATATATGGTTTATGGACTGGAAGACTCAGTATTGTGGAAATGTCAGTTCTTCCCAAATTGATCTATTAACTCAGTGCAATCCTAAAATCCCAGCAGGCTTTTTTTTTTTAGTGAAAATTGAGGAGTTGAGTACATAAATGTTCTTAGTAGCATTATTCAGCCAAAAGGTGAAAGTATTCCAAATTTGAATGGACAAACAAAAAATGTGGTATACCTACAATAGGATATTATTCAGCCTTAAAAAGGAAGGAAGTTCTGACATAGGCTGTAACATGTTTGAACCTTGAAGAATTATATTAAGTGAAACAAGCAAACACAAAAGGAAAAATACAACGATTCTACTTATATGAGGTACCTAGAGAAGTCAGATTCATAAAGACAGAAAATAAAATAGTTGCCAGAGACTGGGTAGATAGGGGAATGGGGAGTTACTGTTTAATGGGTACAGAATTTCAGTCTGGGACGGTGAAAAAGTTCTGGAGATGGTTAGTAATGATGGCTGTACAACAGTGTGAATGTAGTTAATGCCACTTAATAACATCTAAAAATGGTTAAATGCTAGATTTTGCTATGTATATTTTACCACAAAAAGAGTTGTTGATTCTAAAAATCATGAAAATGTAGAAGATATAAAATAGTGGGGGAAAAAACTTTGAAGAAGACCAAGATTGGAGGATAGAGCTAGAGTATTATTAGACACCAAGACACTGTGGTGTTGGTGTAAAGATAGATGCAAAAACAATGGAACAGAATAGAAAGTACAGAAATAGACCCACACAAATATGGCCAAGCTGATTTTCAACAAAGTTGCAAAGACAGTTCAGTGAAGAAAGCATGGTCTTTTTTAATAAAGGAGCTTTAAAAAAATCAATACACATATGCTAAATTAAAAAAAAGAACTTCAATCCATACTTCACACTATACAAAAATTAATTAAAAATGATCATAAGGACACTTCCCAATTCATTTTAAGAGACCAGTGTTACTGTGATACTAAAACCAGACAGACATCACAAGAAAAGAACATTACACCTAATATTCCTTATAGGTAAAAAAATTCCTAAATAAAACACTAGCAAACTGAATCCAGTAGCCTTTAAAAACAATTAAACAACATGACTAATTAGGATTTCAGGAATGCAAAGTTGGTTTAACATATGGAAATAAATCAATGTAATACACCATATTAATAGAATAAAGGACAAACACTACATGATCATCTCAAGAGACATAGAAAAAGCATTTGACCAAGTCAAACATCCGATAAAAACTATTCAATAAACTAGGAATAGAGGAAATGTCCTCAACCTGGTCATAAGTTTTTTTTTTTAATTGAGGGATTGTTGATATACAATCTTATATTGGCTTCAAATGCACAACACAGTGGTTTAACAGTTATTAGTCACCCCCATTACTGTGGTTACAACATAGAAATATGTCACAGTATCACTATTTTCTCCATGCTGTGCTAGTATTCCCCTGACCAACTTATGATTGAGAATTTTTGTGCCGCTTTATTCCCCTCACCTTCCCTACCCACTCCACCCCCACGCCAACCCCTCCTGTAAGTTATTTAAATTAATCATGAAAGACTGAAAGCTTTTTTCTTAAGATCAGGAATACAACAAAAGAATGTTCACTCTGGCCACTTCTATTTAACATTGCCAGAAAATTAGGCAAGGAAAAAAAAGGTATCCAGATTGCAAAGGAAAAAGTACAACTATCGCTATTTACAGAAGACATGGCCTTGTGAAAATTCCCAAGAAATCCACAGACTATTAAAGTTAGTAAACAAGTACTGCAAGTTTGCAGAATACAAATTAACATGTAAAAACCTATTACAGTTCTATATACTAGTAATGAACAACCAAAAGTCAAATTAAGAAAGCAATTCAATTTGCACTAGCATCAAAAAGAAAATAATAATGAATTTGACCAAGGGTGCACAAAACTTGCACAACAAAAACTACAAAGCATTGTAGAAATTAAAGCAGGTATAAATAAATGGAAAGATATCCTGTGTTCAAGAACTACAAGACTTAATATTATTAAGATGGCAATACTACCAAAACAGGTCTACAGGTCTATCAAAATCGTAGCTGCCTTTTCTCCCCCCATAAATGGACAAGCTACTCCTAAAATTCATATTGAAATGCAAGGGACCTAGAATAGCCAACAAAATACTTAAGAAGAACAGAGTTGGAAGTTGACACTTCCCAATTTCAAAACTTCCTATAAAGATGCAGTGTGGTAACTGGATTAAGGATAAGCATATATGTAAATGGATGGAATAGAAGAATCCAGATACAAACCTTTACCTTAATATTCAACTGATCTTGGTGAAGGTGCCACGGTTCAATGGGGAAATAGTAGTCTTACAAAATGTGCTAGGACAAGAATACATCCACATGCAAAAGAATAAAGTTAGACTCCTACCGCCCACCATATGCAAAAGTTAACTCAAAACGCATCAAAGACCTAAATGTAAGAGGTAAAATGATAAGATTCTTTGAAGAAAATGTAGAAGTAGATCTAAATGATGTTAGATTAGGCAATGTTTTCTGAGACGTGACACCAAAAGCACAAGTGACAAAAGAAAAAAATAAGATAAATTGGACACCATCAAAATTAAAAACTTTTTTGCTTCCAAGGAAACCACAGAGGAAGTAAAAAGACAACATACAGAATGGGAGAAAATATTTGCAAATCATATCTGGTAAGGAACTTACGTCCAGGCTTTATAAAGAACTCCTGCAACTCAACAATAAATAGAGACTAGGCCAAGTAAAAATTGGGCAGAGGATTTTAATAGGTCTTTCTACAAAAAAAATAGCAAATATGCAATAAGCACATGAAGATGCTCAACATCACCAGTCATCAGGGAAATGCAAATCCAAACCACAATGCAATATCACTTTATATCCACAAGGATGGCTAATAAACAAAAAGATGCACAATAACAAGTGTTGGAGAGAATGTGCAGAAATTGGAATTCTCATGTTTCCCACAACTGCTTTGAGAAACAATTTGGCAAATGATCCAGCAACTCCACTTATAGGATTGAGAACTGAAAATATACATCTGAAGAAAAACTTGTACATGAATGTTCATAGCATTACTCATAATAGCCAAAAAAGAGAAACAAGTCAAATGCCCACCAACTGATCAATCAGCAAAATGTGGCATAGTCATACAATGGATTCATTCATAGGAAGGAATGAAGCACTGATATATACTACAACATGGATGAGCCTTGAAAATAATATGCTAAGTGAAAGAAGCCAGAAACAAAATGCCACATATTGTCTGATTCCATTTATATGACATGCCATAATAGGCAAATCCACAGAGCCAGGAAGTAGATTAGTGGTTGCTAGGAGCTGAGGTGAGAAAGAAATGAGGAGTGACTAATGGATATAGAATTTCTTTTAGGGGTGATGAAAATGTTCTGATTAGATAGTGATGATGATTGCACAACTGAATATACTTAAAACCACTGAAATGTATACTTTAAAAGGGTGATTTTTATGGTCTGTTAAATATATCTCAACAAAGTTGGTATTAAAAACTATCATTTACCTAAAGTTATAAACTTTATAGAAGAAAACATAGACATGACCTATGTTTGGGTTAGGCAGAGATTTCTTAGAAACACCACCAAAATCACAATCTTTACAAGACTGATATATAAGACTTTAATTTTTAAAAGAGTTTAAATAAGAAATAAATATAAGAAAAATCTTAAAAATAAAACACTCAGGTCTTGAAAAGATAAGTCAATGAAAAACTAGCCACAGACTAGAAGGAAACATTCATGTATCACATGTTTGATAAAGGATTTGTACTCAGAATATATAAAGAATTCTCAAGATATAATAGTAATTAAAATTTTAAATGGGTAAAAAATCAGACACTTCACTAAAGAAGATGTATGAATGGCAAATAGCACAATGAAAACTAGTCAACAGGAATGCAAATTAAAACTGTAATGAGATACTTATTATCAGAATAGCTAAAATTAAAAAGACTGGCCACATTATGTGTTGTCAAGGAAGTGGAACTCGCATACACTGCTGGTGGAAATGTAAAGTGGTCAGCCACTTCAGAAAACAGTTCCAAAATTTCTTAAAGAATTGAATAGATACTTACCATATGATCTAGCGATTTCATTCCTAGGTATTTACCCATGAGAAATGAAAGCAAATATCCATGAAAAACTGGTATATGAATGTTTATAGCAGGTTTATTTATAATATTCCAAAACTGGAAACAATGCAAATGTCATTGACAGCGAATGGATAAACAAACAGAAGCAAACAAAAAACCTTATTCCATAACAAAAGGAGGGACACCTGCCACAGCATAATCACAAAATAATTATGCAGCATGAAGGAAGCTAGACAAAAAGCACATATTGTATGATTCCATGTATATTAAGGTCTAAAAATTTCAAATTAATTTACATTTTCAGAAAGCACATCATTGGTTGCTTGGGGATTGGGGATGGGAAAGGGTTGGAGGGGGCTTACATAAGGGCACAAGAAAATATTTAGGGGTGATACATATGTTCATTAACTTGAGTGCAGTAATGATTGATGGTTTTAGAGTAGTACATATATGTCAAAATTTATCAAATTTTGCACAGATTACATATGTGCAGTTTATTGTATGGCAATTAAATCTTAATTAAAATGTTTAAAATAAAATAAAAAGGATAAAAAAATATTTGAGCATTTGAAACAATAATTAGACTAAGAGAAAAGCACTATTAAATTCAGTACTAGTGTATTTAACACTGTAGGTAACAGCAAGAGTTGACAGCCTAAATTACCAATAGGTGGCCAATTAAATAATTATGTTACATTGCATATAATTAAATATTACACAGCTATAAAAAGAATAGGAAAATTTTCTGTGTATTGACAAAGAAATGTCCAAGTATATTAGTAAGTGAAAAAGGTAAAGGGCAAAATGGTGTGTTTACTATTATTTTGTTCTAGAACTATTTGTATAAGAAGGAAAGGTAATAAGAATATGAATATGTGTGTGTTAGTATATGTATAAAGAAACTTGGTAAGGATATGCAAGCACCTAGTTAACCAGGTTAGTAACAGTGGTTGCCTGGGGTGGGGTTGGTGGTGGTTATTGGTAGAAGCTGTACAAAAAGATGTTGAAATTTCTTTATATACATACATACTGACACACATACACACATATATGTATATGCACACACACACAGTTATATAGCCAAAAACAGTAACAACTGAAAAATTTTTTAAGAATTGGGATAATTACATATAAACTTGGGAAAACTGGAAGGAAATAAAAGATCATTGGGTTGTGGGATTAAAGTAATTTTAATTTTGTTTTTTGTGCTTTTCTACAATTCCCAAATTTTTTAAAACAAATGTGTGCTACCTTTGAAACCAGAAGAGCAAAAACAAATGTTACTTAAAGCAAAGCAGAAAAAAGTAAAAGAGAAGCAAAGGGCAAGATACCATTAAAAGACCAGAAATTGTTTGGCTAAAAAAAGTCAAATAGCTCTCCCTCTGTATGGGTGAATAAATGAAAAAATTTAAAAATGTAATTCAAAAAGTGAACCACAATTATGTGGAAACTCAGAGTTGGTTTTTCCTTCAGAAATAAATTTCTCAGAAAGAACAAAAAATTAGACCCTATGTCTATTTTATGTTCTCAGCAAGACAGAAGTGGATTTTGTATCTGTCTAACTTGATCAAGTAAGTTGTCACAGAAAATAAGCAGCAAAGGACTGAATGGAAACATGGTTTTGGAATCAAAAAGTATGGAGGAGGAGGTGAATGGCAGATTGTACATGGGGATTTTTGGATTAGGGAACATAAACTATGATTTCTCCCAAAAGAAAGAGGAAGAAGATAAAAAATGATGTTTTATAGAAGCTTGTGGAAATGATATATGAAGACAAATCCCTAAAACAAAGAAAAGAAAGAGGTAGAGAAGGAGAAGAATAAATAAGGCAACAACAAGAATTTCCCTGATCTAAAGAAAGAACTTAAATTGACCAAGGAGCCAGAAGCCACAAATCTAGAATGGCCTTGAAAATGAGCAGTCCAGAAATTCACAAAATCTTGGGGAAAACTTTTGACATTCTTCAGGCTCAATTTTCGCTAACCTGGACGACTTGGCAAGCCACCAGCTGACATTCTAACAATATTATTTACAACACAGAAAGCATTGAGAAATTCCAGCTAAACGTGGTGGATTGAATATATTAACCTCAGCTCTTTCCCCAAAGTGCACTCTAATGATAAGAGAGAAAAAAGGCATAAATAAACGAACAAGGAGAATAGAAGAGAAAATAATAGCAACACATTTTTGGAAGGTAAAATTCATTTGGACAAGTGGTTATTAACTGACACAGCAGATCACAAAATCAGAGGTCTAAATCAGAAGTGCAAAGCCAGATTATTCACAAGTGGAGAAGCCCAGAAAGAATCAGACTATGTAGGTAGCAGATACTATTGAAAGCAGGAATGCAGGTAGGGCGAAAAGGCTGAATACAAAGCAGCGCAGCCTGGCAGAGGAATGGAGGCTAACTCTCTGGAGACATTCAACTAGAGCAATGGTTTCCTACCGTGGCTGCACATTGGGATTAATTACCTGGGGAGATTCTAAAAAGCCTGATAGTAAGGCTACACCCAGATATATAAAATCAAACTCTGGAGGTAGGATCCACCCAGTCTTCAATCCTTTTAAAAGTTCCCCAGGTATGTAGCCCTGTGAGAACCACTGAAGGGTCTGGAGTTGAGGACATTAGGCATAGATATAAGCAAAGATACTATAATGAAATAGGGAGATCAAGTCTACATATTGAATGAAGCCTATTTGTCTCCCAAAAAGCTCCTGGTACTCAGTTTTGTAATTATACTGTACCTCCTCTACCCCATTTTGAAGAGTACAGTATTGCTCTCTGGAGAAACTAGCCCAAGAAAAATGCTTGGAAGATATTGGCGACTGGGAATCCTCCAGTGAAATGATCCAATCAGATCACCCTACAATAGAACACACTTGACAAATCTTACACACAATTTCTAATGCAAAGAGCATAAGAAAACCTTAAAAAAAACTATTTTATCTCCACTATCCCTGTTATATCCATAAAAAAAACACAACAGGATGTTATAAGAAGGGAACAATAAGAAAAAGAGAATTCTGAGAAAGTATAAATATGCTAGCAGAAATAAAAATTGGAAAATGTTTAGGAAACTTCATAACATAAAACAGAGATGGAAAAAAGGAGAAAAGAGTAAGAAAATTGGAAGATCAGTCCAGGAAATTTAACATCCAAATAAGTCCCAGGGGAAAAATGGAATGGAGAATTTTATCCCACAGGTAATAAAAGAATGTTCTGTAGAAATTAAAGAGATGAGTTTCCAGATTAGAAAAGCTTATAGAGCACTCAGCAAAATACATGTGGACTGACTCACATCAACACACATCATCATATTTTTTTAAACACATTCAGGATAAAAGGAAGTTCCTAAAACTAATTTGGAGACAAAAAAAGTCACATAAATGGATTAGGAGTCAGAATGGCTTTGAACTCCTTATCAGCAATGCTGGAAGCTATAAGAAATGCCTCCAAGTGTAAGTGAAAATAATTTCCAACCTAGAATTCTATGCCCACATTATAAATCAAGTGTGAGGGTGGAGTAGAGTACTTTTGATATCACAGGCTCTCAAAAAATTGACCTTGTGCAGCCTTTCTCAAGAATTTACTAGACAGTGTGCCCTTCACCCCAAAGGAGGAAGCTAATCTAGAAAGCAAAAGATAGTGAATGGAAGACAAAAAGATCCAGTGCAGGAGAGAGGATGAGGAAAATTCCCAGGATAATAGTAAAAAGAATCACAGCTTTGTGGCAGGCCTAGCAGACAACCAATTATTATAGGAATAGATTTAAAGAAGGTTCTAAGAGACTTATCTCAAGAAAAAAAGAAAAAACTGAAAGAACATGTAGCTCATTGAATATACTAAGTAGTTTATATATTTTGGTGATCTATAGGAAATGAAACACTTTTTTAAATGAGCCAATCATTAATTCCAGGAAAAACAAAATTTTACATGAAAGGAATCCTAAAACACACTTGATTCTGAACAATATATAGAGAGATATAGTAATGTACACACCACTTTGATTTAACCCAAATGGTACAATTATTATTTGGAGGTGGGAGAGTATATATATGGGGTGTGGTGGGGAGGTTAAAGTCAGCAGTAGCTAATACCTGAAACTGAAAAATTAGTGAGGAGAGTATACTCTTCACATATAAGAAGTTTTTTGTTTGTTATTAAAAAAAAAACTACCAGAATTGGGATAAATGGTCTCTGCAGAATTGAAGTCAGAGTGTAATAGGTTTGGGCAGGAGATAGGTTTTTGTTGTCTTGAAGAACTTTGACTTTTTAAACATGAATGACTTCATTAGAAATAAGAACAAAATAATTTAAAAGCCTGAAAATTGACAACGTGTATTATGAGCTGGGAAAACTAACCATTATAGACAAAACCTGGTGGAAATATCAAGGTGGTGGGAAGATAGAAAATCAGGTTGGTTTTGGTTAACTCTAAATACCCTTAACCAATCTAATTTTGTATTGGCACTTTTATTACTGGTGACATTTAACTTTTTCAAACTGTAATTGGCCATTTATGTTTCTGTAATCATTGTAATTTTTAAAAAAATTGTAGAGGAAAAAAAGAGTTGCTGTTTTAAAGAACTAACTGCAACTTCTTCTGCCCTCTAATGGCATAATTCATCACAGGGGAATTATTCCTTGGTTCAGAGAACTGCCTTCAAAGATGAAGAGTATAGGACACAAAAGAAGGGATAATATTGTGGATAGGAAAATGAGAGGGTGTGCTGTGCTCTGAGAGAAATGTCATAAAACTTAATGAAGATGGAGACTCTACCACAGGGAGATCCAAATAGAAAAAGTGGCACCAGGAAAGGACACCAGGAAATAAAAAAAAGAGCAAACCAAGATAAACCAGATCTCTACAAGTATTATCAGAATTTTGGAAAGACCCTGGGTTTCCAGTTGACTGGCCAACTTGAAAAATAAAGGCCTAAAATGTTAAAGAGAAGGTGATCCTAGAAGGCTGGAGGAAAATTGATCAATACTTGGGTTATGTGATAAAAGAAAAAGTTGGATAAAAGATATTTAATCCATCTAGAATTTTAAGATGTGAAAAAAAATTTAAATAGTTGTCTCAAAGCTATTTACTGAAAAATCTATTCTCATTTATTTATACTGGAACTGTTACTAAATACTTTTATATTTGGGCCAATTTCTGGAGTTTTCTTAAGTTCCAATGATTTGTCTGTCTATTCTTTTACTGATATCATGAATAGCCAGGAAGAATGGGGCATATGAGACCAGCTATAGAAAATCTAGTTCCATCCCCATCAACACTGTAGCTTATGCTTCAGGTTTCCTTTGCACAATTTCCATCATATTAAAAATAAGCCAGAAGGATTAAAGATGGTAGCATGAGAGGTGAGACAGAGACCTCCTCCTAAAACCACATATAATACAAAAATATAATCAATACAACTAATCCTGAAAGAGCAACAGGCAAGAAGGCTGCGCCAGACTGCATAAACCTGGAGGAAAGAACAGACCTCATGGAACAGGGTAACATATGAAAGCCATGACCCTGCAGGACCCAAGCCCTCCCCCCACCCCAGCTCACTGGCAGGAGGAAGAGAAACAGAGCAGGGAGGGAGTGGAGGCCTGGGACTACTGAACACCTAGCCCTGGAGATCTACTCTGGGAGTATGAACCTACATTGCATGGTGCTATGGTGGTTAGTGGGGTTGTAAAGCTAAGACAGGTGGAATACCTGGAGAGACTGAGATTCCAGCTGCTTGTGTAAAACAGGGATTCATATCTGGCTGATCTGGGTGGGCAATCTGAGAGACTTCCTAAAAGCAAGAGGGCTGCTAAAGGGGCAAGGATTGCACAGAGCTTATTGCTCAGGAGAAAGGACAGGTAGACTAAATTGTCTGGGTGCCCTCTGCCTAGCAGCTTGGGAATTTTCATGATCTTCAGGCACTCCATACCCCCGGCTGGCTACACAGCTCCAAGGCCGCCCACCGTGATATGCAGCCTGCTGCGCCTTCCTCCCAGCGAGCCCTTACCTGGCTTGCAAACTGGCAAACAATGCCCTGGCGTCAGGTCAGCCAGAGGGAAGCCCCGCCTACAGCAGCTAAAAATGCAAAGCATAGAGGCTTACACCTGTGTGTTCGGCCCACTGGTTCTGGCAGTGGAGACAGGCATAGCAGCTGGGAAGCAGGAAACAGCTCGTTCCTCCCCCCAGACACCAATACCACTTCTCTGCGACCCCCGACATTGCTTCAGGGGCTGAGCAGCTCCAGACAGTAGAGCTTCTGGGCATTAGAGTGAGCAACATACAAATATGAAACGTCAAAGAAACCTGGTTCAAAGCAAAATCTCAACACCAGAAAAAGTATCAAGTGAGACAGAACTAATAAATCTTCCTGAAAGAGATTTCAAAATGAAAATCATAAACTTGCTCCTGGAGGTACAGAAAAATATTCAAGAACTCAGGAACAAATTTAGGACAGAGATCCAATTGTTGAGGAACACAATGGAGGGTATTAAAAGAAGATTAGATACTGTGGAGGAGACAATAAATGAAATAGAAATTAGAGAAGAGGAATACAAAGAAGCTGAGGCACAGAGAGAAAAAAGGATCTCTAGGAATGAAAGAATACTGAGAGAATAGTGTGACCAATCCAAATGGAACAATATTCATACTATAAGGGTACCAGAAGAAGAAGAGAGAAAAAGAGATAGAAAGTGTATTTGAGGAAGTAATTGCTGAAAACTTTCCCAATCTGGGGAAGGAGATAGTCTCTCAGGCCATGGAGGTGCACAGATCTCCTAACGAAAGGGACCCAAGGAAGATAAAACCAAGACATATAATAATTAAAATGGCAAAGATCAAGAATAAGGACAGACTTTTAAAAGCAGCTAAAGAGAAAAAAAAGATCACATACAAAGGAAAGCCCATCAGGTGATCATCAGACTTCTCAGCAGAACCCTTACAGGCCAGAAGGGAGTGGCATGATGTAGTTAATGCAATGAAGCAGAAGGGCCTTGAACCAAGAATACTCTATCCAGCAAGATTATCATTTAAATTTGAAGGAGGGATTAAACAATTTCCAGATAAGCAAAAGCTGAGAGAATTTACCTCCCACAAATCATCTCTACAGTATATTTTGGAGGGACTGCTATAGAAGAAAGTGTTCCTAAGGTTAAATAGCTGTAACCAGAGGTAATAAAAAGGGATAGACAAAGACTACAGAATATGATACCTAATATATAAAGAATGGAGGAAGAAGTAAAGGAGGGGAAAAAAACCCTTTAGATTGTGTTTGTAATAGCATTATAAGTGAGTTAAGTTAGACTCTTAGATAGTAAGGAAGTTACCCTTGAACCTTTGGTAAACACAAATCTAAAGCCTGCAATGGCAATAAGTACATACCTATCGATAATCACCCTAAATGTAAACGGTCTGAATGCACCAATCAAAAGACACAGAATCACTGAATGGATAAAAAAACAAGGCCCCTCTATATGCTGCCTAAAAGAGACTCACTTCAAACGCAAAGACATACACAGACTGAAAGTAAAGGGATGGAAAAAGATATTTCATGAAACTAGTAGGGAGAAAAAAGCAGGAGTATCAGACAAAATAGACTTCAAAACAAAGAAAGCCACAAGAGACAAAGAAGGACATTACATAATGATAAATGGGTCAGTCCAACAAGAGGATATAACCATTATAAATATCTGTGCACCCAACACAGGAGCACCTACATTATGTGAAACAAATACTAACAGAATTAAAAGGGGAAATAGAATGCAATGCATTCATTCTAGGAGACTTCAACACTCCACTCACTCTGAAGGACAGATCAACCAGACAGAAAATAAGTAAGGAGACAGAGGCACTGAACAACACAATAGAACAGATGGACCTAACAGACAACTACAGAACTCTCCACCCAAAAGCAGCAGGATACACATTCTTTTCAAGTGCACATGGAACATTTTTAAGAATAGATCATATACTAGGCCACAAAAAGAGCCTTAGTAAATTTAAAAAGATTGAAATTGTACCAACCAGCTTCTCAGATCACAAAGGTATGAAGCTAGAAATAAATTATGCAAAGAAAATGAAAAAGCCCACAAACACATGGAGGCTTAACAACATGCTCCTAAATAACCAATGGATCAATGAACAAATAAAAACGGAGATCAAGCATATACAGAGACAAATGACAAACAATAATTCAACAATGCAAAATCTGTGGGACGCAGCAAAGACCATGCTAAGAGGAAAGTATATTGCAATACAGGCCTACCTCAGGAAAGAACTTTCCCATATGAACAGTCTAAGCTCACAATTAACAAAACTAGAAAATGAAGAATAAGGCTCAAAGTCAGTAAAAGGAGGGACATAATAAAGACTGGAGCATAAATAAATAAAATCGAGAAGAATAAAACAATAAAAGGAATCAGTGAAAGCAGGAACTGCTTCTTTGAGGAAATAAACAAAATAGATAAACCCTTAGTCAGACTTACCAAGAAAAAAAAAAGAGTCTACACACATAAACAGAATCAAAAATGAGAAAGGAAAAATCACTATGGACACCACAGACATACAAAGAATTATTAGAGAATACTATGAAAAATTATATGCTAACAAACTGGATAACCTAGAAGAAATGGACAACTTTCTAGAAAAATATAACCTTCCAAGGCTGACCCAGAAACACAGAAAATCTGAACAGACCAATTACTAGCAACATAATTGAACTGGTAGTCTCTGGATTAAAGATGGCGGCATGAGAGGTGAGACAGAAGCTTCCTCCTAAAACCTCATATAATATGAAAATAAAGCTACTTAAACTACTCTTGAAAGAGCAATGGGAAAGAGGATGGCAACAAACTGCATACACCTGGAGACAAGAGCAGCCCTCACAGAAAAGGGTAACGTACTAAAGCTGTGGTCCTGCCGGATCCAAGCCCTTACCCCACCCCAGCTCACTGGCAGGAGGAACAGGAACGGAGCAGGGAGGGAGTGGAGATGTGGGACTGTTGAATACCTAACTCTGGAGATCTGCTCTGGGAGCACAAACCTACATTTCATGGTGCTTGCATGATACTCTTGTAATTAGGGGGTTGGAAAGCTAAGACAGGCAGAATTCCTGGAGAGACTAAGAATCCAGCTGCTTGTGAAAGCAGGGATCCATACCCAGCTGCTTGGGGACAAAAGAAAGGCGGGCAGTCTGAGAGACGTCCTAACAAAGAAGCCCTTAGCAAGAGGGCTGCTAAAGAGGCAAGGATTGCACGGAGCTTACTGCTCAGGAGAAAGGACAGGCAGACAAAATTGTCCGGGTGCACTCTGCCCAGCAGGTTGGGAGCTTTCACGATCTTCAGGTACTCCAGCTCCCTGGCTGCCTACACAGCTCCAAGAACCCCTTCTGTGACAGGCAGACCTGTGCGCCTTTCTTCTGGCCAGCCCCACCGGGCTTGCAAACTGGGAAATCCTTCCCTGATGTTAGGTCAGCCAGAGGGAAGATCTGTCTATAGCAACTAAAAACGCAAAGCACAGAGGCTTTTACCTGTGTGCTCAGCCCACTGGTTCAGGCAGTGGAGACAGGCATAGCAGCCAGGAACCAGCAAACAGCCCTTTCCTCCCCGGAGGCACCAAGACCACTCCCCTACAATCCCTGCATTGCTTCAGGGGCTGAGCAGCTCCAGAGTAGAGGTTCTGGGCACTAGAGGACACCATACACAAATATGAAACACCAAAGGAACCTGGTCCAGAGTAAAATTATGAACACAACTCCTGAGAAAGATTTAAATGATATGGACCTTATGACTCTCCCTGAAAGGGAGTTCAAAATAAAAATCATTAACATGCTCATGGAGGTACGGAAAGATATTCAAGAACTCAGGAATGAATTCCGGTCAGAGATCCTATCATTGAAGAACACAATGGATGGTATTAAAAGCAGATTGGCTACAGTGGAGGAGACAATAAATGAAATAGAAACTAGAGAAGAGGAATACAAAGAAGCTGAGGCACAGAGAGAAAAAAGGATCTCTAAGAATGAAAGAATATTGAGAGAACTGTGTGACCAATCCAAACAGAACAATATTCGCATTATAGGGGTACCAGAGGAAGAAGAGAGAGAAAAAGGGATAGAAAGCGTCTTTGAGGAGGTGATTGCTGAAAACTTCCCCAATCTGGGGAAGGAGATAGTCTCAGGCCATGGAGGTAAACAGATCTCCCAACACAAGGGACCCAAGGAAGACAACAGCAAGACATATAGTAAATAAAATGGCAAAGATCAAGGATAAGGACAGACTATTAAAAGAAGCCAGAGAGAGAAATAAGATCACATACAAAGGAAAACCCATCAGGCTATCATCAGACTTCTCAGCAGAAACCTTACAGGCCAGAAGGGAGTGGCATGATGTATTTAATGCAATGAAGCAGAAGGGCCTTGAACCAAGATTACTTTATCCAGCAAGATTATCATTTAAATTTGAAGGAGGGATTAAACAATTCCCAGATAAGCAAAAGCTGAGAGAATTTGCCTCCCACAAACCATCTCTACAGTGTATTTTGGAGGGACTGCTATAGATGGAAGTGTTCCTACAGATTAATAGCTGTCACCAGAGGTAATAAAACCACAGTAAAGAAAATAGAACAGCTAATTACTAAGAAAATGCAAAATTAAATTAACTATTCCCAAAGTCAATTAAGGGATACACAAACAGTACAGAATATGATACCTAATATATAAAGAATGGAATAGAAAGAAAAAGGAGGAAACAAACAAATTAACAAACAAAAAAAGAACCTCTAGATTGTGTTTGTAATAGCATATTAAGTTAGTTGTTAGACTTTTAGATAGTAGGGAAGTTAACCTTGAACCTTTGGTAACCACGAATCTGAAGCCTGCAATGCCAATAAGTGCATACCTATCCATAATCACCCTAAATGTAAATGGACTGAATGCACCAGTCAAAAGACATAGAGTCACTGAATGGATAAAAAAACAAGGCCCATCTATATGCTGCCTTCAAGAGACTCACTTTAAACCCAAAGACATACACAGACTAAAAGTGAAGGGATGGAAAAAGATATTTCATGCAAACAACAAAGAGAAAAAAGCAAGTGTTGCAGTACTTGTATCAGACAAAATAGACTTCAAAACGAAGAAAGTAGCAAGAGATAAAGAAGGACATTACATAATGATAAAGGGGTCAGTCCAACAAGAAGATATAACCATTACAAATATATATGCATCCAACACAGGAGCACCAGCATATGTGAAACAAATACTAACAGAATTACAGGAGGAAATAGAAAGCAGTGCATTCATTTTAGGAGACTTCCACACACCACTCACTCCAAAGGACAGATCAACCAGACAGAGAATAAGTAAAGACACAGAGGTACTGAACAACACACTAGAACAGATGGACCTAACAGATATCTACAGAACTCTGCACCCAAAAGCAGCAGGATACACATTCTTCTCAAGTGCACATGGAACATTTTCCAGAATAGACCACATACTAGGCCACAAAAAGAACCTCAGTAAAGTCAAAAATATTGAAATTCCACCAACCAACTTCTCAGATCACAAAGGTATAAAACGAGAAATAAATTTTAGAAAGAAATCAAAAAGGCTCACAAATACATGGAGACTTAACAACATTCTCCTAACTAATCAATGGGTTAATGACCAATCAAAACAGAAATCAAAGAATATATGGAAACTAATGACAAAAACAACACAAAGCCACAACTTCTGTGGGACGCAGCAAAGGCAGTTCTAAGAGGAAAGTATATTGCAATCCAGGCCTATTTAAAGGAGGAAGAACATTCGCAAATGAATAGTCTAAAGACACAATTACTGAAATTGGAAAAAGAAGAACAAATGAGGCCCAAAGTCACCAGGAGGAGGGACATAAAAAAGATCAGAGAAGAAATAAATAAAATTGAGAAGAACAAAACAATAGAAAAAAATCAATGAAACCAAGAGCTGGTTCTTTGAAAAAATAAATAAAATAAATAAACCCCTAGCCAGACTCATTAAGAGAAAAAGAGAATCTACACACATAAACAGAATGAGAAATGAGGAAGGAAAAATCACGACGGATCCCACAGAAATACAAAGAATTATAAGAGAATACTATGAGAATCTATATGCTAACAAGCTGGAAAACCTAGAAGAAATGGACAACTTCTTAGAAAAATACAACCTTCCAAAACTGACCAAACAAGAAACAGAAAAACTAAACAGACCAATCACCAGCAATGAAATTGAAGCGGTAATCAAAAAACTACCCAAGAACAAAACCCCCGGACCAGATGGATTCACCTCTGAATTCTACCAGACATATAGAGAAGAAATAACACCCATTCTCCATAAAGTTTTTCAAAAATAGAAGAGGAGGGAATACTTCCAAACTCATTCTATGAAGCCAGCATCTAATACCAAAACTGGGCAAAGACCTCACCAAAAAAGAAAATTACAGACCAATATCCCTGATGAACGTAGATGCAAAAATACTCAACAAAATATTAGCAAACCGAATCCTAAATACATCAAGAGGATCATACACCATGATCAAGTGGGATTCATCCCAGGGATGCAAGGATAGTACAACATTCTAAAATCCATCAACATCATCCACATCAACAAAAAGAAGAACAAAAACCACATGATCATCTCCATAGATGCTGAAAAAACATTTGACAAAATTCAGCATCCATTTATGATTAAAACTTTCAACAAAATGGGTACAGACGGCAAGTACCTCAACATCATAAAGACCATATATGACAAACCCAAAGCTAACATCATACTTAACGGCGAGAAGCTGAAAGCTTTTCATCTAAGATCGGGAACAAGACAGGGATGCCCACTCTCTCCACTGTTATTCAACATAGTACTGGAGGTCCTAGCCACGGCAATCAGACAAACCAAAGACATGCAAGGCATCCAGATTGGTAAAGAAGAAGTCAAATTGTCACTATTTGCAGATGACATGATATTGTACATAAAAAACCCTAAAGACTCCACTCCAAAACTACTAGAACTAATATATGAATTCAGCAAAGTTGCAGGATACAAAATTAACACACAGAAATCTGTTGCTTTCCTATACACTAATGATGAACTAACAGAAAGAGAAATCAGAAAAACAATTCCATTCACAATTGCATCAAAAAGAATAAAATACTTAGGAATAAACCTAACCAAGGAAGTGAAAGACATATACTCTGAAAACTACAAGACACTCATGAGAGCAATTAAAGAAGATACCAATAAATAGAAACACATCCCGTACTCATGGATAGGAAGAATTAATATTGTCAAAATGGCCATTCTGCCTAAAGCAATCTACAGATTCAGTGCAATCCTTATCAAAATACCGACAGCATTCTTCAATGAACTAGAGAAAATGGTTTTAAAATTCATATGGAACCATAAAAGACCCCGAATAGCCAAAGCAATCCTGAGAAGGAAGAATAAAGTGGGGAGGGATTACCCTCCCCAACTTCAAGCTCTACTACAAAGCTGCAGTAATCAAGACAATTTGGTACTGGCACAAGAACAGACCCAAGACCAGTGGAACCGACTAGAGAGCTCAGATATAAACCCCAGCATATACGATCAATTAATATATGATAAAGGAGCGCCATGGACATACAATGGGGAAATGATAGCCTCTTCAACTGGTGTTGGCAAAACTGGACAGCTACATGCAAGAGAATGAAACTGGATTATTGTCTATCCCCATACACAAAAGTAAACTCAAAATGGATCAAAGACCTGAATGTAAGTCATCACATCATAAAACTCTTAGAAGACAACATAGGCAAAAATCTCCTGAATATAAACATGAGCAACTTTTTTCTGAATGCGTCTCCTGGAGCAAGGGAAACAAAAGCAAAAATGAACACATTGGACTACATCAAACTAAAAAGCTTCCGTACAGCAAAGGACACCGTCAACAGAACAAAAAGGCATCCTACAGTATGGGAGAATATATTTGTAAACGACATCTGACAAGGGGTTAACATCCAAAATATATAAAGAACACACATGCCTTAACACCTAAAAGGCAAATAACCCGATTAAAAAATGGGTGGAGGGTATTAACAGATAATTCTCCAAAGAAGAAATTCAGATGGCCAACAGGCACATGAAAAGATGCTCCACATCACTAGTCATCAGAGAAATGCAAATTAAAACCACAATGAGATATCACCTCACACCAGTTAGGATGGCTGCCATCCAAAAGACAAACAACAACAAATGTTGGCGAGGATGTCGAGAAAGGGGAACCCTCCTACACTGCTGATGGGAATGTAAATTAGTTCAACCATTGTGGAAAGCAGTATGGAGGTTCCTTAAAAAACTAAAAATAGAAACACCACTTGACCCAGAAATTCCACTCCTAGGAATTTACCCAAAGATAACAAGATCCCAGATTCAAAAAGACATATGCACCCCTATGTTTATTGCAGAACTATTTACAGTAGCCAAGATATGGAAGCAATCTAAGTATCCATCTGTAGATGAATGGATCAAGAAGAGGTGGTACATATACACAATGGAATATTATTCAGCCATAAGAAACAAATCCTAACATTTGCAACAACATGGATGGAGCTGGAGGATATTAGGCTCAGTGAAATAAGCCAGGCGGAGAAAGACAAGTGCCAAATGATTTCCCTCCTTTGTGGAGTATAACAATGAAGGAAAACTGAAGGAACAAAATAGCAGCAGACTCAGACTCCAAGAAGGAACTAGTGGTTACCAAAGGGGAGGGGTGTGGGAGGGCAGGTGGGGGAGGGAGGGAGAAGGGGATTGAGGAGTATTATGTTTAGTATAGATGGTGCGGGGGGATCATGGGGAAAATAGTGTAGCACAGAGAAGGTAAATAGTGACTCTGTGGCATCTTACTACACTGATGGACAGTGACTGCAGTGAGGTATGGGTGGGGACACGATAACATGGGTTAATGCAGTAACCACATTGTTTTTTCATGTGAAACCTTCCTAAGAGTGTGTATCAATAATACCTTAATAAAAAAAAAGCCAAAAGGAATTATTCCTCATGTGCTTCATAACCTACCCTTGTCCCTCCAGATTATGAGGTGTTCATAATGCCCAAGATCTTCAATTTGTACTTCCCAAGAGGTCATCTGCTTTCTCAAGAAACAGAATTCTGGGTGGGTGTCTTTACTTCTTCTTTAGAACAAACAAACAAAAAAGCACTTTGAAAATGTGGCATTGTGGCAAAATCCCACATTTCTGGCTGGCTGTCCCCCCCATCCTTTCTCTGGTTTTAAGCACTGATGTAGCTTCATTTATTCCTTTTACAGAATTTGTTATTAAAGTTTAGGACATGAAACAGCTTTTTATGTCAATAAGCCTGGGTTAAAACATATTTATAAACAATTACCAGAATTTTATTAAGGCGCCAATGTTTCTACAAAAAGTATTTTATTTTGAATCTTAGATATATGTCCACTCTTGCATCTTTTAATAATAAAGCCTTTAAAAATGGCAAACTAAATTGGAAAAGATTCATACTGGCCAAAACAACTTCATAGCAAATTACTGAATAGGTACATTTCAAAGTGGAAAAGCAAGAATCAAGCCGGTGCTGGCATTAATATGAGATCCTATTCATATTCATCCTCCATTGGTTTTTTAAAGTGAATAAAGAAATTAGCAATAGCTATTTTAAAAAAGTTTTTACATTTTAAAAATAACCTCAAGGGCTTATAACAAAAAGGAGCCTTGATAAACTGTTTACACTACTTTACTGAAAGAATTCATGTGAGATCTTTGTTCCTGTTAACATCATTTCTTTCACATTAGTGTGCTGAAGTGTTAGTCAGATACAGCAGCTCATTATCTTTTACCAAGAATTTAAGTGGCTTTATTCAATTCTCTTCTCTATTCTTCTCAATTCTTAAAATTAAAAATGTGAAAAAATGTTGACGTCAGAAGGATGTTTATGATATATAAAAAGAAAAAGCAGGGTACACTTATATATATCTACGTATTGGGCTTTTTTGGTTAAAGCAGGAGACCCACTTAAACTAGTTAAAGTAAATGGCAGTAGCCTAGGCTTGGAGAAGTGTATGTTCTAAAGCACAAGCTTTGTTCCACATAGTTTTAACAGTAGGAACAGCATTCCTTAAAGGAACCTTAAAAACTGCATTCATTAAAAGACAGGAGAAAGTGGACAAGATGAGAACACTTGCCAGAATTGGGATAAATAAACCATTAGTTAGCTTTCTAACTCTCTGAAATCCCAGCTTAAAAATTATGGTGGGGATGTAGCTCCCTTCATTCAGTACACTGAAGCAACTAGTTATTGGAAGGATAGTATCTTCCAAATCTACAGTACTTCAAACATTTTTCCCCCTTAAAAAAGCTGACATTTCATTGATTTCCAAGAAATTTGCAAAATGTAACCTCAAACTGAAAAATTCAGAATTGTGTGCAAGGTATGGTTTGGCTTCTGGAATATAAACTATACACAATCCTTTTGAGGCACTCACAGTCAGTTCAGTGAGACAACCAAAGTCTGTAGACAACAGTTTGTTACTACAGCATATTCAGTGATGCAACTGCGTCTCGGTATGGGTCGGCAGGCAGACACCATGAAGGAGTACATCAAAAAGGCAAGCTAACTCCTGAACAATGAGTAGGAACTTGTGAGAAAGGCAGAGAAAGAAATGTCAGCCAGATGAAACAGCCAAGTGCAGAAGATAGAAGACGGTTTATGACCAGCAGAAACGGGTGGGTCTTACAAGTCTAACTCCTCCACACGGCAGTGGTGAGCTGGAATAGTTAGGCACTGACTGGACTTGAGTATCCAAGGTTGGACTTTATAGGCAATGGAGTTTCCTGCTCAAAGGAGCATTAGACATCATGACCTACATGTTTAAGGATCAAGTACAAGGACGTGGCACCATGCCTGGCAAAGGTGTTTTATATTTTCTTTCAAGCCTTTAACTGGAAAATTATCATAGGAGTGGACTGTAGTTAAAGTGAAGGTCAGTTGAGTTTTAAGATTAAAGAACATGGGGGATCACAGGGAAAACAGTGTAGCACAGAGAAGGCAAACAGTGAATCTGTGGCACCTTACTACACTGATGGACAGTGACTGCATTGGGGTATGGGTGGGACTTGTTAATATGGGTAAATGTAGTAACCACACAGTTTTTTCATGTGAAACCTTCATAAGAGTGTATATCAATAATACCTTAATAAAAAATAAGAAAAAAAAAAAGATTAAAGAACATGAGCCTAGGTAATGACACTGACCTCACCCGAAGGCATGATAAAAAGTGAGTTGTGGGTGCCCATGTCCTTAGTGAATGTGTGATATGATCTGGATTTTGGGTCCAGATTTTAAGAATTAAGAGTGCATTCTAGCTGAAGTATCTGAAAGTAGCAGTAGTATGAACTGTGTGGGGTGGGGCTGGAAATCAGTAGAACAGATTAATTCATCACTAGTGATACAGATGTCTTGGAAGAAACTAATGTCACTTAAGAATCACAAAAGTAGAGACCATTAAAGGAAAGCTGGTTTCATTTAAAGGCAGCATTTCACAAACTTAACTCAGTCCTGCAACAGTTTTCATGATGTTGATAGCATTCATGTCACTCATGTAATTTTCCTTTAAACATTAAGTGTTGTTTTAGGAACATTCAATTGTTTGTATACCATCTAAAATTGATTGCCAATGATATACAGTACAGTAAAAATGGCACACTCAAGGCACTGGATCAAGACAAGGGGGCAAGTTAATAGAAGTTGCTGCTGTCAATACCTTATTCCATACCAGTCCCCTGCCAAAGTACTCGAAGATTACTGCCACAGACAAAAACTGGTCTCTTTTCCTCCTTCTAGCCAGTCTTCTCGATCCGTTTATACTGCCATTTTTAAGTACTATTTTCACCCTAACTCCCCAAATCCTTTCAATAGCTTTTCATTGCCTACACTATACTTTCAGAACACAGTCACTAAGGAAATCCATCACAGTCTTCTTGATCTATTGCTGCTTGCTTGTCAACAGGGCAGAGTGGGTAAGGCCACAGAGGCTTACCAATATGCTTTTCAGCTGGCATTTTATCAAGGAATGTAATACTCATTAATAGGGCTTCAAGGAAAGTACATGACCATAAACAAATCACATCTTCATCTCTAAAATTCAAGTCAAAACTACTAATTATTATATTCAAGACCCTTCTACATGTATTCAACTAGACCAACTGATCCTCATTTCTTAATTACTGGTCACCTACTACCAGCCCACTGTTTGTTTACTTCAGAATTTTGTATATTCAATTTAGCTCACACTGAAGGCTCAAAGGAAATTTTAAATAGGCAAATGGAGGGCGGAAGAGATAATGACACTACTTTCTTCAAATAATGCAAATACCCAACATTGAAAAGTTTACTGAAAACTTTTATTGTAATCAAAAAGTGACATAACGGGGTTGTAATGAATTCAGCAAATCATTCTGCTGATATTTTAGAACTGATACCAGCTTTTGCCAGGCAATTAAAAAAAGTCAAATGTGAAAATTTCACAGTACAGTAAACTCCACCCCAACTAAATAATGGTGGTTAAAAATAATAGGCCCTAGCAAAACCTCTCATGTTACATGGTCACAACTCACAGTTCTATACAAAAGTCTGTGTTATAAAGCTTGGATGTAAAAATCGAATAATCAAGCAGCAATGTTTTAAGTGCAGCACAGGGTCTTCCATGTCACTATTTACAAGGCTCGAATCTCTTTACATTTTAACAAAATTTAATACAGATGACTTAGTAATTAAGTCAATTTAAACAATCTGTCCTTTTTACACAGGGACAGATTTCACTTTTTGGTCATCTTTCTCCTTCTCCTTTTCTTTATCTTTGTTCTTCTTTGACTTCTTTTTCTTGTGTTTGTGTTTTTGGCTTTTTTCCAATTCTACTTCAGTGCCTGCATGCTTCTTATGCTTCTTGTGTTTTTTATGTTTCTTGTGCTTTTTCTTTTCCTTCTTTTTCTTCTTCTTCTTGCTGTCCTGACTTTCTGCAGAGCTGGCACTGCTACTGTGGCTTCGAGTTTGGCTTCCAGAAGGGCTATGACTTCTACTTGGACTAACACTGGGGCTGCTTTGACTCTGACTCCTGGCTATGCCTACCTGGCTGACTGCTGCTGCATCCAGGCTCTCTTTTGCTTTCTCCATTACTTTATCTTTCAGTTCCTTAGCAATTTTTCCTGAAGTTTCTTCCTCTTTTACAGATACATTGCTTTCACTGTCACTTTCATTATAGTCTGGTTCAAATGCAGCTTCATCAGTTTCTCTAGTTAAGTCAGAGGAAAGTCGAGAGGAGTGACTTAACTGGGGTTTAGGCTTGACAGTATTCTTCTCAATTTGCCCAGGAGCTTGCTCTTTTTCAATCTGTGGGTCTGGTGGGTTAAGTATATACAGTAATTTATTGCCACTTGACTCTTTATTGTTTCTTGTTTCTAACATAAGTTTCTCACGATCCTTGCAAGGATTTTTATCTACAGATTTTGTCTCTTCACTTGAGCGTTTAGTATCATAAGTGGGTTTGTGATCATAAGGTTTTTTCTCTCTTGAGGGACTAGAATTACTTTTTTTTGACTCTCCTGTTCCTTTTTTAGGCAAATCTCTCTCCTCCCTCGGCTTAGTTTTCTGTCCAGATGCAGAGTCTTTACTCCGAGAAGGAGAATCTTTTCTTCTTGTTAATTCATTCCTTTCATCTCTCCGTTTGGAACTTGAATATTCTCTGTTGTCATAGTCTGGTTTTTTCTCTCTACTGGGAGTGAAATCTTTATTTGAGGAACCTCGCATGGCATCATGTTTATCTGAAGTTCTAGTCTCTTTGGAAGACTGAGACAGACCTTTAGTATTTCCTTGTTCATTCAGACGATCCAAGTTACCATCTTTCTCTGGCTGAGTGCTATTCTTCCTCTTCTCAGGGTTTTCCTTTTCCAACACTGAGTGATCACGATCTTTGGTTTTCCCTTTTTCACTAGACACAGAGTTTTTTGAACTTTTCACCTCATGCTGTATAATTTCATGGCTCACTTCCTTGGTGAGTTTCTGAACTTTCTCTGATGGCTCACTTTCTTTTTCAGTATACTTCACTGTATTTGATGGTTTAGTGCTAACATTTTTTATAACACTGGCAGGTTTTCCCACACTTGATATAGGCTGTGTGGATTTAACATCTTCTTCTTCAGACTCAAAGTCATCTTTATCCCATTTGGATTGAGGAACTTGTATCATAATAATAACATCTTCAGCAGGAGCTGTATTGTCATTATTATATTCTTCCATAGTTTTAATGACAGTTCTCTTTGTATCTGTTTTTTCTTCAGACTTCCGCACAGGACTGCCTCCAGTTGAGCTCGTACTAAAAAGAATTAGAATGTTTTTAATTAATGAAGAATTTACTATTATAAAACATTAACAGATATAAAAAAGCTAACTTAAACTTGATAAATATCCTTTTAACTTTCAAAAGCCAATTTTTTTGCTCTAATACAGATGTAAATGATTTAAGTATGTGATTGTATAAAAACAAATGTGGCTTACAACCCAACCCTATCTTTCAAAATTCTTTAAAGACAAGAGCAAACTAGCCTAAGAGCCCCCACATGAGCACATCCTTAACTAACAACATACTCCACTTTAGTGAAAAGTACAAGCATGGATAAAATTAAAGGAAATTCTTTCCCAGAACTACATCCACACCCAGAAGCCACTAATCAGATACCTGGTATAATCCACAAGAGTAGAGCTGGATCCTTCTGTTCCGGTTACTTTTCGTCGGACCTTTCCTTTGACTTTTTCTTGTTTAACTTTGCTAGATGTTGACTCCAATTTTTCAGTGGGTTCTTTAGTATTAGATACATTTTCTGTACTTCCAATTTTTTTACCAGTTTCTCTGTTGAGCTTGATTTTTTTGGCTGGGGCAGTTGAAGAAATTTTGTCTTTTTCAGGGGTCCTATCCATCTTTTCATTATCAGGTTCCACTTTGTGCTTTGGTGATGGTTTCACTATTTCAGTTACTTCTAGTTTAGAGATTTTCATTGAAGATGACTCAAAATCTTTATCTACACCTTTTTCTTCAGTTTTTCTTTTTCTTTTTTCTACCTTGCTATCAAGTGGCTTACTTTTCTCATTAGGCTTCTTGGCTTTTTCTTCCTTGTTAGTTAGCTTTTCTGATTTGACATCTTTGGAATAGTCCTTCTTCACTTTTTCCTCTTTCACTAGTTTTGTCTCTTGTTCTTTTGCTGACTTGGAGTGAGCTTTTCTGGGGGTACCAATGGTCTTTTCATCTTTTTGAGAAGAAGATGATGATTTAGCACTGTCAGTCTTTGGAGCCTCCTCTTTGGGTTTCTTAAGTGGAGGTTCAGATCGAGGAGATTTTTCACGTTCTCCATCTAGTTTTTCCTGGGGTCCTTTAGCAGGTTTTACAACATTTTCTTTTTTGGGCACAGCAGATGCATCATTTTTCCGTTTGGTCTTGTCACCTTTTGCTTTTGGTTTATCCTTTTCCCTCTTGTCTTTTTCAGACATTGATTTAAAAGTGATGGATTCTGCATCCATTGGTTCATCTCTAACAGGTGTAGCATCATCTCTACTTGGGAGAACAAACAGTGAGTCTGTTTTATTTTCTTCACCACTTGCAGGTTCCCTTGATTTCCTAGAAGCCTCTAATAGCTCTGGATTTAGAAAGCCTTCACTTTCTTCTCCCTTCCTTCTTTTTCTGTGTTTCTTATGTTTATTTCCTTTACCATCTCCTGAAGCATTTTCACCCTCCTTCTCTTTTGACTTTGTATTATCCTTCTGATTGTGACTGTCTCTTGTTGAAAGCTTTTCTGGATAGTTGCCACCTATGTTTCGACTTCTATGACTTTGTCCACCAGAATAATCTTCTCTGCGGCCTCTTGTAAAGGGAGAATTCCTGATATTAAGTGGTAAAAATCTCTCTGGAGAAAAGTTCTCTCTATTTGCTGATGCTCTAGGCTGTGCTCCAGCAGCATAACCTTTGTAATATTTTTCATACCACTCTCTGTATTTTCTCTCCCATTCTCGGTAACGCTCTTTTTCAAATGGGTCTCTAAAGTCAACACTCCTCCCATAATAAGCTTTCATGTCATAAGGTGGTGGAACTTCTCTGTATCTATTAAAATATTCACGTTCTGTTTCCCCTTGAGGTACATTACGTTTATTGGGAGATTGTCCCCTAAATGCTTGAGGAGATCTTGATCGTGAATGGTATCGTCTATATGGGGGTGACCTTGACCTAGATCGATGATATCCATGAGATCTAGACCGTGAACGGTAATTTCGGCTCTTGCCTCTGCCTCTTCTGGGGTATGGAGGTGACCGTGAATAAGAACGAGAGTGTGAGCGGCTAAATGATCGAGAATAAGAACGTGAACGTGTTGAACCAGATCTTGATTTAGAGTAGGTATATGAACTTCTTGAATATGATGAACCACTATAGGGAGATTTAGACCTAAAAACAAGAACAAAACAATAGTTGATAGTTGAGAAATATATACAAATAAAATACAGTCTTCAGACTTCAGCATGCTCTCCTCACGGTTCAATCTCTCTTTATATCAAATATCTTGGATGATTTAAAGAGGCACAGTGACCTCTATTGGAATGGAATAAAGTACACAAAGATCAGAGCAATCATTTGTTACAAAACAAAAGTGAAATCTTAACAATTAGAGTGAAGTGCATTAATGTTCCGTGAGTATTATGAGCTAATTAACTTAATATTAAACAAAATGCCAATTAAATTTACGTTTTAATTCCTATCTGCTTATGTAAGTAGGAATAATTTGGTCTGATAAAGGCCAATAGTCTCGCTTTAAAAGAAACAACATATCAAGTGAAACAAAAAATAAAGTCTTTAAAAAAAAAAACTTCCAGGGAATTTTTGTAATTCAGTTTTTCTATCAATAAAGCAATTTGTACTCTACCATATATATTCATAATTACACAGGTTAATGTTCCAGCAAGAAGCTGTAGCCTTAGGTAAAAGGGTCCTCAAAAATGTCTTTTAGCTGGTCCCTATTTCTTTCCCTCCACAAACATTTCCCAATTATTTCATACTATAAATAACTTTGAGGGACAAGGGCAATTTAAATCCCTGTATCTGCTAGTTCTACACAATAGAATTTACACGGAGACATTATTTCAACAAACAGATATTGGGAAATAAACTACATCTCCATTTCTATAAGCCTAGACCGAATCAGAAAAATTCCATAAATGCAATGTTATTTATATCCATAGCTAATCCCTGGATATTCAAAGTCCCATTTGTAATTCTGTTGTGAAGGCTTGCAAAACACTAACCTGGAAAATGAGCGCCTACGCTCCTTTTGAATCTTTTTGTATTCCATCAATTCCTTAGCAAAATCATTTGTAAACTCATCTAGCTTGGACTTTTTCTTTTCCCTAGTAAAATAAAGTTAAAGAGTGAAAGTTAACAAAAACCATTTAAGAAAACTAACAAGACAAATGTAATTAGATCATGAATGAAATGAATGAAATTGCCATTAGTTTTCCACTTCAAAACTATAAATAACTAGGAATCCCTGAGAAGTTGCTTGTATGGCTTTCTTTGGTTTAATTTTTAGGTGATTTTTCTGTTACTAACTGGAAACACTGGAAAATGTTTCCACAGATACCTATTTAATGTTACATCAGAAAATGAAAGTGTGTAATAATTTCAAATTAAACACTTACTCTTCTTTTAGTCGTCTTTGCTCTCTATAGAACTCTTCCCGGGACAAAGGTGGTGCTTGTGTTGTTGGGATAGTATTTGAATGTGCTGTCTGCACTCCTGATGATACCCAAGGTGTTGATAAATTGGTTGGAGCTGGAGGAAATCCAGGAGGAGGGACACTATACCCAGCAGGTGGTGGCTGGCCAGGAGGAAACTGAGGAGAAAACTGTGGTGGAGGAACACCTGGAGGGAGAGGAAGTGTATGGGGAGGAGGTGGATACAAAGGAGGGGGTGGGACAGGCACAAAAACTGGAGTTGCTGGTAGTGATGGGCCTTGAGTTCTCTGTGATCTTTCGCTGTGGTGTCGTCCACGGTTTATACTTCTGGAGAAATAAATTCCAAGATGTTATTCCTTCAAATTAAAATCATCCAAGAAAAGCAAGCTTGTCTCTTCTATCCATAGTCATTTTCAAACTTACAAACCATTGAATAGAGACAAATATTCAAATAAATACAGGAACACTGATATCATTTATATATAAAAATAATTTTTAAGGCCACTTAGGGACTGAGATGATATAAATATAGGGCCTTCTCTATATGGAGATGCTATTTTTGAAAGTTCTCTTTTGTGAAGTTCAGATTTATTTTCACTCCACATGTTCTTGTTACTTTCTAATCTGTCCTTTAAAGGGACTGATAAGATAATGTCTCTGTGGCCTAGTTTGCCCCAAAATGCCTTGCAAGACCAAAAGCTTAAATGAAGAATCATCACTTCCCGTGATCTTTTTAAGAGAGTAAATGTGTAAAGAACCTTCAAAGTAGAATAAATACCAATTTTAACATTTGTGATTAACAAGTGAAAATCTCAATGTTTTCTCTCAAAGGGTTAGGTAAAAAGAATAGTGCTTGCCAGTTTCTGAATTGTGCTTCAGAGGCTTCTTTAAAAGAGTGGGCTTACTTTTGTTAAGCTAATGGTTTCTCAAATTATAGGTAATTGGTACACAACAGTAGCAGCGGCTTAGATTTTAAGCCTCTTTTCCAAGAGTCTGAACTGGTGAATATCTTCTAATTACCTGTGATCTAGTAATGAAGTAGTAAACTTTCAGTGGAGCACTAGAAGATGCCCTTAATATTCTTGTCCTAAAGTTATTTTGGAGGCCTTTATTCTGGTAGCAAATGTAACTAGGTAACACCTATGACTTACTTCTTAGATTAACATTGCTTGTGCCTGTCCAGGGCAAGAGCCCATAACCACCTTGTCTCTTTTGGAAAAGAGAAGGTGGGAGAAAACTGGGACAATTGTATCTAGAAGGGAAATAAATCAATTCGTTTTCACACCTGGGAGCTGAGCTGTTTAATTTTCATCTAGAACTGACATTTTAAAAACTGCTTGGGCCTTAAATGACTTCCTTCTACTCTCAAAAGAGTAAATATAAGCCAGTGTTCTGCTGTGTGTTGACAGGGAGAAAATAGTCACTGGGAAAAAGTACTGTTAAAGACGTAGTTTTTAAACCATCATTTAAAGTACTAAATGTAATACTCTTGTCTAGGCCTCTTAAAGGCAACTACTGAGGACTTAAGTGAGATATGTGTAACCAAATACCCCTAATCCCCCCACCCACCATCCACAACCATTGCTGTGTTTTAATTTCTGTTACACTTTTCACATCACCAGATTACTGTTTTTTTTCCAACTTTTAGCAAGCCTACCTGTAGCAGCTCCTCTCCCCCCTTCTAATTTGCTGTGGTGGAGAAACCAGATATCCAAGCTTGCTAGAACTGTGCAAAAAGAAAGATAAAATAGGCTTGAGAATAATATATGACCTTTAAGTGTGTAGATTTTAATAAAGACACCTATTTTCAGTATGCTGAAAACCTATTCCTATTTCCTGATCCCGATTCTTAAACTTGTTCCAGAAAAAGGAAATATGCGCAAGCATTATTTAATTTTTTCTGAATAACTTATTTTAACTATAATTAAACCTCAATATAGAACATTTTCTGTAATACTGTATTTTAATTGGCATTTTGTAAGTTACTCTGTTAAGTTATTGCTACAGAAGGAAAAGAGCCCTTTTACGTGCTGGGCATTATGCAGGCATTTTACATGTGGGGTGGGTAGCACCCTTCCAGTTACAAATGAGGAAATGGAGGCTGAAAAGTAAGATGACATGCCCTCTGTCATGTAGCTAGTAAATGGAGGAGCTGGGATTCAAACCCAGGTCTATTTGTCTCCAAACCCCACGGTTCTTTCTATTGATATATTCTGTTAGTCTCTCATTTCACATACTTATTTCTATAAGAAATTTTGTATTTCTTTCAAACAAAAGGACCTGAGTTTTAGAGTATTTAGCCAGTTTATATAAATATATAAGCCTGTTTATATGGGTTATATAAACAAATGATTGTATAGAAAAACAAGAAATAAGTCTGATTTTTAATGCCATAGAACATTCTGTAGATCAAAGTTCTTTGTATTTCAGGGCTGAAAATCATATCTAATTTATTTTAATATGCATTAAATTTCATTAACACAGACTATTCAAAATAAGAAATTCTGTGTTTGGTAGACTTTAATCATAGTTATGTTTATTTACTCAAATCAATGTTTGAATATCCAAATTCAGGACAGGAAAAAGTTTAATCTGTTAGGATAATAAGTGATTCAGTATTTAAAATATGCTTTCAAGTAATTCTAATCTATTCATTAACTGAGATCCTGTCAAGATCAACAATTGTTGAGACATGAAAGTAAAAAGGATTTATATTTTCTATTTTAGAAAAGAATTACTCATTATTTTAGAAAATAATCATAAAATCTTGAATTTGTGACATTTTACATAAAAACTATGTTAATATGGCAAGTAGAAGAGGAGCTTACAATAAAAAACATTCAGCCACACACTGCCTACATAGTAATTTCCATTATCTTGTTTGAAAGCAGTCATCTGAAGATTATTTTAAACATGTACTTACTGTTCCCAGCCTGGCCGACCTCCACCTGGACGAGCAGTATTTATTCTTACTGGACCTTGGAAACAAAAACAGTATGTAAATATGAAACTGCGTGTTAAAAAAACTTAAAACTTTCTAAAGGAAAAAAGTTCAAACTAAAATGGTTTTACTCACCAGTTGTGGGGATCAACTGTCCATGCAATAATGACTGTCCAAGCAAAGATGGAGTTCCAAGTACAGGTACCTGGTAACCCTTTAGGAAAAAACACAAATAAAAAGAAAAAAAAATTAAAAATCCAAATAACTCTACTGCCACTACTAAAAAAATAAAATCTCCAATTTAAAAGCCAATAAAACTTACCTTCTCTTCCATTAGAGCAGTAATTGCAATTGAAGAGGTTCCTTTTGAATGTTCTGATGCAAGGGCCACAGCTGGCAATATTTTATTATCAGAATCCCTAGAAAACAATACAATTTACAATACATCAACATCATCAGAAATGGAGGATTAAGAAATTCTGTGTTTGGTAGACTTTAATCATAGTTATGTTTTATATATTAAGAAATTCTGTGTTTGGTAGACTTTAATATAACTTAACAGAGTAACTTACAAAATGCCAATCTTCTTACTAACTCTATTCATCATTTGCATTAAGATGAGTTAAATCAAAAATGATGTAAACTTTTGAGAAAGGTGAGAGAAGACTGTATTTTAGGCAAGTTCTTCATATAGAAAGTGAAAAGTAAAGAGAAAGAACCTCCTTAAGAAGTATTATCTATGATAGGTATGATAGAAACTGGTTTGGCTATAAGAATACTACAGCTTAAAAAAAAGTGTGGGACCAAAAAAATACAGGATTAAGAGTATATTCTACTTCCAGCTCTACCACTAAATCAAAGGGGTAATCTTAGATAAGCCAATGAACTCTCTGGGCCTTATTTCTACTATTAACCAAGGAGAAAAAAATCAGTAGGGTCTCTTAAATCAAATAAAAACCAGTGCGATTTCTTAAATATATATACAAAGGTCCCACTCCTAAGGATCTTGCTTCAGTATATGTGAAACAGACCTCTGGCATCTATTAAAAAAAAATTTTTTTATTAAGGTATCACTGATATACAATCTTTTGTTCAGGTTTCACATGAGCAACATTGTGGTTGTTACTACATTCCCCCCTATTATCAAGTCCCCACCACATACCCCATATTACAGTCATGTTCATCAGCATAGTAAGCCTCTGGCATCTATTTTGTGTGTGTGTGCGTGTGTGTGTGTGTGTGTGTGTGTGTGTTTCACACTTTTTTTTTTAATTAAGGTATCACTGATACACCATCTTATGCTCAGGTTTCACATGAACAACACTGTGGTTACTACATTCCCCCTTTTATCAAGTCCCCACTACATACCCCAATACAGTCACTGTCCATCAGCATAGTAAGATGCTATAGAGTCACTACTTGCCTTCTCTGTGGTATCTATTTTTTAAAAGCCAGTTGTTTTTAAGAATTTGTGAGCCATTGAATTATGTGATCAAAGTCCCTTTCAGTTCTTAAGTGGGATTTAAGTTAGTTTTCACTACTCTCTTACATAATTATGCTCCAACACAGTTACTATTTCTGACCTCTGTACTTTATCAGTATTTTATCCCCTTTCTCCATCTATCCAAATTATTCTTAGTTCTGCTCAAATCTACTCTTTTCTAATACCATCATTATGACCACAAGTGAATTCTTCCTCTTGTGAACTGTGGAGCTATTATGGTATATACGAGTCAACATTTAACAGGTGTTGGCAACTTGTATAGTATTTGACCATGGAACGCTTAATCATTTGCCAAATGAAATCTTCCTTTGCCTGTTCCTCCAAGACTAAATAATTTCTTACAAGTCACTCACCTTACTGAGCACAGTGGTCCACAAGGACGATACATACTGCAAGTCACTACAACTGTTAAAGCAATATACAAAAATAAAATTCTACATCAATGATCTCACTTGTTTCCTAACAGTGAGAAATACATACTTACCGGAAAGGTCCATCTGATTTTTCTGAATGAACTGATATGGAGACTGTCGCAGTTATATCAGGTACAGGCGCTGGGGTAGAAGATGGATTTCCAGGCCCTGGAGGGGCCAAGGAAGATGGATTAGAGGTTAATGAGGATATAGAGGGAGCTGGGTGAGCTGATGAAGATGTCACTGGAATCATTAAAGGATCCTGTTGTCTTGATATTGGAGATCTCATCAGAGGTTGAAGGTTCCGCTGAATGAGTGGTCTTGGAGGTGGTATTGGGGGTGGGGGTGGGGGTAACTGTTTTCGTAGTCTTTTCGTATAACCAGTTTCATTTTTGAAGTTATTAACAGCCTATAGACACCAAACATAAACAAGAATATAGTATTTACTCAAATCAATCAAAAGATTAAAATTTTTTTTTCCACAAGAGATACCAAGATAGCTACCTGTCGTAAGAATTTATTGGCAATTAAAGCATCAGGAGAGACATCATTTTGATGACATGTTGGACATGTATGTTCATCTGATTCCAAAAGGGCTGTTCGGATACCTATGTACACAATTTTAAATATTAATATAAGCATAGTAGGAACTCAGTGTTTAGGGAATAAATTTTTTAAGACAGTTTATAGTTTTCTATTCAGTTATATTGCTGTTTTCCAAGCACACACATTAATTATTTCTATTCTTACATTTAGAAACTTAAAAAGTAAAATATCTTGCCTGACAGCACTCTTTTGCTCTAACTTCTCTCTATCTTAAGAACAGGAGTCATGGGTGTAATTTAAACAAATATTTTAATTGAGAGAAAAAGTATTCTTTCTAAAATACTTGTTTAGTGAGTAATTGGAATATTACAGGGAAAAAATAGAAATGAGATAGACTATAAAGAGATAAAAACTTGACGTGACTAACATAAGGTTTTAAAAAAAGCATCTCAAGAAAAGGGCATCATAAAACACAGAAGCATTATTGAGGCAAGGAAATCAGAGACATCTAGAGTACGTGGGAAAAACACTGAATTACAGATTCACTGATTATGTTTCAGTGTAGTAAAAAAAAATCCAGTAATAAGTGATTTGTTAAATCCAAGACACATTTTCAAACAAATCTTAAGTGACCTCTTGATTATGATCTTCACTGAAGAGGCCTGAAAATAAAGATTTACATTCCAAAACTATCTTTAGAGATGAAAAAGGTCAGAGCAGTGCTGAACAAGGAGATTTTCTGGTGACACCATTGTCATCTGGGTAAGAAGGGACAAACTTAGGATAAGTGGCAGAAAAAAAAAAACAAGTGCTAATATAAATGATTAGAAAAAAAGGTCACCAGTAAATCACATGGCAAATTCTGGATAATGTTTATAGATAGCAGTTCTCAATGAGGAATTTTTGATTAACCTTATTTTTCAACAATCCTGGAAAAGGATTTAGGTACTTTTAAAAATATTTAAAAGCTCAGGCTTTTAAAATTTAACATTAAAAATATATAGGGAACAAAATTCCTACATTTTGTGAAATCTCAGAAGTCACCTTGATGAAGGTACAGTAGATGGTCAATTCTAATATATAAAAGGACAAAAAGGCTGTTGTTTAAAAAAAAAAGCAAAAGCAGAGTTCTCACTATTAAATGCTCAATGATGAGCAAATCAACATTTCATGTTTTATTAAAATGTACAATGTTGCTAAGAGCCTTTGCAAGTATATACACATATATATACATACAACATATGTATACAAATATATGTCTTCAAAGATTCAACATTTCTTACATTCATCACAATAACTGTTTCCACAGCAGGGAATGACAACGGCATCAGTCATAATATCTTTGCAGATAAGACACAACAATTCATCCGGGATGGGATCATCTTCTGAAGAAGAAGAAGATGGTTCCTCTGGTAAGAAAGGTGGTTTTTCTTTCTTTCCAATTGCATATGCTTCTCTGTAAAAGAAGGTTTTAGCATTTTAACACTGTTAAGGCAAAATATTTCTAAGATATTTACATGTTCTACTATACCGTAATAAAAAAACATAATTCAGTATAATGCCAAATTAATGTACACAAGCGTAATACCTTTCAAAATAAGGGAGCAGTTATGAACATCTTCCCCCAAGTGATGAAAAGACAAACAAAATCCTAAACACGTATCAAAAGAAACAAAGAAATGCTATAAAAGTAGCTGAAAAAAGATCTTAGAATTCATAACTCTTAAGTGAGGCCCACAGAGGTAATGTGACATTCAGTGCCAGATAGTTGTATTTAAGTGGCAGAGACAGGATTTGAACTTAGACATGACAGCACCATTTAAAATTTTCTCTACCTTACCATGTTTCTTGGGGGGGGGGAGGGGGGGTGGAAATGAACCTCCCCTCCATAGTCTAACAGTCCCCAAAACCTGTGGAGACATTAGAGTGAATGCCATAATATGGGAAACTAAAATTGGTACTAACATTACACAATTGAGGGAGCAGTCCAAGGGAAGTACTATGTCACCAACCACACCAATATCTATAATTAGACTTCAAAAACAGTGGTGGTTTTATTTATATATGTATTTAAATTTATTTATATATTTATAATTAGTATTTTAAGAGATTAATTTATAGTCAATTAAGAAACATAATAACTTAAATGATTAGAGTATATGTTACAAAAATACAGAGTAACAATTCATTAGATACTTTGGGTCTTTTTTTTGAAGAAATGTTGGATATTAAAGAAAATAACAACTTTGCTCACACTTGTCACCACTGCTTCTAACACCCCATCTTCTCTGTAATCAGGCAAATTTGTAAAAGAAAGGAATTCCTAGGGAAATCCTTTCTATTTCATTTAGGAACAGGGTGTGTTAATCTCCATGCTGAAAATGAAAGAATCTCAGCTGTACAGAGTAGGGTACCTTAGGTGTGTTATTTGTGTTGCAGTTGCTCCATAGACATCACCACGATTCCAGAAATAAGTATCAATTTGCTTATGCCCCACTGTTCCCAATTTGTGAAAGAGGAGTCTCCCACTGCCCAAAAGAGAGAAAAGAAAAAAAAAAAAAGAGGAGAACAGAGGATAGAAAAAGAAACAGAAGAAGAGTCTGAGTTGCTTATCAGTGGGTGTTAGTGGAGAGGGTGAAAGTTTCACTTAAAATATCTGGGCTCCCATTTTCCCCAAATTATTTGCTGTGTGTTTGGCACAAATGGACTTTTGTACTTCAGCATTCAAAAGCAATGAAGTTAATTATTAGTTGGGGTTCACAGGTGACGTTAATTTTTCCAATACAGATTTCTATTTAAATACTTTTTTTCTACATATTAAGATGATGCGGGCTGCTCTTAAATTGTGTCTGTAAAAATCATCCATTTCAACCTAAAGTTGTCTGGAAGCACGTTTGAAATGTCTAAACTAGAGCGGAACAACAGACTGCTCTAAGATGAACCACAAAAACACAGAATGGTGACTGATAAAAAATAGATGGGGTGAAACTGAGAAAGAGAGCAGGGATGGGAGTGTAGGAAAACATTAATTCTTATCTTTGAACTAAAACAATGTATTTACTGAATAAAGTATATACTCAAAAACACCTAATCTTTTCAGTATCATTCCATAGCATAGCCATTTCATCAGCCTCAGCTGCTCACTACAGTGCATTTCAGCAACATAGCATGAAGCTGGGGAAAACTGCATTCTTCTATACAATTCTTGTCATTGAGAACATGGACATCTATTCTCTAAGCTGATGTTTCTCAAAGTGTGTCCAGAGGATCTCCTAACTTCATAATTTCCCAGAGGACTTGTCAGAAATGTAGAACTAGATTCTTATCATGAAATCTCTAAATCAAAAACTGGGATGTGGAGGACAGGGCAAGAGATTCTTATGCACAATAAAGTTAGAGAACCACAGTCCAAAGAAAGAATATTTTGTTGTATATTATGTGAGTTCACAACTGTTGAGGGTAATAAAAAAGGTAATTAGATGTACTAATAAGAGCAGGTAAAATGGGAAGTTTCCAGTTAAATTATGAAACTAGGGTTTCATGTCTATCCATTTCATTAAAAATTGGCTCATAAAATATGAAAACACATTAAAAATAAGAATTAAGGTATATAGAGCTGTAACTGATTTGAACCAAAGGTTTATAAAATAAATAATTTAGAATCTTAAGACTCACATGGTATATCCAAACTTATTCAAGATACATCATTATTTCACTTCCTCTCGGCAACTATTTGCCTTGATATCTTTAAGAATTTTATTCTTAAGCCGCGTTTCTCAAAATGATTAAGATATATGTCTCGTTCACTTAACAACTGCAAACAGCATATAAGATTACGTGGGAGTATGTATGTGAATGAGAAAGAAAGCAGGGAATGACAGAAAAAGAAAAAATTAGAAGACTACAAGGGAAGTGGCACTCAATGGTAACAAAAACCCCCAAATCCATTTTAAATTTGCTTTAAATGGAGCAGACTGCAGCCTCTCATTCTTACCACAGAAATGCAACATGTGGAGAATAACCATTTGGTATACAGTGTTCACAAGGAGAACAGGTAGCCAAGTTACAAGCCCAGGATTAAATCAAACACTATAACCTGCACTGTCTATAGTCTCCAGAGGTCTACCTGATTTGAATACTTACGCATCTATAGTTGGTATTGCGTACTTTCCAGTGTTGGTAAGCATTGCACCTTTCATGTTAGGATCTTTCACTTCCATCATAAAACTTCTGGGAATTCCAGTGCTCTTTTTAATCCTAGGACCTGATTCAAAGTTCTTATCCTATTTGAAGGGGAAAGGAGAGAGAAGAGAAAAAAGTTACTTGTATTGAATATAGCTAACATGCAGTGCTTACTATCCACTTATTTTATTTACAGTGCTTTACATACATCATCTCATTTAATCCTCATAATATCCATGTGCATTAAATGCTTTTATATCCATTTCAAGAGAATAACTGGCTTGGAGAAATCAAGTGACTTGCCCAGGCTCACTCAGATATTAAGTGGCAGAACGAGGATTGGAAGCCTGGCAATCTGGCTCCAGAAGCTGTGCTCATGTGCCATTGTTAATAAAGAAGGGAGTATTTACCAAGAAAAAGAAGAGGGCTAAAAAATGATTTTAAGAAAAACAAGATATACCATAACTTCTACTACTTACCCCATTTGTTGGGCAATTCTTAATATAATGACCAGGTTTGCCACAACGGAAACAGGTATAAGAGGGAGGTGGTGGACCCAGAGGTTTCTTCATGTAACTGAAAGGGAAAAAAAAATTCCATGTACACAAAGACTTGAAAAAAATGCTTTTGATTTGGGGGGAGGGACCCAGGAGGGACCCACCCCAAAGAACCTACTAGAATGTAGTATTTATGGACTTACTTGATTGGGTCATATTCATGGCCAGATTGCGACATCATTGCTTTAATTTTATCTTCTTCAGAAGCATTGGCTTCAGCCAGATTGGCAGTCTGTTTAACAGGTAATTATTTGACACACACATTAGAAACACATTTAAGACCACACAACCAAAGACAACACCATTCATCCTGTAAAGAGCAGTATCTAATCTTGCATAAAAACAGCTATTTACATGTATAGCTTAGAAGAGGCACTGGGAGTTCCTTAAGTCATTACATGATGTTTGGGTGTCTGCAGGGCTGAAGAAAAGACTTTCGAGGGCACTCAAACCTTAGACCCTGTTTGTACCTTAAGATTTGCATACCATTCCTCTAAGAGTTAACAACTGAGATTACATTAGGAATGAAACACTTGATATTTTAAACCTTAAAAATAATTCAAGTGTCACAGCATTAAGGCTATAAATTATAATTACAACTTGGAGGTAGGGTTGTGGGTAGACAACTGAACATATGCAGCAGACAATAGTAGTCAGAGGACCTTTAGGTAGTGGTGTCAGTTTGAAATTAAATGCAAAACACGTGCATTGAGCACTCATAACTTTAAATCCACTCTCCAAAGTTTTATGAACTTCGGGTATTATACAGAATACTCTAGATATAAGCAGGGTCTAAGGGAGTTGAGTCCTAATAAATTGAACCTTCATCTAGCACTCATATCAGCCATTCATTGGGTTTTATCTTACATTCATCCACAAAACAAGCAACCAGTTTTAACATTTTATTGTAATTTTATATACAAAGAATGCTTAACATTAACAGAGCTGAGAACAACAGCAACATTTACAGAAAACTGGATTACAGATATTGAACAACTAATTTGTTTGAACCCAAACATTAAATCCCCAAACCTCCAAATTTTCCCATCTGTTTCCCACAAAGAAACAATGGAAGGAATAAACCAAAACTCAAATATGGTCCTTACAGTACATAGGAATTAAAATGGTGAACTATAAAACTGCTAAAAGTATTAACTATACGCTAAACCATTTTGCATGAGAAAATTACGAGAGGATGGTTTTAGCCCACTTTATGTTTTAGAATCATCAATTCTAATGTTTAGTTTTTCCAGAACAGGAGCTTAAAAAACTATTTGTTACCAGGACATTTTTTGGGATACAATCTAGGGGAAAAGGACATAACCTCTAACAAAGCTAAGGACAAATATAGGGACAGCACTAATGGAAAACCCATCTACTCAATCTTGGTTGCTAAATTTGGTTTTATATTTCTGATAGTAAGGAAAAAATTTTTTGGAAAACTTCCTTCTTGGCCCTCAAAAATCTGCCTCTTCTGTAATACTTGCTTTTCTTTTTAAAGGCACAAATTGCAAGCTAAACCTATTGTTTTAAAAAGTAATCCATCACTAGTGCTTTCCCAAACAAAAAGGTACACATGTTGAGCAGAAAATGCAAGCAATCTTATCGCAAAACATGACATATACAATGATTTCAGGAGGTAACAATTTGCCCTTCTGCCAAACACACACATTGGTATATTCCTGCAAAACAGCTTTATACATTTATACAATTCATGTAGTCTGTGTTCAAACAAATTAGGTTGTTTAAAACTTCTCTAATGCAGACTACAAGTCTATAGCATAAAGAAACAATTGTATTACATTTAAAATGATGACCTTCATAGATCAATTCAAATATTCAAGAAATAACCACACAATCGTCCATGTAAAGCTTCTATTTTGGCTGCTTAATGAAAAAGTCCACGTAATTTACAGCCAAAACCAGGGAATTCCTCCAGAACTTAAGTTTCCAATGTATAATTAAACAAAAATGTATGAGGGGAAAAAACGAGTTAACTGTAGCTTCATGTTTCTTCTGTCTTGAAGATGAACAATACTCCAACATTATGGTGAGCTGACAAAATACTCCCCCTAGCTCTCAAAACATCAACTACTCTTTACAGGATAGTAATAGTATGTACAATGTTTTTGCAAAATATCTCCTCCCCCAACCCCTCTTTAAACAAAATTGTTCCACATTAAAAAAATGTTAGGAAAGGATTTATATTTTCAAGAATATATATATACCTTTGTAAGCTGGGCCAGAGAAATAGATGCAGAAGAGTCATCAATCTGTTCACAAAAAATTAAACACACATTCAAGTTTCACACTGAAAACATCTGAAAGTGATCATTTAGTCCCTACTGCCACTTATATGTTCAAATACCGGGCATTTTCTTGTAAGTTTCCTAAAGAATGTTATTTTCTGTTTTAAAGCTGAAAGTGTAGCTCACTCCACTTTATCCCTCTTTTGTATTATTTCACACACAGAAACAAAGGCTAACCATTGAGGGAAACTCCACTACAATGAAAAAAAACAAGGTAAAGAAAAGTATATCATATAGGAAATTTGTTCAGAGTGGTGGCCTAAATAAAAAGTCCCGTGTCTATCAATGGTCTCTCAATTTGTAATACTCAAGATAATGTACACTAGGAGAGTAAGAAATCTTTCTTTCCTGGAATGCCATTATATAACATTGTAAAAACAAGTAGCTCTTTAAAAAAAAAGCTCAGATAATTGCTTTAATAAAAGAGCTCCCACATAATTGCTACTTCTTTTCTTTTTTTGAGCATGTACTACTCAGTCTGAATAAGTTTATTTATTCTCCCATACAAAGAGGAACAAAAGTTTCTCGCCAAAGAAACCACAGCTTTACCAGGGCAAAGTTGTTAAGCCAAAAAGAATTGGAACCATAGGTATCCTGGCACAAGGGCAAACAGAGCTGAACATATAAGGATAGGCTTTAATGTGTGAAGTTAATTTAATCAAACGAAGCAAGTGTTATATATGGATATAAGAACTTTAAAAAATATACTCTCAAATGTGACACTTAAAGACTTTTCATTTGATACTCTGAATTTTAATGTTTTTTTAAAAAGTGTGTATGTGTACACACACACATACATCTTTACCACGTAACTGAAGATACAATTTCCCTGTAAGTGTACCAAAATGAAAACATTAGTTTCCTATGTAATAAGTGGGTTGCTTATTTAACATGTTGTAAATTTCTCATGCATTACATTGGTCAGAACTCTTGTTTAAAATGGAGAGAATGTAACAAGATGTCTGGATCAAAGAACAACAACAAAAAAAAGAAGTGGGTCTTCATCAGGTATTTTTTCAAGTATTCCAGAGAACTAAAAGTATTAAAAGCAGCATGATTTAGAGACCCAAATAGAAACATAAGCAGTTTCATATGAAGTTCTTAGCAAAATGCCCATCACAGTAGGAATTCAATAAATGTAAATAAAAGTTAACACTGGTAATTTAAAATATATCCTATGAATATCTTAGGGTTTTAAAAGTTACTTTGATGGATATTATTACTGGGTTCTTAGCTACACACTGAGGGGCTGCAGAGTTCATAATGCACTAATCCCACAGTCCTAAATACAGAACCATATAATCCACAAATGGGTTCTCTCTTGTCCAGCTTTGAAGTGTTTTCTTTAAAAAACTAATCTCATGGGGTAATAAAAAAAAAGAAGGAAAAAAAGAAAAGGGAAGTAAACATAAATATCCTACTTTTTTATCCAGAGTAAATTCTGACAGATTCCAATCTACTTTGAAGGTTACATTTTGCATCAACTAGGCATTATTTTAATTTAAATAATAAGGACTAAACAAACTGCTATTAACCATCACCTACACTATGTTTCTAACCAATGAAACAAATTAAAGCCTTTAATAATAGTCCATTACTATCTAGAATATGAAAACTGATCACTTCCTTAGGAAGAGAGCAATCAGTTATATTAACTTTCTTACCACCAAAACTAAAAAACTAACATTTTTTATTTTTCCTACGCCTAATACTTACATAATAGCTGTCTCTTTGCTCTTATATCGGGCTTTCTCATCTTTTCTTTTTTAGATTTCTGTACTTGTTATTTACTAGTATCACATATTTATTGAGTCAAGTGGTTTCAGATATTCAACAGCATCTAAATCACTTTTTTTCCACCAAATAATCATAGAACCTAAATACCTTATAATCCACAGAAGTCAAATTACACAAATTCAGAAAGCCATCCAATTTTCTACATAGAGCAAGGTATTAAGACATAAGTGAAAAATGCTGACAAGGAATGGTTTAAAAATGACTAGCAATTTATATTACTAAACACCAATAAATATAGTAACTCTCAGATACTAATGATAAAAAAATTTGCATTAAAAAAAGTAGTCTTCAAAATAGTTGGTCAATGCACAACACCGTAGACATTAAAATTAATCCTCAACCCACATCTAATTTGTGGTCTTGTTTCTAGGCGCAAGAATCAGAAATCTTTTATGCCAACTATTCTTGTTTGAAGCAAAATGATCCTAACAAATTTAATTCTGATGTTTAGTTGCAAAGAGGAACATCCAGCTTTGGAGTACCAACATGCAAGGATGACCAAATAAAACAAATCTGAGGAATGTAGAAACAAACAGCCATCCTTGATTAGAGTTGGCTTAAGCTACCAAAAATGTACATTATATTTACTTTTACTAATCAGAATTTTAAAATTTGGTTTTACGACTCTATTATACTTGGCTTTGGTGAGTGTGTACAAGTGATTCTTAAGTCTCCTAAGGTCGGCACTAATTACACTTGATGAGTATATTCTCTCATCCTGTATGTCAGCAAATGCACCCCAAGCAAATAAATGATGGGGATATTGTTTTCTAATGTCTCCATTGCAGATAATTCTACCTAAAAATTAAAGCCACTTTTTAAGTATTAAAAAAAAAAGAGAGAAACCTAAGTAAGCATAAAATAAACTGCTTCTTGTAAGTGTAATACAGACATGCCAGGGAACACACAAGGCTAAAAGAATGTTAACTTTATTTATGAACATGTGATTTGTGTTTATACACATGCTAATAAACAAAAAGGAAGTAACTGTTTTCAAGAAATAAAACTTCATCTGAATTAGTTAAATGCTATATAAAATGTACTTTATACAAAATGTGTTACATTAACTACTACAGTCACCAGGATAGTCAATCTGATTTGTGCTAGCATTTGGATACATAAAATCAGTTTTAAACCAATCACCAGCAAAACAGAAACTTGGACAGGTTTTACAGCAGTATGCTTTAAAAAAATTAAAAAAATAAAGAAAGAAAAGCAAAACAAAAAAATAAAAAAGCCCCCAAAACCCCCACATACCCCAAAAAGGGGGAGGGTGGAAGACCCAAAACACTAGGAGTTTTGATCTTTGAATCACTATATTTAGTTCCATGAAAACTAAAGGCCATGTACTTTAAAGAACAAGTCCAAAGTTCAGATATTCTACATTATCATATTTAAGATGCAATGACCCAAGGTTAGTAAAATGCCTGATACACATTTAAAGATCAAGTAGTATTTTAAAAGGATAAAGTGAAACAGCAAGCAATACCCTTGAATTCTAAATGAAGACTTCAGACATCTTGTATTGTGTACAAATCAAGCCTGAGCAGTAAAATGTCTAGAGAACCATCAAGTTTATAGGACCCAATTATTATAGACCAGTGTTCTGAAACAGACGTTTTACCCCACACCTTAGGAATGCTGCTGCCTTTTACTCCATGTTGAGCTCAAAGTCAACATGGCATTGTACTTAAAGTTAATCCTTGATAATAAAAATTAGATGGTACCCTGGGTGTTACCTTTGATAAGCTACAGCTTTCAATTAGTTTACAATTAATGCAGGATTTTAGTATCTTAGAAAGAGGGAACTATTTTAATTTGGACAACTGAGCAGAGTGGGAATGTTAGAACTTGTATTAAAATTTGAAAACAATGTACTCAATTGTATAGAATCACCAAAATTTATACACTTTTGGTGGGGCCCAATTTCAGGTTTTTCTTTATAGTATGGATACAAAGAATAGGAGCTCTAAATTGCCAAATAAGGCAAAACTAAGTAATAAAGCTGCACCAGTGGTCTCTGGATAGCTCTTTTCTATGTGTCTGAACCTAGAGTAAGCATCAAACTTTAATATGGATTTGCATGTTGCCAATGCATTTTTCAAAGCCATCAATCAGGCAGGAAAAAAAACTAACAAAAACTAAGTGATACACGTGAAAATGGCAAAAATACACTCCAAACATTTTTTTTATTGCAAGAAACAAAAAAGCACACAACAGCCTGTACATACATACAAAATACTAACTATAGACAGACAGATGTAGAACATGTTATCATGTTCGTAAGTCTAAAACCTACACCATCTAAAAAGGATCATACATCAACTGTACAACACAGTGTCATACAGGGGAATACTATCATATTTAATATGAAACAGTGTTTTTTTTGGGCACAAATTACCCATTTCTACAAAGTAAGTGTGCAAATTATGCCACATATATCCATATTCAACTGAACTGTCATCAAAATACATTTTGTTTACAATATGTACTATGATCGTTGGTATTAAGTTCTAAAATGATTTACTTCACTGCTACATTAAAAGTAAAAGAAATGTGTAGAAAAAGTGTGAGATTGTGTTTTTACATACTGCTTTTGAAGTTCCCATCACTGGTTCAGTTCGACTTCTAAAAAACAAACACAAACAAAAGTAACAATATTATGAGGCAACTATTTATGAATTTTTATGCTAAAAAATCTTAATACATATCTCCAATCACACATTTTTAGGAACCCACAAATTTCATTTAAAAACAGCCAATTTCTGAAGCAATAAATATACTATTTTGATTAACCTTTACCACCTTTGAACAGTTAAGATGAATTTGTGGTTAAAAAAAAAATCCACATTGGGGAATTCTAAAATAGATGTATACCTTGCCACTTATAATAAATTCTTTCAGAAAGGTTGTATGAAGATTTTGTTATGTTAAGGAACTTTATGGTTATTTCTTAATAGACTGAATAATTATATTATTCCCTAGTTTTTTAATAGGTACAGGTGTACATTTTCATTATGTCAGATTTTCTTAAAGCAGCATCACTTTTGTTAGCAATTATAATTTGAATCCCTGCAAAACCGCTCTGCTCCAAAACTAAAATTTTCAAATCCAGAAACACCAGCATTTTATGAGGCAAATATATTAGAAACTAAATTATACAGTGAATCAGCATGCTATTCTGTAAGAGGCAACTTACTATACCATGCACTTCAAATAATTCTTGCCGCAGTGTTTCTGAATATTAAAAAAATCTACTGAAACTGAATGTCTGCCATTTTAAAAAAGCACTCAGTAAACTAAAGTGCAACTTCACATTAGATATGAGCAATTCTTCCCTTTCTTAAATTACATAAATTTAAGAACACATAGTTCATGTGGTATTTACAACAAAATAAAGTACTCAATTTTTTAAGTTGTTACTATACAGAAGATATACAAAAGAACGCCCAAATGTTAAGGTATGGAATAAGACAGCAAACTAATGAGAATAATCTTAGAGTGAGTACTTGCCCATATGAGGTACAACATCACGAAATGAGTTATTTTACTTTAATTCTAAGAACACATTGTATTTCCTGGGACTGGCAAACTCCAGAATTTTTCACTGACCAAAAGCAGAATTTGCCAGTATTTCAAATTGGCTATGTAACTTCTAAGTAGAAATCTAACCTTTAAATAGCCCAAGTTGCTACCCTTTTCACATACTATAATTGTTACCACCATTAAAATTATAAGTAAGCAGAGAAAGTTAAAGACATAAAGTTTTAATCCTGCCCCTTTAATTTATTTCTTAAGCTCTAGACTAGTCCTAAAATAATGTTGTCTTCTGACTCCAATAATGGATATCTACCACCTGGTAGGCACTCTTTAATTCTTACAACTCGAGTTAAGTACTCATATTCCTATTTTATTTTGAAGAACCTGAGGCACAGACCTCAGGTAACATAACTGGTATGATGCAGTAAGTAGAGTCAAACCTCAGCCTGATTCAAGCGTCTGTGTTCATAAATCCTATAAACTCTACAGCATCCTAACAAAAGCCCTTTAATTGATGAGGAGCAAACGTTAGCATTACTGAATACTCCTGATGCTGTCAAAATATCTAGGATAGATCTCTTAAAAGACAACAGTATTTTTTTGGTATCATTAATATACAATCACATGAGCAACACTGTTTACTAGACTCCCCCATTATCAAGTCCCCACCACATACCCCATTACAGTCACTGTCCATCAGTGTAGTAAGATGCTATAGTCACTACTTGTCTTCTCTGTGCTATACTGCCTTCCCCTTGCCCTCCCCCGTCCCATGCTATGTGTGCTAATCATAATGCCCCTTATTCCCCTTCTCCCTCCCTTCCCACCTACCCTCCCTAGTCCCTTTCCCTTTGGTAATTGTTAGTCCATTCTAGGGTTCTGTGAGTCTGCTGTTTTGTTCCTTCAGTTTTTGCTTTGTTCTTATGCTCCACAGATGAGTGAAATCATTAATACACTAATATTTTTGTGAAAAAACAGCAGGTGAAAAAAAAGAAAGTGAGCAGGCAAATAAAAACCAAAGAAGGTACAGAAATAATTTTCTCAGTTATTTGAACATCACTTTGTCTTTGAAAATATTACCTATATGAGCAAAAATTCTTCCTAAAAGCTCTTATTGCTAAGCTGGTTAACTGGGGAAGAAATCAGAAAAAAACAAATCCATCCTCAGTTTTAAGGATTGAGCAGACATATTCATTAGGGTTGAAATAATGAGTTCAGTTCCAAAATATCCTTGACCTTTCTTACAAAATAAAAAGTCTATTTTGATAACTTAAATGAAATTTGATGAATACTTACATAACATATGTCTTGCTTGTAGATTTAACACCTCCAATAGGAATTCTTCTAACAATTACAGATGAATTCTTAGGAATGAGAGCATTATCATCAGTATATTCTGTAAATAAAAACATAAAGAACTGAATATCTATTTGGGGATTTGGGTAAGTTATACTCCTCAATCAAGAATTAGAAAACTTCACCCAAACACAAATTTCATGGGAAATGAACTTAAACATGGGAGCACTAATAACTACAGGTCCCTTCCATTTAGATTACTGATATTATTAGAACAAGTATCCAAAGTCATAAGGACTTCTTCTCCAAAGGACACCAAATAACATCAGCGATTCCTGGTTCTAGCACCTCTACTTTCGTGGAACCCCAAATCTCAGCAAAACTAAGTCATTCTCTAGTTTATTTAGCCAGTAATGCTGACCACCTGAACTATGAGAAAAACCTGTATTTAGAATGAAGAAAGTCTGTCTCTCCTAGCCCATAATGTATGACTGGTGAAGACAAACTAAAAAAATTAAATTAGGACATGTTTTGAATACAGAAAAAAATGTCTTGTAATAAAGAATTAAAAGTGGGATGCAACTTTGTAAGTGTTGATTCAAGGAAGGCCCCTCTGAGGAACCATTTGAGACTTAAGGGCTGGAAGCCAGCCAGATGTGCAAAAAGCTGGACAAAAAAAGTGTTTCAGATGGAGAGAAAAGCATATGAAAAAGTGACACAAAAAGCCCAAAATAGCTGAAGAAATGCAAGAATGACTTTAAATACAGGTAGAAAGATACAGATCATACATTAATTTATACCATTTCTAAGTAGAACAGGAAGTCATCAAAGTATTTGAAATGAAAATGATGACAATATATGTTAAAAGCAAAAAAGGATAACTTATCTGAGGGGATAATGAACCCATAGAGAAACAAGGGTAGAAACAGGACGACTAATAAGGGGGCTGCTGTCCAGGTTAATGATGATCTGTTCTGGGATGTGACAGAGAAATGGAGAGTCAGAATGTTTTGAGGTAGAATCGACAGATAGGCATGCAGATAGACTGAATGGAGGGAGGAGGAAAGATGAAGGAGAAAAAGGAATCATGCATGAATTCTTGGGTTCCTGGTTTAAGCAAACAGATGAACAGTGATGTCACTTCCTAAGATAAACAGAAAGGATCAATGGATCCTATTTTTCTCCTTGGGCTATTTATTACTTGCAATACTTCTGTTAAGAATAAAATTAAAAGATAAACTGGACCAATGAATTTAACTACAGCAAAGAAATTTACTAAGGAAGGAATCTGTAAAACTACTGAAAAGAAAAAAATAACCCATTACAGGGAGGCAGATATAAAATGTACCCACGACTGGTTAATCATTCTTTTAAGGTTCCTGAGTTTACTTGCTTAAGTCACTCAGCACCGTGGCTGACTACGACTGTTCTGCCAATTACATCAGGTTTATCATTTTTGTAAGCGTTTCAAGCTCAACTTTTTTTCAGCTCTATTATTTTTAATTCTAACACTACCAATATCTCCTATTATAAACTAAACTGCTCAGGAATTCTTTTCAGTGTATTTCAATAATAGGCTGTATCTCACAGTATCCAATTAAGAGTAATACAATTTCCTGGTTGCAGGCATACCAACGTAAGACTATCATTATTTGTTGGACAGTTCATACTTGGGACTATTATCCCAAATTCCAAGCAAGCTTTGATTAAGAAAAATTTGGAGGAGGGCAGATAGGGAAATCTTTAAAAAGTAAATTCTAGAAACATATCTTGTTGTCAAACACCTGACATTAAGTTCCTGAATACGTTAACAACTCTCAAAAGCATTCACTAGGGTGAAAAAACAACTAATGTGTTCATGGTAGCTTTCCAAGACAGTGATTAGATCAGCCTGGTAGCACATCACACTAAAAGTCAGGTACCCCAATGCCAGATGCTGCAATTGACCTTTTAATTACCTGAATTACATTGGTGATTTTCTACCCTTAAAATACCTCAATAAGTAGCCTGTTAGCTTCAAAAGATCCTAAACACCAGTGTAATTTTTGATCCAAAAATATGAGGACCATGGATGGAATGCAACACAAGATGATAGGAGAAACTGAAAAATAAGGAGTCTTAAATAAAATACTTCCATCCTCAGCTTCTCAGTCTTTCACACTAAGTTCAGAATGAAGGTTGTTTTGCTGTTTTTTTGGAAGGTGGGAAAGAAGCAGAAAATTAATTTATATAAAAAATTATATTGGAAAAACATCTAAAAAGATCATCTGGGATTCATTTAAAAATACAGCCTAGAAATAAATAAGCAGGCTTTGTAAATCTAAACATGAAATTCTGATTCAAGAATTTTGGTCTAGACAAGATTTAAGGGTCCTAGACTGTATGGACAGACTTCTAAAACTGTAAGGACTGTTTTATAAAACACAGATTAGGTAATGTAATTTAAACATTAATTCAAATTAAAGATATCCAGTTCAGCATTCTCCTAACTGTGCAACTATAAACCCTTGTGTACCCTTTAATTCACTGGATGGTGCTAAAACCAAGCAGTATTTTTACTCAGCTACTTTTAACACTGAATACTATAATTCCCTATAAAACTCATTATATGACTATCCTCTGCACTATCAATGATACCTTTTTCTTCCCTAATTTGAGGATTGCATAAAATGAGCATTTTCTCCCCTGAAGCTCCTTTCTCTTAAACAATCTAATACCAAAGCTTTCCACAATTAAGACAGTTCACACAAATATAAAAATAAATTACATGCTGGGCAAAGTACTTCCCTGGCCTTCAGGGTGTGTACAGTAAGGTATCACATAATTTCCCTGACTTAGGAAAAAAAGTAACACAATGTCACAAAGCTCAAATTTGTAGACAAGAATTCAGTCAACCATAACTTACTCTAGTTTAACAAAGTTGCACTCAGTTATTAGGTGGAAAAGATGGACAAAGTCTAGCCCCAAATGATCAAATCATGTGAAACTCCAGTGAACTAGTAAACTTGTATATAGTGATTAAACTGCCTTAATATTCCAATTTCATTTATATTTTCTTTCCTCTCATTCATAAGTATCACCAACATATTAAGATGGTCTAAAATTCTTATAAACCCATTCATTTGTTTAGTATAACTAAATACTTAAGGATGCTTTTGGTCTTAAAAGAATATTTCCCTTCAGGTATTTTTTTGAGTAGTATTTTTAAAAACTGTTTCTCAACTGTTCCTGGCTACCAACAATTTTTCTCTGCCTTAAGTAGATGGATGCTACACATAATTATAATTACCAAAGCCTCACACACAGTGTCCCTTAGGTGTGACACTTTTGAAAAAAGGGGGAAGTAGAGAGTATTCTTTGATGTGTTACCATGAGTCAATAAACTTCCTTAATGAGTATTTCTGAGTCACGATATGCTAGCAGTGTTGTTCTTTAACACAATTGTCTGGATGTATATAGAAAACAGCTCTTTTACATAATAAGATTTACTCTACCTACCAAACTATAGGCTAGGAGTTGGGAGATCTTCCCCTCAATTTCAACTAAAAAAAAAAAATGTCACCTTAAGCCAAATTTAGCTATTAATAAAATACCCTAACCTAATTAGAACTTTTTTTCTTCTCATTCTATTGATAACTCAAAAGACTGCTTACTGAAAACTACACATCAGCATTACAGTCAGTATTGAGAAAAAGAAACCAAAACAAGGTCAGAGTCAGAATCTGAAAACGCCATTTGTCATACTTTCGCATCTATTAATTCCCAATATTCTAAAACGTTTTTTAAAAAGGAGAAAGAACTTAAAGCTTCCAATTAGTAGTTTGTTTATTCATGGTAGCAGCCTATTTTTCAGTATTTTAGTTATCAACATGATCATGTAAAGTCTAGAAATTACTTTAAAAAAGAAATGTTTTTTATTTTTTACTAAATTTCTAAATTTTAAAAGTAGTGTGAACTAAGGGTTCAACTACGGAATTACTAATTCTGGAATTTACACACAAGACCAAAGTGGTCACATCACAACATACCAAGTTCCAAAAGCCATTCCAACAGTTAAAACGGGCTGGATTAGATCCTTCAAAATTATTTGAGAATTTCTTCTCCACAACACAGTAAAAATACATACATAAATAGGGGACTGGAGAAGAGGGCATTAAATGTTGCCACTGAACCCTAAATCGTTGGTAGGTTACAAAGTTAGTTATCTCTACTGCTACTTTTAACAAGTAACAAGCATTGCGATATGCTCCTTCCATCCTGATAGAAAACAAGTCCGTAAACGCCACAAGGCCAGTACCCAAAGAATCTGGATTAATATCTCCACAGTCTCCCACCAAAATCATCATTTTAAAAAACATTTGAGAGGAGTAATCAAACTTCACCGTTTTTGGATCAGCCTGTGACGGATGATCCAAGTACGCAGATACCAAACAAACCAGTTAAATTCCAAGGCCGACTGCTGCAACCCTAGGCTATCAATGAAAGTTGTCTCAAAAGTATTAGAACGAACAGTCAGTCCCGCAGGAGACATAATGGCGGTAGGTCTTCTGCCAGGCCCTTCACAACTACTACCTATCTTCACGAGCAAATCTTGGCCCCCTGTGGCTCTTACCTTCTTTCGTCTGCGCGTTGGTGATCTGCAGGTCGCAGTCGGCAGCTTTCAGCTTCTCTCTCCCCATAATCTGCTTCTTTAAGTCGCAGAGGGAGATGTGGAGCCCATCAAAGGTGACGGTATCATAGTTGAGTTTAGAGGAAAATTTATAATGCACACAGGACATGGTGCCAAAGGATTCCTAAGGTTCAGCGAGGAGACGTGGATACTCTCAATATATGTATATTTATAAACTTAAGAGCAAAATATGTACACACACAAAACACTCAAGACACCGAAGGACCCTAAGGCCTCAGATTAAATACCCCCCAACCACAAATTGGGGTTCGTAAAAACAGTAATCCAGAACCCCCCCTCCGAGACTGAGAATCACTTCATGTGGGAGGAAGTGGACGAGGACGGGGAAGAGGGAAACTGAGAATCCGCCAACGGGCACAATGTCACCCGGCTGGGTCCCCCTCGCTCATGCTAAAGGCCGGCAGGAGACGGGGGGCAGGCGGTGCAGTCAGTAGCGGTCAGTCCACACGTTAAGAGTCCAAATGACCCCGCGGGGTCAGGGGTCCATAGCGCGGCCGCACCTCCCGGCTGGTCTCTTTTTTCCGTGGATTGGGGTGACCCAGGCCCCGGGAGAAGGTTGAGGGGAGAGGGCCTAGGCCCGGAGTCCACGAGCGGCCTCTCGCCTCCTCCTGGCTTCCGGACGACCGGCGTCAGCTTCCCCAGGCCCAGGCCCCCACCGCACACAAACCCCTTTCGCCTGCTCCCCAAAGGCCACGAGCGGCCCGCGGCCTACGCCAAAAACGCGCGGTCGGCGGAGGAGAGGCCTTCCCGCAGGCCGCCCCCGGCTCCGCCTCCCCCCCGCCGCCGCCGCCGCCGCCTCAGACAGAAAGCCGGTACTAGGCCTCAACTAGGCCTCGAAGCACTTCCTCACCACCCCGGGCCCCAGCCAGCGGCCGGGTGGCGTCGGCGGACCCTGGGGACGCCGCCGAGGCTCCCTGACGCTTCCTCTCGTCGTGTGCTCTGGGTTTCTCTCGCCTTTCGCTCCGTCGCCTTTCGGCCCAGAACCGCGAGAATGGGCCCGGAAACCACCGGGCAACGATGAGAGCTTCGCTCTCTCCCTTTTTGTTTTGCCTCACTGCCGCTCTCCGGCCCTCACCGAGCGCCGGCGACACCTCCAGGCCATGAACTATGGCGGATGCGGCCTGGCTGCGGTGAGCGCCCAACTCCGGGGTCTCTTAAGCAGGGAATGCACGGGCGGCGCGCGCGAGGCGGGGCTTGACGTGCGCGGATAGGCGGGCCGAGAGGCGTGGCCCAGGCGTCACAAAGGGCACCGGCCCGCCCACGTGACCTCGCGCTTTGTAACTCCCGAGCGCGGAACCTGAACAGGCCGGTAGAACGGAAGAAACCATCTGCCTCAAAAGGGAGGGGGATGGCTCTGAGGGCGGTCTCTGGAGGGAAGCTCACATTTCAGCTGCTCTCTTGCTAGCTTCCACGACAAAGTGAGGTGCCAAGGGGTGATCGGCTAACTTCCCCTTTCCCGCTGTCCCCACCAACTCCCTCAAGTTCCCCAGTCCAAGTAAACATTATGGTTGCTAAGCAGTAAACTGTGGTTGCTATGCAAGCGCCCCCTAGATTCCCCTGTCAACAAACTGGCTACCTTAAGCTCCTCCTATGTGGAAATTTTGGAGCAACCCCTGGCTAGAACTGATTACAACCGCTGCAAAGATGCATCGTGCTCTTAAGCGCAAGGCGCAGGGCTAAGCACCTTATAACACTGTCAGGCTTTGGAGCCGAGTTGTGTGTGTTGGAACCGTAGCTGTAAGACTCTAGATTTAACTCCTCCGTGCCTCAGTTTCCTTGGCTGTAAAATGCCATTAAAAATAGTATTGGGTTTACTAGCTTGTATGCATTAATAAATGAATACGTTTCCATTGTTTAGGACCATGCCTGGCACATGCCTCAATGTGTTTCAATAAATGTGGCTCAATAAATGTCAGTTTAACAACTTCAACAAAAACCCCTAAGTGGTCAGCACTACCATTATCTTCAATTTATAGATGAGGGACCTGAAGCTAGTAATCACGCACTTTCCAAATGTGCAGAATCAGGGGAATGCCTGCTCAGTGGAGGGGTCCGAAATCCCATTCCTAATTATAAAAGCCGGGAACTGTGCCCAGAACCCTCTCAGTGGATTGGAATATTGTTTCGTTGGGTTATGGGGAAGTTATTATATCCATAAAATTCATAATATAATAAATTGCATTCATAAACTGTGATCACTATCATTTACAATGCATTTTCCTCATCCTCTGTATTTTACAGGCTTGGGCTCAGAGAAGTTAGTCACTGAGAGCAAGATCTCACAGCTGAAACATGGCACAGTTTGCTAGGGACTTCGTGAATACACAAAACAAATTCTTACTGAACGTCATTTAATCAATCATCATTTTGTCAGAAAAGTCTGCCTAAGGCCACCTTACCTGAACAGGATGGCCACCATTCTCTATCCCTTTACTCTTATTTTCTTTCAAGGACTCATCACTACTTGATGTGGTAAGTGTTTTTAATTTTCTGTTTCCCCCACAGCTGAGAACAGGGATTTTATCTGTTTTGGTTATATTGTATCCTCAACACAATGAATGTGTTGAATAAATACATCTTTATGTGATCCATAGAAATACAGTGGCAATAAGATTTTGGCAAATCAAGGGCAGCCCAAGAGACACAAATATAGTTGAATTCAACCACATGATCAGCATCAGTAATTTTCTCATGTAACAAATTTCTCTCACCTCTATCTTCTTTCGTAACTTAACAAAATTTTCTTGTTCTTGGGTCCAGTTCAGAGAGGCTGCTTTCCTTGAAAAATCTCTGTGTGAATGAAAGGGGGGAAAATCACATTTAAGGAAAGCAAAACTGGACAAGAAAATGACGCAAATCATCTTGGTATTCATTCACACCTCCAAAAGAGTGAATCTATATCCTTTCACTTATCTTTGGCTAATCCCTTCATATCGAATTTAATGCTAATATAATCAGCCTGGATGGGACTCAAAGGAGGCCACATACTTAGGGTAGAGTGGACTGGAATGCTGCCAGAAGAGGAGTATGTTTCCTTGGAAAGAATAGGGTCAGTGTGAAGATGTAGTCCAACCGTTTTCATCAGCCAAGAGCCCTTAAAAATCTATGTTCACCCTGGGCACTATTATTTATGGAGACCTCATTCCATATTGCATCAAAAGTTCAAAATTCACCTACAGCCCACATTGAATGTACTTATGTGATGATATTTGAGCTGCTTGACTAATTGACAAAATGATACATTTGGTCCTTTCATTAAGTTCCTTTTCTAATTTCAGTTTCGTAAATATCTTTTGGTAAAATCCTGCCACTTTTCCCCACTACCTCCTACCCCAGTATTTTTGTAAACCTTTGAAAAGCCTTTTGTACTATACCTACAATGAATGAAATGTCCCTTTCCAAACTCCTGTGTAGCAATTCTGGAGCTCCTACATCCTAGGATTTTAAACCTTTGTCATTCTCAAAATAATGTGCCTTCACACCTCCGCCAAACGCATACATTTAGTAGGTCTCCTACCTTATTTCCTTGCGCCTAATTTTTAGTTTCAGTGTGCAGAATTGGGAGACCCAAAAAGCTCTGCCTGTCCACTGCAGGACACACTTGCCCCAGGATCCCTAAGTGAGAATGAGATCTACCCCTGTAGAGGCTGTTGTATGTACTTTTAATCCAGTCCCACCCCGTTGTCACCAGATTGAGCCTGGCCATGCAGTCAGCCCAAATTCACAAAAAATGGACAGATATGTCCTTTATATCACCAAAGTATCTTCCCTGGTGATAGATGGATTGTCTTTATGTAGCCTTTACTTTGTATTTATTTATTATTGAAGCCTACAAAAAGTTTTGCAGTTTTAGGTAATAAGATCCATCTATCTTCTCTCCTCACAGTTTTTGCCTTATTCATATACTTAGAAAAGTAGTTCCTAGTCACTCAGCACCCACCTTAGGCATTTATTTGCTTATGTTTCCTTCCAGTTTATTATGAGAGTCATGTTTTTTTATTTTGCTATTATTAATATACAATTACATGAGCAACATTATGGTTACTACACTCCCCCTATTATCAAGTCCCTACCATATACCCCATTACAGTCACTGTCCATCAGCATAGAAAGATATTATAGAATCACTACTTGTCTTCTCTGTGTTATAGTGCCTTCCCCATATACCCCCACCCCACCCCCCCACCAGCTACATTATGTGTGCTAAATGTAACAGCCCTTTTTCCCCCTTATCCCTCCCTACCCACCCATCTTCCCCAGTCCCTTTCCCTTTGGTAATTGTTAGTCCATTCTTGGGTTCTGTGAGTCTGCTGCTGTTGTGTTCCTTCAGTTTTTTCTTTGTTCTTATACTCCACATATGAGTGAAATCATTTGGTACTTATCTTTCTCCACCTGGCTTATTTCACTGAGCATAATACCCTCTAGCTCCATCCATGTTGTTGCAAATGGTAGGATTTGTTTTCTTCTTATGGCTGAATAATATTCCATTGTGTATATATACCACATCTTCTTTATCCATTCTACTGATGGACTTAGGTTGCTTCCATTTCTTGGCTATTGTAAATAGTGCTGCAATAAACATAGGGGTGCATATATCTTTTTCAAACAGGAATTCTTAGGGTAAATTCCTAGGAGTGGAATTCCTGTGTCAAATGGTATTTATATTTTGAGGTTTTTGAGGAACCTCCATACTGCTTTCCACAATGGTTGTACTAATTTACATTCCCACCAGTAGTGTAGGCTTTCTCCACATCCTCGCCAACATTTGTTGTTGTTTGTCTTTTGGATGGCGGCCTTCCTAACTGGTGTGAGGTGATATCTCATTGTGGTTTTAATCTGCATTTCTCTGATGATTAGTGATGTGGAGCATCTTTTCATGTGCCTGTTGGCCATCTGAATTTCTTCTTTGGAGAAGTGTCTTTTCATGTCCTCTGCCCATTTTTTAATTGGCTTATTTGTTTTTTGTTTGTTGAGGTGCGTGAGCTCTTTATATAATTTGGATGTCAACCCCTTGTCTGATATGCCATTTATAAATTTATTCTCCCATGCTGTAGGAAGTCTTTTTGTTCTACTGATGGTGTCCCTTGCTGTACAGAAACTTTTTAGTTTGATAGTCCCATTCGTTCATTTTTGCTTTTGTTTCCATTGCCTGGGGAAGTATGTTCATGAAGAAGTTGCTCATGTTTATGTCCAAGAGATTTTTGCCTACGTTTTTTTCTAAGAGTTTTATGGTTTCATGACTTACATTCAGGTCTTTGATCCATTTTGAGTTTACTTTGGTGTATGGGGTTAGACAGTAATCCAGTTTCATTCTCTTACATGTAGCTGTCCAGTTTTGCCAACACCAGCTGTTGAAGAGGCTGTCATTTCCCCATTGTATATCCATGACTCCTTTATCGTATATTAATTGACCATATATGCTTGGGTTTATATCTGGACTCTATTCTGTTCCACTTGTCTATGGGTCTGTTCTTGTGTCAGTACCAAATTGTCTTGATTACTGTAGCTTTGTAGTAGAGCTTGAAGTCAGGGAGCGTAATCCCCCTGCTTTATTCTTCCTTTTCAGGATTGCTTTGGCTATTCGTGGTCTTTCGTGGTTCCATATGAATTTTAGAACTATTTGCTCTAGTTCATTGAAGAATGCTGTTGGTAATTTAATAGGGATTGCATTGAATCTATAGATTGCTTTAGGCAGGATGGCCATTTTGACAATATTAATTCTCCCTAGCCAAGAGCATGGGATGAATTTCCATTTGTTAGTGTCCTCTTTAATTTCTCTTAAGAGTGTCTTGTAGTTTTCAGGGTATAGGTCTTTCACATCCTTGGTTAGGTTTATTTCTAGGTATTTTATTCTTTTTGATGCAACTGTGAATGGAATTGTTTTCCTGATTTCTCGTTCTGCTAGTTCATCATTAGTGTATAGGAATGCAACAGATTTCTGTGTATTAATTTTGTATCCCGCAACTTTGCTGAATTCATATATTAGATCTAATAGTTTTGGAGTGGAGTCTTTAGGGTTTTTTATGTATAGTATCATGTCATCTGCAAACAAGGACAGTTTGAGTTCTTCCTTGCCGATCTGGATGCCTTTTATTTCTTTGTGTTGTCTGATTGCCGTGGCTAGGACCTCCAGTACTATGCTGAATAAAAGTGGGGAGAGTGGGAATCCTTGTCTTGTTCCTGATCTTAAAGGAAAAGCTTTCAGCTTCTCACTGTTAAGTATAATGTTGGCTGTGGGTTTGTCATATATGGCCTTTATTATGTTGAGGTAGTTGCTCTCTATACCCATTTTGTTGAGAGTTTTTATCACGAATGGATGTTGAATTTTGTCAAAAGCTTTTTCAGCATCTATGGAGATGATCATGTTGTTTTTGTCCTTTTTTATGTTGATGTGGTGGATGACGTTGATGGATTTTCAAATGTTGTACCATCCTTGCATCCCTGGGATAAATCCCACTTGATCATGATGGATGATCTTTTTGATGTATTTTTGAATTCGGTTTGCTAATATTTTGTTGAGTATTTTTACATCTGTGTTCATCAGGGATATTGGTCTGTAATTTTCTTTTTTTGTGGTGTCTTTGCCCGGTTTTGGTATTAGAGTGATGTTGGCCTTGTAGAATGAGTTTGGGAGTATTCCCTCCTCTTCTACTTTTTGGAAAACTTTAATGAGGATGGGTATTAGGTCTTCACGAAATGTTTGATAAAATTCAGCAGTGAAACCATCTGGTACAGGCGTTTTGTTCTTAGATAGTTTTTTGATTACCAATTCAATTTCTTTGCTGGTAATTGGTCTGTTCAGATTTTATGTTTCTTCCTGGGTCAGCCTTGGAAGGTTGTATTTTTCTAGAAAGTTGTCTATTTCTTCTAGGTTATCCAGTTTGTTAGCATATAATTTTTCATAGTATTCTCTCATAATTCTTTGTATTTCTGTGGTATCCGTAGTGATTTTTCCTTTCTCGTCTCTCATTCTGTTTATGTGTGTAGACTCTCTTTTTTTCTTGATAAGTCTGGCTCGGGGTTGATCTATTTTGTTTATTTTCTCAATGAAGCAGCTCCTGCTTTTATTGATTCTTTCTTTTGTTTTATTCTTCTCAATTTTATTTATTTCTGCTTTAGTCTTCATTATGTCCCTCCTTCTATGGACTTTGGGCCTCATTTGTTCTTCCTTTTCTAGTTTCATTAACTGTGAGTTTAGACTGTTCATTTGGGATTAGACTGTTCTTCTTTCCTGAGGTAGGCCTGTATTGCAATATATTTCCCTCTTAGCACAGCTTTTGCCTCATTCTACAGATTTTGTGGTGTTGAATTATTGTTGTCATTTTTCTCCATATATTGCTTGATCTCTGTTTTTATTTTGTCATTGATCCATTGATTATTTAGGAGCATGTTATTAAGCCTCCATGTGTTTGTGGGCTTTTTCATTTTCTTTGTGTAATTTATTTCTAGTTTCATACCTTTGTGATCTGAGAAGCTGGTTGGTACAATTTCAATCTTTTTGAATTTACTGATATTCTCTTTGTGGCCTAATATATGATCAGTTCTTGAAAATATTCCATGTGCACTTGAGAAGAATATGTATCCTGTTGCTTTAGGATGGAGTGTTCTGTATATGTCCGTTAGGTCCATCTGTTCTAATATGTTGTTCAGTGCCTCTGTCTCTTTACTTATTTTCTGTCTGGTTGATCTGTCCTTTGGAGTGAGTGGTGTGTTGAAGTCTCCTAAAATGAATGCATTGCATTCTATTTCCCCCTTTATTTCTGTTAGTATTTGTTTCACATATGTAGGTGATCCTGTGTTGGGTGCATAGATATTTATAATAGTTATATCCTCTTGTTGGACTGACCCTTTTATCATTATGTAATGCCCTTCTTTGTCTCTTGTTACTTTCTTTGTTTTGAATCTATTTTGTCTGATACAAGTACTGCAACTTCTGCTTTTTTCTCACTATTAGTTGCATGAAATATCTTTTTCTATCCCTTTACTTTCAGTCTGTGTATGTCTTTAGGTTTGAAGTGAGTCTCTTGTAGGCAGCATATAGATGGGTCTTGTTTTTATATCCATTCAGTAACTCTATGTCTTTTGAGTGGTGCCTTCAGACCATTTACATTTAGGGTGATTATCGATAGGTATGTACTTATTGCCATTGCAGGCTTAAATTTGTGGTTACCAAAGGTTCAAGAGCAATTCCCTTATTATCTATCAGTCTAATTTAACTTTTTTTGTGTACTATTACAAACCCAACCTAAAGGTTCTTTTTTTTTTCCTACTTTTTCTTCCTCCTCCATTTTTTGTATGTTATGAATCATATTCTGTACTCTTTGTCTTCCCTTGAATGATATCTGTTTAGCCTTAGGAATACTTCCATCTATAGGAGTCCCTCCAAAATGCCCTGTAGAGGTGGTTTGTGGGAGGTAAATTCTCTCAGCTTTTGCTTATTTGAAAATTGTTTAATCCCTCCTTCAAATTTAAATGATAACCTTGCCGGGTTGAGTATTCTTGGTTCAAGGCCCTTCTGTTTCATTGCATTAAATATATCATGCCACTCCCTTCTGGCCTGTAAGGTTTCTGTTGAGAAGTCTGATGATCACCTGATGGGCTTTCCTTTGTATGTGATCTTTTCTCTCTCTCTAGCTGCTTTTAAAAGTCCTTATCCTTTATCTTTGCCATTTTAATTATTATATGTCTTGGTGTTGTCTTCTTTGTGTCTCTTTTGTTGGGAGAACTGTGCACATCTATGGCCTGAGTGACTATCTCCTTGCCCAGATTGGGAAAGTTTTCAGCAATTGCCTCCTCAAAGACACTTTCTATCCCTTTTTCTCTCTCTTCTTCTTCTGGTACCCCTATAATGCGAATATTGTTCCATTTGGATTGGTCACACAATTCTCTCAATATTATTTCATTCTTAGAGATCCTTTTTTCTTTCTGTGCCTTAGCTTCTTTGTATTCCTCTTCTCTAATTCTATTCCATTTACCATCTCTTTTACTACATCTAATCTGCTTTTAAATCCCTCCATTGTATGTTGCATTTCAGATATGGTATTTCTTAATGATTGAATCTCCATCTTAAAATTCGTTCCTCAGGTCTTGAATATTTTTCTGTACCTCCATAAGCATGTTTATAATTTTTATTTTGAACTCTCTTTCTGGAAGATTTGTGAGTTCGGTTTCATTTGACCCTCTTTCTGGGGTTTGTGAGATTTTGGTCTGAACCATGTTCTTTTGACGTTTCATATTTCTGTGTGGTGCCCACTACGGTGCAGAAACTCCAGTTTCTGGAGCTGTTCAGCCCCTAGAGTGAGGTTGGGGGACGTAGGGGAGCAGAGCTGGTGCCTGGGTGGAGGAAAGATCTGTTTCCTGCTTCCCGTCTGCGGTGCCTGTCCCCAGTGTCAGAGGCAGTGGGCCAAGCACACACAGGTAATCTTCCGTGCTTTGCGTCTCTAGCTGTTGTAGGTGGGGCCTCCCTCTGGCCTGAGGCTGTGCAGTGACTGCGGATTTGCAAGTAGGTGCCTGCAGGCCAGTAGGAAGGCTCTGCAGGCTTTGTGTCACAGTGGGGGGCCTTGGAGCTGAGTAGGCAGTCGGGGGGCTGGAGCACCTGAAGCTCCTCAAAGTTCCCAACCCCTGGGCAGAGCGTGCCCAGGCAACCTTGTCCAGCTCTCCCTTCTCCTGCACAGCAAGCTCCGTGCAAACCCCGCCCCTTCAGCAGCCCTCTCACTGCTAGGAAGCCTCTCAGACTCCCTGCCTTTCCTCCGACACAGAGCGGCCAGGTGTGGATCCCCTCCTTCACAAACGGCCAGAATGTCAATCTCGCAGGCACTCAGCCTGTCCGAGCTCCCCAACGTCCACGGCACCACACGATACAGGATTCTGCTCACAGAGCAGATGTCCAGGGCTAGGTGTTCGGCAGTCCCAGGCTTTCACCCCCTCCTGTGCTCCGTTTCTCTTCCTCCCACTGGTGAGTTGGGGTGGGGGAAGGGCTTGGGTACTGCCAGATTAAGGCTTTCTAAGTTACCCTGTTTCTTGAGGTCTGCTCTGTTCGTGAGGTGTGTATGCAGTCTAGTTCAGCCTTCTTTCTTGTTGCTGTCTGAAGGTTAGTTGTATTTATTAACTTTATTTTTGTACTGTTTGTGGTTTTGGGAGGAGCTCTCTGTCTCACCTCTCATGCCACCATCTTCGAGAGTCATGTTTTTAAACTCTGTAATCTATTTGAATATTTTTGTGTATAGAGTAAAGATCATTGTATTCCTTTCTACATTGTGAAATACATTGTTAATAAAGAAGAAAAACATAAGAGATGTATTACGGTTTGCTGTAAACTATACATACGTTTTATAAGGGGAATTTCTATCTTTTGTTTTTTTAAGTATAACAATTTAGAACAGGTGGGATAATTTTCATTTTTAGAAGATTTTTGCAACATTATAGTTGACTCCTTTTCATTTTGTCTTCCTAGCAGCATTTTAAATCACATTCAATTTGTTGAAAGCTACAGATTGTTGATAATTGAAGTCATCATATGAACTGACTTTTTGAAAATTGATGAAGCTATTGTTTCCCCACTATTCATTTATGTATTCATTCAACAGGCAAAATTAAAGAGTTTGACAATGCCATATGGGATATGGGGATCGTGGGATCCCATGTGATCATTGGGGTATATATTAGAACAATAATTTTTGGGAAACCATTTGGTATTCTCTTGCGAATCTGAGCATTCGTAGACCCTTTGAATCAGTAATTCCACTCCTGAGTATATACCCCAGGCAAAATTTAACTCATGCACTTGCACAAGAATTTCACGGATGTTCTTTTTTAATAGCAAAAAGCTGAAATGACCCAAATACTCAATGCAGGGGAATGGATCAATACATTATGATCTATCCAGACAGCAGAATATTATACAGCAGTGAAAACAAATACAATACCACGATATGCAACAACATGGTGATGGGATCTTTTTAGTCGTTCTTGGGTCAGAAAAAATGATGTATTTTATATATATATCAAAAGGTGGTATATTATATAATAACCTTACTATGAATTTCAAAAATAACTAAAATTAAACAATGTATTATGTAGCCAGGCATACAGATTTAACACATTTAAAAAAATGACTGAAAATACAAAATTCAGCATAATCACTACCTCTGAGGTGGAAGGATGAACTAGCTGAGGAGCCTATAGAAGATGTGAATGGTCGATACCTTATTCCTGGGTGGGTTCACAGGTCTGGACTATTTTACTGAAAATAAACAAATAGAGAAAGAATAATTAAAAGGGATGGAACAATGATAAGTCATGAGATGAGGATTATGATTAATCTACTGATGTAAATTACTGAAAATACATCTACTGATGTAATTTACCGAAAATAAACAAATAGAGAAAGAATAATTAAACTAAAAGGCACAGAACAACGATCAATCATGAGATCAGGATTATGATTAATCTACTATAATCCAGGATTATGATGGGACCCCTGAGGCTCCATCTCTCCCCCTTTCCCACTGCCACAAAGAATCTCACAAACATTCAGACAAAAACAGGGTGTTCATTTCAAAGAAGCCAAAATGATGCTAGCTCCCTAAACTTTTTTGCAGCACTCAATGCCATCACTGTAAATAAAACTCATCTTTTGCTTATACTTTCATTATTTGGTTTTAGTTTTCTTGTGTTGAGATCAGAGGAGGGCCTTGGCCATCAGACTCCCGGTGACCTGGGAACCTGGAGCCAGAACATGCCACAGTGACCTCACATTATCCAGTGTCTTCTCACTTCACTGCACCCCATTAAAGTGGGATTCAAAACCAGGAATGTTTTGAAGAGATGGTGCCTCATAAATACCAGAGGACATTATGTATAGGTAAACACATGCCACGGTTGCTTCTTCTAGGAAGTGAAGCGCTCTTGGTAAACAGAAGGAAGAAGCAGGAATGGGAAAAACATATTGTGCCAGGGTCAAAGCAGAGCCCTGAACCTCTGAGAAGCCTCTGCTTTCTTGGGTAAATGTGACCTATTCATTCATTCCCCTAGATATGAAATATGTAGTGGGTGTCAGTGTGTTCCAGGCACTGTCCTGGGTGCTAGGTAATCCTCCGGAAACAAATCAAAGCCCCAGCCCATAGGGAGTTTACAGTAAGTAAGGGAAGTGGTAGTTGTAGAGGCTCCCAAACTTGCTGTGTGACTTTGGGAAAGTAACTTAACTTCTCTGGCCCTTGGTTTCCTCCAGGGCCTATTTCATGGGCCCTGTGTGACTGCATTCAGAAGGGCCCTGTGCTTGGTTTAATGCTCTGCTGTTGCTGAGTTGATATTTCTCATAATTTTCATTTTCATTTTGCACTGAGCCCTGCAAATTATGTTGCTAATCTTCATTTCCTGATTTGTGAAACAGCTGAAATATTACCTTCCTAGAAACAAAAAGTAGGGGTTGATGAAGGGGAAATGGGGGAGATGATAGTCAATGAGTACAGTTTCCAGTTTTGCAAGACAAAAAGTTCTAGAGATCTGTTGCACAACAATATGAATATTCTTGACACTACTGTATTGTAAACTTAATAATGGTTAAGCTGGTAAATTTTGTTATGTGTTTTAAAAAAAAAGACAGACAATGAAAAAAAAAAGGACCTTTCCTATAAGGTTGTTAAGACAATTCCATGACAGTGACTGGTGCAGAAGTACCATGTAAGTGTTGCTTGGGAAATGAATTCAAGTGGCAAATTCTAGAGATGTTTCTTTGAAGTGCTTCCAACTTGAATAAACATAAGAACAACACAACCATGGCTGGCATTTGCCATGCATTTCATATTTACCACACCCTGAGCCAAGTAGTTTTAATGCAATCTTCCTTAAATCCTCCCAAGAACCTTGAATAGGTCCCAATATTATCCCTGTCTTATAAATGAGGCACTGAGGGTCAGAGAGGTGAGGTCACACAGGAGCCACCGTTTAAAGCAGTGTGTGCCTGGCTGGGAAGGGGAGTCTCCCAACCACTGACTCTGTTATGGCCAGCCCAGGTGTCCTATGGAGGGGCCCTTGACAAGGGGTGCCCTCTCTCCAGGTATTAGGAGCAAAGCTGGCCCCCCTGCCACAGACTGTAAACTGACCCCCCTTCATCCCCCACACCCACTTTCTTCCCTGTCTCCTGCCTATTCCCCTGTCATCTTTGGCCTCCTGGTTTAAGTTCCCAGTGGGCACAGACTTCATCTGCCTCATCTATGTCTTTCCTAAAGCATTTGGCCGGGGCTGTGTAATTATTTGTGGAGACCCAAAATGACTCTTGATAAATGGTCCTGTCTGGCTTCTCCAGCTGTAATAAGCTTGGTAGATTAAAGCAGGGCAGTTGACCTGGACTCTCCCCTCATGCCGCCAAACCTTCCTTGAGGAAGTGCAAACAGGAACCACCTTCAGGTGCACAGACTATCTCTCAGGCTTTGTGCATGCCACTTCCCCCACTCTGCCTCCAGGACTGCTGGTCCCATAGGCCTGGCACTGGGCTACAGGCTTCATGCATACTCTCTTGTGTCTCCTTACTGTGACCCTGTGAGGTCAGTCTGATTCTTTCCCTGGTGGTACAACAGAGTCCAAGGTCACATACCGTAGAGGTGAGTCCAAAGTCAAAGTGAGTAGTGATGGAGGCAGGACTCAAACCCACCTTACTTTTCCTGGTCCAGGGTTCCTGTGGTGCCTGTCACACCCGTGCCTGCCTTGGGTATTTGCCTTCAATTGGCTGGCTTTGCTCTGGAAAACACTGGGAGGGAGGAAATAGCAGAAAGCCCTGGTGGCAAAGGCATTCGTTCATCTCATAGATACTCATTGGGTGACAGGAACAGGATAGGCAAGGCTTTTCCTGCAGTTGCCAGGCCAGCGTGGGAGAGAAACAATAAGCAACCAGACAAGCAAAGAGACCATGACTGCAGTATGTGACAGCACTAGGAAGAAAACAAAACAGAGTTAGAGGGATGGTGAGGGATAGGTGTTGGGTGAGGGTGACTAATGCTGGATGCTCAGGACAGGCCTCTGTGAGGAGAGACATTTGAGTTAGCATCTGAATGATGAGAGAGTTAGCCGTGTGAGGTTCTAGGGGAGGAAGTTTCTAGGTACAGTGAATGGCAAGTGCAAAAACCCTGAGATGTGGTCCAGGGACAGTCACCAGGCTGGTGTGGCAGAAGTGTGGATAATGACAGGGAATGACAGAGCTTAGGCCAGAGAAATACAGAAGGGCCAGCGCATGTAAGACCATAAAAGTCATTAAAGCAAATTTTGATTTGAGCGAGGAATGTCCTAAGGGGAATGAGAAATCAGGACCGTCCCGTGTTAAGGTTCAGGGCAATTTGAGGATGGCTGGTACCACAGGTTCCTAAGACCCAAGTGACAGCTGAACTATAATTACCTTCAGAAGCATCCTGGGAGGTTCTAGAAACTTGAAGGAGCCCAAGATAGCATGGGGTTGTCAGGTGTGGTTTATTTAAAAGGCAGAGATTGGGTGACACATACACCATGGCTCATAGCCACATTCCTGGTGGTCACATGACCAGGGCTATGGTTTCAGACAGGTGGGGAAGGTAGATCCTAACCACAGCTGCTTCTTCCTGCAGCTCCTGGAGCCTGTTCCACCCGTCATGCAGGCAGCTGATGTAGATCTGTCAGGAATGGGTCAAAGGTAATCCTAATAAGTGAGGCCTGTGACCTGGCAGAGGGCCCAGAAGGGGCTGGCAGTAGAGATCCCCCCCAGTGAAGCAGGAAAAGGGAGATGGAGAAGAGGGGAAGGCCCATATTTTAGCACTGACGCTGGGCCAAGGCATGGAGCTTGCTCCAAAGCAGAGGCTGGAGAGGCTGATTCAGCAGATCTTTGTGGGCTGTGCAGGGGATTCTGATGCATAGCCAGCATTAAGAACCACCACATTCTAGCTGCACATGGCTAAGTGCACAGAGGCAGGCACCACACAGCCTCAGTTCAAATCCCAGCTCTGCCACATACCTGCATGAGGGGCACTGAGCAGGTCATAAAGGCCCACAGGGCCCAGTTCCTCACCATCAGATGGAGCTGATAATACTGCATTTAGAGGCTATTGCAAGGAATAAAGTACCTGAGAACAGACCCACACAGAGCAAGTGCCCCATAACCGTGGGCCATTGTGCTATTTCACTGACCTTCAGGACCACCCTGTAAGGGAAGTATCACCATTATTCAGATTGAAAATAAGAACTGAGGTTAAGTGACCTTTCCAAGGTCATACTGAAAGTACTTTATTTGCCAAAACACACACACACAAAAAAAAAACCACACTCCTTTCCCAAATGTTCAAATGATCTGGAGTCCAGTGCACCCATATCACCCACTGCACTGTGGACAGAAGGCAATAATAAAACTTTCCTGCAGGTTGTCCTGAAGGTGAAATGTGGCAGTTAAAAAGAACAAGACAAAATTCCATGCCCAGTCATGGCCGAGTAACTCCTTCTGGGTCAATCTTATGCAGATAAAAGCTATGAACTCCGGACAAAATGTGGAAAAACCAACTCAGTGCCTGAAGACACTGGGGAATGACCGAAACCAGGCAGGTATTAGAGGGATATCGTCACTTGGAAGAAAGAGACAGTACTGCACTGGGTGAGTGTCCCATTTTCAAAGGCAGAGCAAATCAGTGCCAAGGGAGGGTGGCTAAAAGTCTGGTAGAATACCTGGTTTTACTAGTCTGAAGAGCCAGAGGACAGCGTATGCACAAACACAGACTCTGGAAATTCAGGAGTAAGTAATCCTGGAAAAGAAGAGCCAGAGAAAAGGGAGTCCCCAATTCTATACATGAACTCTATGAGCCCAGATCTCTAGCAAAACACTTTATACAGGCCACCTCCAACTAAAGCTAAACAAAGTAAACTGATATTTCAGCGGCTGTTCACCCCAGGAGAGGCAGTCTGCAGTTTGAGTTCAGCCAAGTTAACTGCCTGCTTAAAAAAACCCAAATCAGTGAGACAGCCTGCTATGTACTGATATGGAAGGATATTCAAAATATATAATTAAGTGCAAAACTCAGTAAAAACCAGTGTATAATATGCTTCCAAAATTATATATCTATGTATTTATATATGTAAATGTAAATACATATACAAATGTGTACATATACACTTGCATATATCTAGAATATTTCTGAAAAGCTGAAAAAATACACTTATTGGCAATCGTGATTGCCTTCTGGGAAGGGGAAATGGTTGGTTGAACAATATGAGGGAAAGAATCACTTTTTTCCTGTTTGTTTTTTCTTAAGTCAGATTCCTTGAAGTGTAATTTACATATGGAAAAATTCACCCTTTTTAGTTTACAGTTGCCTAAATTTTGGAAAACATATACAGTCATGTAACAATGACCACAGTCAAGATACAGAATAGTTCCATCAACCTCCAAAATTCCTGTGGGCTCCTTTGCAGTAAACCCTCCCTCTACTTCCAGTCTCTGACAGCCACTGGCCTGTTTTCTGTTCCCACAATTTTGCCTGTTCCAGCTCATCGGATAAATGCAATCACACAGTGTGTCACCCTTTGAGAATGGCTTCTTCCACTTAGTATATTGCGCTTGCAATTCACCCATGTTGAAGCAGCAGTTCATTCCTGCTGCTGACTAATTTCCATTGTACAGATGCACCACAGTGAATTTATGCATCAGTTGACTATTTGGGTTGTTTCTTGTTCTGGCGATTGTGAATAACACTCCTATAAAATTCATGCATAGGTTTTTATGTGAACATAAGTTTTCATTTCTCTTTGGTTAGTACCTAGGAATAAGTTAGTGGGCCACATGATAACTATATGTTTAACTTTACAAAAAGCCTACCAAGCTGTTTTCCAAAATGGCTCCATTCCCACCAGGATCCATCTAGTGGGTCTACAGCCCTGTTGGCTCTTGGTATTATACAATTACAGAATTTGCAAATCTTTTTTCTCTTTTTTTTTTTTTACCTATTCTCACAGATATGTTGGGGTATCTCATTATGGTTTTAATGTAAGTTTCTCTAATAGTTAATAATGTGGAGCATTTTTTTCATATGTTTTATTTCCCACTACATAGCTTTTCTTTATTATAGCACTATTGACATAATTCACATATCATAAAACTTACCTTTTAAACATGTACAGTTCAGTACTTTAATACATTCACAGACTTACACAGGCATCACCACTATCAATTTCAGAACATTTGTATCAGCCCCCCAAACAAACCTGGACCCATTAGCATTCACTCCCCATTCATAGCCTTCTGACCCTTCCTCTTCCCCCGAACCTAGTCCTGTCCCAACCAATAATCTACTTGGTCTCCATTGGTTTTCCTATTCTGGACATTTCATACAGATGAAATCATACAATATGTGGTCTTTGACATCTGGTATGTTTCATTTAGCATAATGTTTTTAAGATTCACCCATGTTTTCCAAGATTCATTCATTTTATAGCAAGTATTACTTTATGCTGAATAATACACGGTTGTATAGTTTTGTTTATCCATTCATCAACTGATGAACATTTAGATTGTTTCTACTTTGGGGCTATTATGAATTATGCTTTATGATTGTTCATTTACAAGTGTTTGTATGGGCATAGCTTTTAATTCTAATAATAATAATAAAATTAAATTAAAATCTAATAATTAAAATTAAATTATTTAATTTTAAATAATTTTAATTTTGGGTACAGGAGTGGAATTGCAGGGTCATACAGTAATTCTGAGCTTAGCTTCTTGAGGAACCACCACACTATTATCCATAGTGACTGTACCATTTTACATTCTCATCAGCAATGTATGAGAATTTTCACCACATCCTCATCCACCAACATTTGTTATTGTCCTTTTTTATTACAGCCATCTAGTGGGCATAAAGTGGTATCTTATTGTGGTTTTCATTTTCATTTCCTTAATGACTAATGACTTTGAACATCTTATCATGTGCTTATTGGCCATTTGTATATCTTTAGAGAAACATATATTCAAATCCTTTGAACTTTTAAAAATTGGATTATCTGTCTTTTTGTTGTTGAGTTATAAGTGTTCTTTATATAGCCTGGATACAGGTCCCTTACCAGATATATAATTTGCAAATATTTTCTCATATTATGTGTTTGCCATTTCACTTTCTTGGTGGTGTCCTTTTAAGCACAAAAGTTTTTAATTCTGATGAAGTGTATGTGTTTTTTCTTTTGGTGTCATATCTAAGAAACATTGCCTGACCTATAGTCACAAAGATTTATTCCTATGTTTCTTCTAGGAGTTTTATAGTTTTAGCTTTTATATTTAGGTCTATGATTCATTTTCAGTTAAGCATTGCACATGGTGTGAGGTAGGGGTCCCACTTCACTCTTTTGTATGTGAGATATGCAGTTGTCCCAGGACATTTGTTGAAAAGACTATTCTTTCCCCATTGGATAATCCTGGTACTCTTGTTAAAAATCAGTTAGCCATAAATATAAGAGTTTATTTCTGACCTCTCATATCTATTCCATCGATGTATGTCTGTCCTTAAACCAGTACCTCTGTATTGATTATGGTTAGCTTTATAGCAAGTTTTTAAATGGGCAAGGGTGAGTTCTTCAACTTTGTTCCTCTTTTCCCAGATTGTTTGGAATATTCAGGGTCTCTGTATTTAGTATGAATTTTAGGATTAGTTTATCAATATTAAAAAAAATTCAGCTGGAACTTTGATAAAAATTGCATTGAATTTGTCAATCAGGGGCATTGCATTGCCATCTTAATAGTAATAAGTCTTCTGCTCTGTGAATATGGGATATTTTTCTATTTATTTAGGCCCCCTTTAATTGCTTTCAACAATGTTTTGTAGTAGTCCCTGTACAAGTCTTGCTCTTCCATTGTTAAATTTATTCCTAAGTATTTTATTCTTTTTGATGCTATTGTAAGTGGAATTGTTTTCTTAATTTCATTTTTAGACTGTTCATTGATAGTCTATCTTCTTTAGTGAGCTTTCTGTTCAAATGTTTTGCCCATTTTTTAAATGGGTTGTTCATATTCTTATGGACTTTCACAGGTTCTTTTATTTTTCTTGTACATGTAGAGTGTGTTTTGCAAATATTCTCTCCTAGCATGTAGCTTGTCTTTGCATTTCCTGAGTGTCTTTCAAATAGAAGAAGTTAAACTTTTTTTTATTAAGGTATCAATGATATACACTCTTAGGAAGGTTTCACAAAAAAAACCAATGTGGTTATTACATTCATCCTTATTATAGAGTCCCCCGCCATACCCCATTTGCAGTCACTGTCCATCAGTGTAGTAAGATGCCAGAGTCCCTACTTGTCTTCTCTGAGCTACACTGTTTTCCCTGTGACCCCACACACACCATGTACACCAATAAAATTTTGATTATACATAAAATTTTTCTTTTGTGGCTTGTGTTTTTTCTGTCTTATCTAAGAAGTTTTTGCCTAACTCAAGATAACAAAGATTTTCTCCTATGCTTTATTCTAGAAGTTTATAGTTTAAAGTTTTACATTTAGGCTTATCCTCCATTTTGTGTTAATTTTTGATTATGAGTTGAGGCTTATTTTTGTTTGTATATGGATTTGCAATTGTTGTAGTACTGTTTGCTCAATAAGTGGTCCTTTCTCCTCTGATGGTTTTTCATTTTTGTTGAGAGCTATCCATTATACACATTATTTTCCTTCTTTATGTTTATGTGTGTTTATATATATAAATATATATAAACTATATATATTTATAGTGCAAAAAACATATGTTCAGTTTAAAGAGTGATTGTGTAGAGTACTATTCAAGTCAATCTTCAATTACAACCTCATTCTCTCCAAGAGCAATGAACGTCTTAGTTTCACATTTATCTAGAAATTTGCTATGTATGTATGCATCCTTAAACAGTTTTGGCTGTGTTTGAACATTATTAAATGAATGGAATCATATTGAATGTGTTCACAAATTTTTTAATTGTGGCAAAATCCACAAACCATAACATTTACCATCTTAAGCATGGACATTTCACTGGTATTAACCACACTCACAATGTCATGCAACCATCACCCCCAGCCATCTCCAGAACTCTTTTCACCTTGCAAAACTGAAACTCTTCATTCACTAAATAATAACTCCCCAACTCCCTCTTCCCCAAAATGTATTCTTTTGTTTCTTGCTTCCTTTGTTCAGTCTGATGTTTGTGAGCACTCTCTCTGACATCACACATAATGATGTAGTTCATTCATTTTCATTGCCATATTATGTTGCTTCTCAAAAGCAGGATATCCAAGAGGTCATGCATAGTATTACCAAGTATACATGGTATATAAGTACAGAGAAGTTATTTGCCTTTTTTGTCTTCATTCGCTCACAAGTGTACTGTGGAACTTCCAGAAAAACTACATGATGTGTAATCTTGCAACAGACTGAATGAAAAAGTAGATATGAGAATGGTTTCTATTAAGAAGACCTTAAAGAGAGTTGCAAAAATGTACAATAAAGCTGCCATTCTTGCTGTTTCTAAAACCAAGTTATTTTTCATAGCAATTTTATTTGTTATGTTACGTATTAATTATTTTTAATAAATTAATAAATAAATATTTTTAAAGCTTCTCAGTTTAAATTTCCCCTATGATAACCACATGTAGATAGAACCTATATAAACAAAAGCTCCTTGGGGTATCAAATGGTTTTTAAGCACGTAAAGGAGGGCTGAGATCAGAAAGACAGAATCAGTGCTATAGTATTCATTGAGTGAATACCACAGTTTATTTCTGCTAGTGCAGATGGACATATGCATTAGGAGGGCAATTGCAGATTGTTAATTTCTGTCACCTGGATTACCAAAGTGGTTGTACCCACTCATTTGCCCACCAGCAGTAAAGGAGTGCCTGGGGCTCTACATTTGTACTAACACCTAGAATTACAACACTTTCTTTTTTTTTTTTTGGCAGTTTTTAATAGGTGTACAAGAGATCTACTTTCCATTGTGTATTCTTTTGTATATGTTGAATTTTGTTCCAAGTGCATGTTCAGTTATGAAGGTTACAGTACATATTTTCAAGAAGCAAATTTGTCTTTATAAAATCATTTAAAAATACTTTCCATACGCATACGTTGGCAGTGCTTACATGTATTTTTTCCTGAAAAATTTCCTTGGAAAAATAGAGTGTGCTGTCCATCTGCATGTCTAATTTTTTTTGCAAATATGAGAAAATGGCAGAGCCGAGACTTTAACCCATGTGTCTCACTTGCTTCAGGCTCTTCCACTTCTCTTTAGGTAGCCGGTCTTATTTCACTTTGATTTAATTTAAGCAACCTTCACAAAGGGATGCTGCTGATGGCTGCCCCTAGTGGACTCCTGCGAGACTGTTCCCACTGAGATGCAAGAATTCCCCCTTTGGGTCCCCTCAGTTCTTTCCTGCTGGGCAAGGCCTCTGCTCAGTATTAGCATCCTGCTTCCAGCAGAGAGCAAACAAATCGATAATCCTCAGTGTAGCCAGTGTGTAAAGAAATGACATTTTTACCTCTGCAGCGTGAGTACACTCTTGGGGACCAAGATCAAGGTCGACCTAGAGCATCATAGCTTTGGTTACAAGTGTGGATTGGCTGTCAGACTCAAGAGGCATAGCAGGCTTTACTCCCATACAGTTTCTCAACCTCAGCACTATTGACATTTTGGGCTGGGTAATCTTTTGTTGTGGGGGCCAGTGTCTGTGTGTTACAGGATATTTAACAGTGTCCTTGGCCTCTATTTACTAGATGCCAGCAACATCATTCCCCTAGTTGTGACAGCCAAAAATGTCTTCAGACATTGCCAAAAGTCCCTTGGGGGACAAAACAGGCCCCGGTTGAGAAGCACTATAACAGAGGGATACAAAGCAGGAGGTTCAGCTCACATAGCTTATCCACCTTATCGAGAGGGCCAGCAGTATCCTTGTACATGGCTTCTCTTGCCTCCTCTGCCTCACGGCACATGTACAGCTGCCCTGACGAGAGCCAAGGTGTGTGAAAACCACCTTTATAGTGAGGATCCTTAGCCTTGATTTATCACCAATCTTTTCATGCCATGTTAGTCATGTAGGCCTAAGGATCGCATGCAGCTTCAGAGAGCCCCCTGACACAGGTAATTCCCACACAGCAGAAGAAGCTGTTAAATCCCACATTTATCCAAACTCTGTTTTCCAAAGAAACTGCCGGATGAGAGCTTGGAGACCTGAGATCAGTCCCTGAGAGGCTGCCCAGCCCAAGCCTGAGGCTAATTAACCCTTTACTTACACTGGGCCACAAAACCGCACCCAGCAAATTAGAGTAGGTTTTTTTTTAAAGAGTTTCCCTCCCTCCAGAGATGTGGTTCATGCCCCACCCCTTGCCCACCCCACCAAAAAAAAAAAAAAAGGAAAGAAAAAAATTGCAGGCCTCTGTGTCCGCCTGGACCTACAGAGCCTCAAAGCTGCCTTCATCTAAGTCTCCCTTCAGCTGTCTGGATCCCTGCAGCCCAGGTGAACTTCGTGGGGCCATCAAAGATCTAGGCTTCTGGGGTGGCTTGCAATATCTCACTCTGGTCCTGCTCTTAAAATGCTCCCCTTTATATCACGTATATTGTCCTAGAAAAGGTACTTCGCTTATATCTAGAAACATTTGTCAGTGCGCTAGCCACACTTGAAATGTTCCCCTAAAAGAAAAGTTTGGGGAAAATTTCAGAGGCCATGGTTCCACTCCAATGGGACATCTAAGATTCTTTCAAAACACTGGTGGCCTCTTAAATGGCGAAGAAGTCTAGGGAATGTTGGGCAGCCTTGGAAACATGCTGGAGGCCGAGGAAATTCTGGAAATCTCAAAAAGAATTGCCTCTCCTTCTTGTAAATCCTCAGAGCCTTACTTTACCCCACTCCGAGGGCCATCAAGCAATTCAGGAGAAACAATCTATCTTTTCCCCCTGGTTTAGGTGGCTGAAAGGATAAAAGGTGAACTTTAATTTCCTGATGGCCACTGGGGGGACCTGCCTGGAATGGAGTTGGCTCCAGTGGCGTTGTAGAAGCAGATCCTCCTGCAAGGGTGTGAGTGCGAGCAGTTCACTTGGCAATTGATCTCAGGAAGCACTAGGAGGGGATTAGAGTCATGAGACAGAGAAGGGAAGGAAGCCAGTTAAGAGTGTTGTAGGGAGCAGGTTACTGGTGTGGGCAACTGGGATGTGAACCCCGCTGGGAAGCCCTGGAAGATAAGTATGGAATGTGCATCATAGAGTTTTCCCCATGGAGAGAGAGATGGGGTATTGATCCATCAGTTCTTATCAGGATTTGTGAAGGGCACTCCTAGCCTTCCTTGCAGGTGGACCAAGTGGGTGGTGGCCGAGAGCCCTCAGGCAAAGAGTTGCGGCTGCTTGAAGATGTGCACCGAGATTCCCTCAGGCTTCACCTGAGGTTCTTCGCTACGTCCTGTCGCTGATGCTTCCAGGTGGTGGCCTATTATTACAGTTTCTTAAAAAAAGATTGCCAAAAGGAGGGTGAGTGGGATAAGCTACATCTCTGCTGTTTCAGTTGGTCCTGAGGCTGTAATTAATCTTCAACCAACAATCTCAAGTCTCCTCATCTTTTGGCCAGCGATTTTTTTTCTTGCATATGTTTCTTTTTTTATTGCAATATAATTCATAAACCATAAAATTCCCTCTTTTACAATGTACAGTGCAGCGGGTTTTAGTAATTCAAGATAGCACAAAGTTGTGTGATCATCGCCATGATGTAATGTCAGCCCGTTTTCACTGCCCCTGTGTCCATCAGCAGTCACCCCTTGCCCCCCCTGCCCATTCCCCACCACCTGGCAACCCCTGGCAACCCCTGATCTACTTTATGCCTTTGTGGCCTTGCCTATTCTGGACACTTCATATAAATGGAATTATTTACTGTCTGGTTTTGTATCTGGCCTCTTTCACTTAGTGTATTTTCAAGGTTCATCCAAGTTGTACCATGTATCAGTACTTCATTCGTTTTATGGCTGAATATTATGCTATTGTATGAGTATGTCATTTAGCCATTCAAGATGGACATCTGGGTTGTTTCCACTACGATGAACGATGCTGCTATGAACATTTAGGTACAAGCTCTTGTGTGGACATGTGTTTTCATTTCCTTTGGGTATGTACCTAGGAGTGGAGTTGTTTGGCCAGATGGTAGCTCATAGTTCAGCTTTTTGAGGCACTGCCAAACCATTTTCCAAAGCAGCTGCACTGTTTTACGTTCCCACCAGCAGTGTATGAGGCTTCCGATTTTTTCACATCCTCACCAACACTTGTTCTTCCTCTTGATTACTGCCATCCTGCTGGGTGTGAAGTGATATCTCTTCATGGCTTCGATTTGCATTTCCCTGATGGCAGAGGATGCTGGGCAGCTTTTCATGTGCTTATTTGGCCACCAGTTTTGCTTGTCTCATGGTCTGGCCTAGGTTTTCATCCGTGAGGGTTCTGAGCCCTGGTTTCCATGCCTGAAGGAGGCTGAGGTTGCTTTAATTGCCTCTTCACAGTTAAAACTGAGCACCCAGGGGGCACCCCAGTGAATCCTCTGAGTTTCAGAATCCTCTTCTCTGTCCTCATTCCGTAGCAGCAATCCTGTGTCCTCATGATAAAGAGAGTCAATTAGTTCTGCTAATAGAGTAACTTCTTTTTTTGCCTGCTGGGCTACTGGCATATGGAACCTGAACTGACCAGACAGCAGTAACTTAGTTTTAGGTTGGGGAAGTGGTTATTGTATCACCTAGTAGCAGCATCCCTCCCCTAGGAACCAGGGCCTTTGGTTCAGCTGAGCTTAAAGTTTCAGGGAGAGGAAACACAAATCTTCTGAGTGAGTCACTGGGAGTGATGGTGGAGGCCCAGGGTGTTAACCCTTAGTTCTCAGATCCATGCATTATAACTTTAAAGGCTATATCACCATAAATGGCTATTGGTTCAAAGTAGATAATGCATCTTGAGGGACAGCACCCTGACTCTGAAGGTGTCATCCCCAAGCTGGTGTCTTAGCTGTGCTTTTTTAAGAGGCCATTTTAGTGTTGTACCAGACAACCAGCTTCCTAGTGATGTGGAGTATCATATCCTTGGTCATCTCCCCGTATCAAAAAGTAAGTCCCTTGGCTTAAGACTTTGTTACCCAGGATCCCATGATGGAAAATCAGACACTTTGGGAGTCTTCAGACAGTGGTGCAGGCCAAAGGACTATGGACAGGAAAGGTGGACAAACCCATACTGGGAAGCCACAGGGACCCCAGTGGGGAAGGGACAAATCACTGCCTCTTCCAGGGTAGAAATGGTCCAGTGCAGGCAACTTGCCGCCAGTGGGCTGCTGGGTTCTTCCAGGGATGGTACCACACTAAGGCTTTAGTGTCAATGAAGGATGTTGACAGGTCAAATGTCCAGCAGCAGCTGTGACTACATCAGCTTTGGTGGGAGGAGGCCCACGTTGTTGGACTCTTGCAGAAAATCCAATTCTGCAACATGGTTATTCCATTCAAAGTCTCAGAGTTATGGCTCAGTTATAGCTGAATAAATAGGCTGGCTGATTTCCACTGGACAAGTCACTTGGTCCATCAGCTATAGAGTTGCTTTCTTTGGTGGCTGTCTGATTGTCATTGACATGAGGTACAAGGATCCGTACATGTAGATGGATCTCCCACAGATTCATCTGCATCTCTGCCTCAAGATCTTGGATCTTCTAATCTTGCTCCTGACCAATCACTTAAACCATTCAGCACTGCCAAGAAGTCAGCATAATCAGGGTACTTCTCTCTTCTCATGAAGTTGATGACCGGGTCTACCGGCCAAAGCTCTGTGCAGTCTTGCAAAGCTCCCGTTGAGTGGGGATGTAGTGCAGGAGTCAACCCATTCATAAACTTGGCTTGGATTTTCTCTTTCTTTACCAAGTATGTAGGAAATCCTTCATTAGACATAGTTATGAGCTGAGGAAGAATGTCAGAGTGATAGAGGTAAGTCTCGCCAGACAGGGAGGTCTGGGCCTCCTGTGGATTTCTGCTGCATTTGCCCAATCTTATGATGTGGTGGGTCTAACAATAGCCAGCTCATGATGGGGGTCCCATGGTGAGTTACTCAGTTTCTTCTAGAGCCCAGTAGCATGCCAAGAGCTGTTTTGTCAAATATTGAAGCATTCTCTGCTGCAGGCATGGCCTTTGTCTAGAACCCCAGAGGGGGTCTGTGTTGCAGCTCTCCTCTTGGGGCTTGCCAGAGATTCTGCACGGTGATATTTTCTGCCATGCATACCTTTATACCATGGAATCTGCCATGTTATAGGTCTCAAGTTGAAAGACCACTTGTATTGTGCAAATGCCTGTTTTGCTTTGGGTTTAATTCAAAACAAACAGCTTTTTGAGTTAGCAAGTAGCAGCCTCCCCAAGTGTGTATATGTGTTGTCTCTAAAACCCCAAGAGGCCTACCTTATGCTGTATCTTCTTAGTGATATGAAGTGCAATGTTCAGATCCTTTATTTTGTCTTAGAGGAGATATCTTGCTCTGCCCCAGACCATTAATCTGGAAGGAAAACCTCGCCAGTGTGGCAGGATCCTGAATCTCTGTAGAGTTTATCTCCTATCCTGCGGAGCACTGCAATGTCCAGCTATTTTCCACTTCCTGTTCACCAGCTCAGATTAGCATGGTGTCGGCAGTGTAGTGGACCAGACTGGTAGTCTCTTGGATGTCCAGAAGATCAAGGGCCCTTCAGAATACATTGTGACAAAGAGCAGGAGAGCTGGTGTAGCTCTGAACAAGACTATGAATGTGTACAAATGAAATGAACTCTTCCAGATCCTCCTTTCTGATGGGGATTGAAAAGAACTCTCTGCCAAACCAACAGATGCAGCCCCAACACAGAGGCTGTGTTCATCTGTGCTGGTGGAGGTTTCCAAAGAGCCAGAGGCAGCCGAGGAAGGGTTTTGATCAGGGGAGTGATGTAATTATACTTGCATTGTGAAGGGTCCCTTGGGAGTCTGTGAGGAAGTAGATTGGAGGAGAGGCAAGAACAGATGCAGTAAGAGCTCCTGTTTTGTGTCCCTCACATCTTTGGAGTTGTCGCCTGGTGGGTTTGGCTGTATTCTCTGAAAAGCTGTACTAGACCCTGGGTGCTGTCCTTATTGTTGAGCCAGTTTTTCTGTTACTAGGAGCCTGAAGCATCCTAACTGAGGTAGGTACTTCTAGGATATAGACTTGGAGCTGCTCAGGCTCACCTGAATAACTCATAGAGAGAGACTGTCTTCAAAAGAAGCCAACACAGAATAACTGAGCCAAGATGTTTAGAAGACAAATTCCCACGGCTAGTTTCCAAACGCGGGATCCAGCAGTGCAGACATAATCCGTAATATGAGCCTATATAAACCAACCCCACCCCCTTTAGTTTTACACCAACTGGAACCAAGGTTCTCCCTGATTTACAAGGCTGAACCCGAAGGTGTGAAAATGAAATCGCTCCTGCTATGGGCTGGGAAGAGCAGCAAAAACTGGAAATAGAGCAGGCCCTGATGGAAGTGGTCTGACTTGACTTTGCCATTTGCTAACATAGGCAACTGGTGAAAGATAATGTTAAGATCGGTTATTGAAACTAACTAACCGGGTACCATAACATAAGAATTGGATGGACTTTGGAGTAGACAAGGGTGGCATGGCAGACGTTCAGTGCCCACTGTATGCCCTTGGCACTCAGCATTCCTTTACACGCTGACTATATCCACTGTAAGCAGCTGCATCTCAGGCTGAGTACTTCCTCTTGCACCAGGTATGCTGGAGAATGAATGCCTGGGGCGGCCGTTAGTAGGAATGGATGGGAAAACTCTGAGGGTGTTTTATATTATCTCAGAGCCGTCCCCAGTGGGATCAGGGCCTTCAGGTGCTCATGGCAGTAACCTGCTCAGGGAAGCACCCCTCACTGGCTCCTTTCCTTCTCCCCTGTCTTACTTCCTGTTATGGTTAGGACTGTGGTCCGCCCCCTTCACTTCCTATGTTGAAACCTCAAACCCAGTGTGTCAGCTTGTGGCTGTGATTGGAGACAGGGCCTTTAAAGTGGTGACTGAGTTAAAATGAGGCCTTCATGGAATCAGCAGCGGAGAGGCTAATCCAATCTCAGTGATGTCCTAATAAGAAGAGATTAGGACCCACAGAAAGACACCGGGGTGTGCTCACAGAAGGACAGCCATTTGAAGAGGTGGGAGGGAGAGGATGGCCATCTGCAAGCCGAGGAGGAAGGCCTCGGGGAATCCAACCCTCCTGGCACCTTCATCTTGGACTTCCAGCTTCCAGAACTGGGAGAAAAGAAATGTCTACTGTTTCAGCCCCCAAGTCTGTGATATTTTGTAATGGCAGCCCAAGCAGACTTACACTTCCCCAATCCTCTCCCAGTGTCTCCTGAGATCACTTCCCAAGTAAGCTACACTTAAATCCTTGTTTCAAGAGTCCAGCTCAGACCACTGATGAGTAGGGAATGGGGTACATTGAATTTCACAGATCACGTACAATGCCCAGAAGTCAGGGGGTTGATAATGGAGTTCACTGCTTCAGCGTGCGGGATTTGGAGTCAAGACAGAGCTGAACTCAATTCCGGGCTGTACCGTCTCTTGGAAGAGTTGCTTAACCTCTTTATGCCTCAGTTTCCTTTTCTGGAAAACAATAATACCATAGCTCCCACCTCCCTCAGGCGCTGTAGGAATGAACTGCAAGAATGCATGTGTAAAATGTTGAGCACCGTGCCAGTCACTTAAGAAGGTTTAGCTAATCCTAGTAGTAATGGTGCTCGTGAAACCTCAGTCCCCTGCGACCCCATGTAACCGAAGGGACGACCTGAGCTGGCTGACTGCAGGCAAGGTCGCATATGAGGCTCCAGGGATGGAAAAAAAAAGGAATCAAACTGTCCTATCCCTGTCTTGGCTGACTTTCTAGTCCAGGTGGGAAGCCCACCACCCTGAAATGAGCTGGCTTTCCACAGTTTCTTTCTTTCTAGTGTCCTAGAGAGAAGAGCATTTTTTTAAAGTTGAAGTAGAGTTGATACACAGTATTAGTTTCACGGGTGTAGCATAGTGATTTGATAATTACATACATTATGAAGTGCTCGCCATAAATGTAGATACCATCTGTCACTGTAGAAAATTATTACAATATTGTTGACTATCTCCTATGCTGCACTTTCATCCCCATGACTAGTTTATTTTATAATTGGACATTTGTACTTCTTTATCCCCTTCACCTATTTCGTCCATCCTCCCACCTCCTCCCCTGTGGCAACCACCAGTCTGTTCTCTGTATTTATGAGTCTATTTCTCTATTGTTTGTTCATTTGTTTTTTAAGATTCCACATATAGGTGAAATTACATGGTATTTGTCTTTCTCTGTCTGACTTATGTCACTGAGCATAATACCCTCTAGGTCCATCCGTGTAGTCACATATGGCAAGATTTCATTCTTTTTAATGGGCGAGTGATATTCCACCATGTGTATGTACCACATGTTCTTTATCCATTCATCTGTCAATGGACATTTAGGTTGCTTCCACATATTGGCCATTGTAAATAATGCAGCAATAAACATAGGGCTGCACATATCTTTTCAAATTAGTGATTTTGTTACTTTACCATAAATAGCCAGAAATGGAATTACTGGATTATATGGTATTTCTATTTTTAACTTTTTGAGGAACCTCCATACTGTTTTCTATAGTAGGGGGACCAGTTTACAGTCCCACCAACAGTGGACGAAGGACCTGAAAAAAGACTATTAAAACGGGGATCATGGGACCTCCAGCTTGGTTCTAACTAATTAGTAGCTACATTTCTAAGGGCAGGCATCTTGTGAATTTTGCTTTCCTTTATCACCAGAGTCAGTGTGGTATCCAAAGTTGATGGATAAATATACACTGAATGAAGAGCCAAGGATGACTTTGGGGCAGGCCCCTTAGAACTGCATCTTCTAGGTGTGAAAAATGGGTATAAAAACATTTGCCACAAGAACTTTGTTCCAATTATGTAAGTGAAGGGCTTTATGAATGGGGTAATTTCTCTGAATACAAGATGACAGTTCTCTCCAGCCAAGCACTAAGCCTTGTGCGCAAAAGAAGGGGTCTGCAGCCAGATAGGACTGGGTTAAAACCCCACCCCTGCCACTTATAAACAGTGTGGACTTCCTCAGGGGGTGTAACTTCTCTGTGAATCAGCACAGTTCAGCATTTAGCAAGCTGTCCGTAAAAGCTGTGCCCACTAAAGCACCTTGCTGGAGCCAGCCTTAGCTTTTTTTTTTCTTTTTTGGTATCATTAATCTATAATTACATGTGCAATATTATGGTTATTAAACTACCCCCTTCATCAGGTCCCCCCCACCAACCCCATTACAGTCACTGTCCATCAGCGTAGTGAGATGCTATAGAATCACTGCTTGTCTTCTCTGAGTTGTACTGCCCTCCCCGTGCCCCCCCAACATTACATCTGCTAATCGTAATGCCCCTTTTTCCCTCTTATCCCTCCCTTCCCACCCATCTTCCCCAGTCCCTTTCCTTTGGTAACTAATAGTCCGTTCTTAGGTTCTGTGAGTCTGCTGCTGTTTTGTTCCTTCAGTTTTTTTCTTAGTTCTTATACTCCACATATGAGTGAAATCATTTGGTACTTGTCTTTTTCAGCTTGGCTTGTTTCACTGAGCATAATACCCTCTAGCTCCATCCATGTTGTTGCAAATGGTAGGATTTGTTTTCTTCTTATGGCTGAATAATATTCCATTGTGTATATGTACCACATCTTCTTTATCCATTCATCTACTGATGGCACTTAGGTTGCTTCCATTTCTTGGCTATTGTACATAGTGCTGCAGTAAACATAGGGGTGCATCTGTCTTTTTCAAATTGGGCAGCTGCATTCTTAGGGTAAATTCCTAGGAGTGGGATTCCTGGGTCAAATGGTGTTTCTATTTTGAGTTTTTTGAGGAACCTCCATACTGCCTTCCACAATGGTTGAACTAATTTGCATTCCCACCAGCAGTGTAGGAGGGTTCCCTTTTCTCCACATCCTTGCCAACATTTGTTGTTGTTTGTGTTTTGGATGTTGGCCATCCTCACTGGTGTGAGATGATCTCTCATTGTGGTTTTAATCTGCATTTCTCTGATTAGTGATGTGGAGCATCTTTTCATGTGCCCGTTGGCCATCTGAATTTCTTCTTTGGAGAAGTGTCTATTCATGTCCTCTGCTCATTTCTTAATTGGATTATTTGCTTTTTGTTTGTTGAGGTGCGTGAGTTCTTTATATATTTTGGATGTCAACCTCTTATCGGATATGTCATTTATGAATATATTCTCCCATACTGTAGGGTGTCTTTTTGTTCTACTGATGGTGTCCTTTTCTGTACAGAAGCTTTTCAGCTTGATATAGTCCCACTTGTTCATTTTTGTTTTTGTTTCCCTTGCCCAGGGAGATATGTTCATGAAGAAGTCGTTCATGTTTATGTCAAGAGATTTTTGCCTATGTTTTTTTCTAAGAGTTTTATGGTTTCATGACTTACATTCAGGTCTTTGATCCATTTTGAGTTTTGTGTATGGGGCTAGACAGTAGTCCAGTTTCATTCTCTTACATGTAGCTGTCCAGTTTTTCCAACACCAGCTGCTGAAGAGGCTGTCATCTCCCCATTGTATATCCAAGGCTCCTTTATCAAATATTAATTGACTGTATATGTTTGGGTTAATGTTTGGATATTCTATACTGTTCCACTGGTCTGTGGGTCTGGTTTTGTGCCAATACCAAATTGTCTTGATTGCTGTGGCTTTGTAGTAGAGCTTGAAGTCAGGGAGCGTAATTCCCCGTTTTATTCCTCCTTCTCAGGATTGCTTTGGCTATTCAGGGTCTTTTGTGGTTCCATATGAATTTTAGAATTATTTGTTCCAGTTCATTGAAGAAAGCTGGTGGTATTTTGATAGGGATTGCATTGAATCTGTAGATTGCTTTAGGTAGTATAGCCATTTTGACAATATTTATTCTACCTAGCCAAGAGCATGGGATGCATTTCCATTTGTTAGTGTCCTCTTTAATTTCTCTTAGGAGTGTCTTGTAGTTTTCAGAGTATAGGTCTTTCACTTCCTTCGTTAGGTTTATTCCTAGGTATTTTATTCTTTTTGATGCAATTGTGAATGGAATTGTTTTTCTGATTTCTCTTTCTGTTAGTTCATCGTTAGTGTATAGGAAAGCAACAGATTTCTGTGTGTTAATTTTGTATCCTGCAACTTTGCTGAATTCAGATATTAGTTCTAGAAGTTTTGGAGTGGAGTCTTTAGGGTTTTTTATGTACAATATCATGTCATCTTCAAGTAGGGACAATTTGACTTCTTCTTTACCAATCTGGATGCCTTGTATGTCTTTGTTTTGTCTGATTGCTGTGGCTACGACCTCCAGTACTATGTTGAATAACAGTGGAGAGAGTGGGCATCCCTGTCTTGTTCCCGATCTTAGACGAAAAGCTTTCAGCTTCTCGCTGTTAAGTATGATGTTAGCTGTGGGTTTGTCATATACGGCCTTTATGATGTTGAGGTACTTGCCCTCTATACCCATTTTGTTGAGAGCCTTAGCTTTTGAAAAGGACTTTAGAACCTCTCCCACCAGCTTTCTGCTCAGTTTTCTTCTTAACCACTAGAGGTCAGGCTAACCCCAAAATTCAAATCTGCCTAATCCAAGCCAGGAATAATTTCTAGCATCTAGAGGCAAAAAGCAGACTTTTCCTGTCAACCTGACCACATAAACCCTCCAAGCTGTGCCTCTGTCCCTCCCAATCACACTTGGATTTTGTCACTGGGATAAGAGGATGGAGTGTCCCATTGAGGGCAAATATGTTGACTTACCTGTGAAATATCATCAGGGAAAACAAGAAGACAAAAGAAAGACATGGAAGTAATAATGATTTCTGAGTACTAAGTATGTGTTGGGAACTGTCAAAAGAATTTTACACATGTTGACAGATTTTAATGCTAATAAAACTCCATAGGTATTATTAGTTTCATTTTACAGATGAAAAGCAGGCATAGGAACATAAGCCACTGAGATTAGCCTGCGCCCAGGCCTGACTGTCATTGAGAACCAGTTTTGTTTCAGGCCTGGGATCTGTGAACCCACATCTGAGCACTTCCCGGGTGCTTTGGGCCTTGGGCCGAATCTTTTGAGTGTGTTGGATCAGGTCAGGTACTCCATCGCTCCCTCCTTACTGTCTGTGGCTTTTTGGGGAGTCACAGACATAAGTGCAAATCCTGAACTACTGCTTGCCTGCTATGTAGCCTGGGAAAGTGTGCACCTTGCTGAACCTCAGTTTCCCCCTTTGTAAGTTGTGGAAACTGGTCACTTCCAACCTCTGTCTCCTCTGGAATGTGAGTTCCTGGAGGGAAGACTCCTTCTTCTTTATTATGTTCTTTCTAATGCCTAGACAGTGCCTGGTACATAGTAGGTTAGGTGCTCAAGAAATATTTGTTGATGGTTGCCTGACTCTTCCCAATGTATGTCCCTTAAAGTGGAAATGTCCACTTTTCTAGGTTTTCACTGAGAGCGCATGACTTTAATCATTTCCTAATGACGGTTAAGCCATTCATTCATTCATTCATTCCCCCAAATATGTGCTTCTATTCTGATAAGTTCTGCGACTATTAGGAGGTACCAGCAGACCCCTGTTGAGAACTTCAAGTCCAGGATGAGACATGCTGGCAGTTATGAATTCAGTTCTCAATAGTCCCTTGCTCTGCTAGCTCCACCCTCCATGCACATCTCTCATGTACTTGACCCTTGTCCACTTAGAAGCAGAACTCATGGTGGCCTCTTCTGCCTAGAGAAGGGCAGCACATGGACTATACAGTCCCATCGGGTGCCACAGAAGCAGCAAGAACCGGGAGCATCTCTGAGGCTGCCCTGGAGAGACAGCCAGGGGCAGGCCAGGAGGAGTCTGGGCTCTTATTTGGATGGATAGGCCAAGAGGAGCCAGTCTTCGCTGGTCCGAGTAACCTGCTAGTCCTCGTAAAATTGATTGCTAAAAAGGCAGCCACACTCAGACATTTCATATACAGACTTAGATCCTAGATGCAAATGGATGCATTGTGACACCGTTGCCCATTTTTTTTTAAGGCCTGCAGGCTTTGGCTATTTAGGGGGAGTTTGGTGACTGAAGGGAGAAAGTCTCATTACAAAGGGGCACTTCTGAGGCCCTGGAGATTGCCCCTGGGGGCATCCCTGCCACTAGGAATCCAGAGCCTCCTCATCCTTTCAGATTGTTCTGCACCTTCTGGCTCATGGAAAGGTGGGTGGGTTTGACTTCAGGAGGCAGATCAGATGGGCCACGAGCAAAGACCTGAGCACACCGGGGCGTCTCTCCTCATGATCATCAGTCAGCAGCCGGCGGCTATTTCTGTCCTTGCCGGACCAGGTATGTGGCCTTCCTGCTGTGTCATTGTGCGGGGCTCACTCATAGGTAACAGCAAACATTTCAATCACACTTGCTAAGGGTCAGTTATTGTCCCAAGTCCTTATATAAATTCACCACCCAGCACCAACGCAGCAGCTGCGTGAAGTGGGTACGTTATCAGCCCCATTTTACAGGAGAAGAAACTGAGGTCACAAGTCCGAGTCACTCACTGGTGGAAGTGAGGGCAGAGCTAGGATTGGAATCTAGGTAGTCTGATTCTCCTGGATGTTGTAAATAGATAAAGGCTGTGGTGGTTTTACCTAGTCTGGAGTAAGATTTTTTCCTTTGGCCTTCGATCTTGAAAACTGAGAATTTGCTTCCATTGTTCTCTAGTTTTACGGTGACAACTTTCTCCCTAAGGCAATGGGTGGGTGACTCATGTTAAGTTGCTTGGAAGATTGGAGCTGGGAAAGGCTCCGTGTAACAAGACATGGAATATATCACATCTGTCTCTATGTATCCTGCTCCCCATCTCCTCTTCCTTCTCTTTGTTCTACTGCCTGTCAGACTGATGTCTTGGGAATGGGGTTTAAGATTCTGTGAGGATGTCCTCTCCCTCTATGGCAGTGCTGTCCAATAAAAATATAATGTTAGCCACACATGTAATATTTTTTTAATTTAAGTATCATTGATATACACTCTTAGGTTGATTTCAAAGATACAACACAGTGGTTCAACAATTCCCCATATTATTAAAGCCTCACCCCTTCTAGTGCAGTTACTGTCTGTTAATGTAGAAAGATGTTACAGAATCATTGACTATATTCTCTGTGCTGTACTTCCATCCCCATGACCAACTTATGTTATGATTGAGAATCTTTGTGCCCCTTTATCCTTCTCACCCTCCTCACCCACCCACCCCAAACCCTCCCCCATGGTAACCACTTGTCACTTCTCAGTGTCTATGAGTCTACTGCTGTTTGAGCCATACATGTAATTTTTTTCTTGGTATTTTTTTTGTTGTTTCTTTTTTTTAAAATTAAGGTATCACTGATATACAATCTTATGAAGGTTTCACAAGAGCAACATTGTGGTTTCAACATTTACCCATATTATCAAGTCCCCCCCACCCCACTGCAGTCACTGTCCATCAGCGCAGTAAGATGCTATAGTCATTACTTGTCTTCTCTGTGCTATACTGCCTTCTCTGTGACCTACCTATATTGTATGTACTAATTATAATGCTCCTTAATCCCCTTCTCCTTCCCTCCCCACCCACCCTCCCTAACCCCTTCGCTTCGGTAACGGCTAGTCTGTGAGTCTGCTGCTGTTTTGTTCCTTCAGTTTTGCTTCGTTGTTATACTCCACAAATGAGTGAAATCATTTGGCACTTGTCTTTCTCTGCCTGGCTTATTTCACTGAGCATAATAGCCTCCAGCTCCATCCATGTTGTTGTAAATGGGAAGATTTGTTTTCTTCTTATGGCTGAATAATATTCCATTGTGTATATGTACCACATCTTCTTTATCCATTCATCTGCTGATAGACACTTAGGTTGCTTCCGTATCTTGGCTATTGTAAATAGTGCTGCCATAAACATAGGGGTGCATGTGTCTTTTTGAATCAGGGATCTTGTTTTCTTTGGGTTAATTCCTAGGAGTGTAAATACTGGGTCAGATGAGCCACACATGTAATTTGAAACTTTCTAGTAACCACCTTAAAAAGGTAAAAAGACCCAATGAGATTAATTTTAATAATATTTTATTTGAACTAGCATGTCTAAGCCATCATTGCTTCAACATGTTCTGGGTATAAAAATTCATTACATTTCTTTTTCATACGAAATCTTTGCCAATACTGGTGTGTGTTTTACACTTACAACCACATCTTAGTCCACACTAGCCACGTTCCCAGTGCTCAGGAGCCACTGGACCCAGTGGCTCCTGTAGCAGGTCGTGCAGCTCTAGGGCCCTGGATCTCTGTGTTCTGGTTGCTAATGCCAGCAGGTGGCTCTAAGTCCCAGGGCTATGTTTATCTCCAACTTAATGTCTCTTGCAGAAATGTGCTTTGTTCCCCGCCCTTGGTTTGCCAATTGTGGGATGTTTCTGGAAGGCAAATGCTAAGCTCTGACTCAAGTTTGCTTAACACATGGAGAGTGGGACAGCATGTATCCATTCAACAGCTATTTGTTTGCGATCCTGTACAGTGCTGTTCAAGGTCCTCGGAAATGGGAGCGAATTCCCTCTACAGAGAGAGGGCTCTGGAGGTCTGCGGAGGTTCTCTCAAATCTTCAGCCAAGGGCTGATCGGTGCACACATGTGAGGACGCTGCCTAGGCCAAGGACTGACTGCCAAGAAGATCACATGGCGCTTACACAGGGTTGGGAATGATTTGCGTTCTCACCAACCAGAAAGGAAATAGCAAGCAGAATCCTGAGAAAGACATTGCCTCAGTAGTCACCAAACTAGCCCTAGACTAAAGGCTGTTCTGAATCTGCCTAGCAATTTAAAAAGCAGGCCTTGCAAGATGCAGATTGCTTCCAGAAACTCAAGTGCATCCCAAAACAAAACCCCAAAATATTTAAAGGGAAATAAAAACTTGCAGCACTCAACAATGTAAAATTCACAATGTCTGGCATCCAACAAAAAATTACCAGGCATGCAGGGAAGCAGGAAAATATGATCTATAAAGAGGAGAACAATCAATCAATAGAAGCAGATCCAGAAATGTCACAGATGACAGAATTAGTACATAAGGACATTAAAATAGCCATTAGAAAAAAATAAAAAAATAAAAATAGCCATTAGAAATATTCCATATGCTCAAGAAGGGAGAGGAAAGCAGGAGCTGGTTCATGAGAGACATGGGAGATAGAAAAATGACCCAAATCAAATGTCAAGATCTGAGAATCTCAAGGAAACCCAAGCAAACCTGGGCTCCAACTCTTACTGTGTAACCATGGGCAAGTTAATACATTTGTTTGAGCCCAGATTTCCTCATTGGTTGCCTAATAGCTAACATGTCTTGAGCATTTGTTCTCTGCTGGGCACTGTTCTAAAAGCTTTCTACAATAAAACTATGTGGGGGCTGTGATTTATCATCACCTTTAATAGCTGAGGAAACAGAAAGGTGAAGGACAGAAAGCTACATAGCCCAGAAGCCTGGTGGATCCAAGATTCAAACCAGAGCCTAAGCCTTCGCCTCTATGCTCTTCTGCTTTTCTCAACTCTACAAGATTGGAAAGATGATAGTGTTTGCCACATAGGCTTTGCAGGTTTAAAAAATATATATTTAAAATTCAGTTTTATGGAGGAATACTTGACAAATAAAATTGTGATATTTAAAGATATATCAGGTCCATCATTGGTGATCTAATATATGTATACATTATGAAAAGATTTCCCCTATCTAATTAACTTAGCTGTCACCGGATATATTTGTCTTTTTTGGGGGGTGCTGAGAACATTCAAGTTCTACTCTCTTGAGAAATTTAAATTATATAATACAGTGTTATCAACTATAGTCACCATGTTTTACGTTAGATACTCAGACCTTAGTTATCTTTTAGCTGAAAGCTCATAGGTTTTCTGTGACTGTTAAGCCAGATAATTCATGTGATTGTGCTCACTTAGCATAGAGTGCTTGTTCAAAGGGAAAAATAAATGAAAACTTCCAGTGGGTTCAGAACGGCTGGTGTAGGGAGGGGTAATGTCTGTAAGGCCATGAACGAGCATTAACACCACTATTTATGAACCACGGGACAGAAAGTTCAGGAGGCCACAACAGCTTGCTCTGGGTTGTCAGGTGGGGCAACCTTGCTTCCCTTGGGACCCACCCCTTCCCACATCCCCACCTGCCCTTTCCCCACTGTGGAACGGAGGAAGTGACGAAGAGGTGCAGCTTCCTCCTCCTTTCCACTTCACAAGGAGGGTGCGGGTACCGTCAGGATAACTGAGCTCAGAGAAACTGACTGGAGGTCTTTAGGTTTGCTCTTAATTTTGAGTTGCAAAATGTCATATTTTTGTTTTGTTTAAAGATATTGTCAAATCTCAAAAGAAGTACACACAATCATATTGAGTAAATGATCCAGTGTAATCCAGTTTCTAAAGTTTTCTTTCTGAAAGATTTACTTGGCCCTGAATTAGGCTGATGGAACCTCATTTGAGCTCTGTCAACCCTGCCATTCCTGTCTAGACCTATCTCTGGGACCAAGTATTACAGAAGAGCAAGCCACCAGTTCCCTAAAGCTGGTAGACATCATTTCACTTAACAGGTTGGAATTATCTTCTTTTATGTACTTATTTGTTTGTGTAATACTTCTATAACTTTTTTCAAAATTAGGTTAGTATCAGTGTTCCATTTATTCCTTAACTTTCTTTTATTGTTTCTTATTACAAAAATAATGCATGTGTCTCATAGAACATTTAGGAAAAAATGCAGGTAAATAAAAAGAAGGAAACAAAAATCACTAGTAATCCAGCATATTTCATATTTTGATGTATATTTTTTCAGCATTTTAAAAATGACTGATGAAAACAGGGTCACATTTTTAGAAACGATGTACCATGGATGTCTCCCTCAGCCATTGCTTATTCTTTTGTAACACAAATTTTTGTGTGTCTCCATAATAAATATACACTCAGTTACAATTAGTGCAAATTGGAGTTACACATTGAAATAGTAGGATGCAAAATATTAATTAAATCATGCTTTGTAGGTAAAATTTGAAATAATGTGAATACTGCTTTGCGTTCATTTTTGGTAGGAAATTTAATCTTGCGTAATGTGGATTTTGCATTCTGCGAAGTTTTCAGCAATACAACCCCTTGCATAAAATACGGCTATCCTCTGCTACTACTTAGCAAGCCACCTATTAATGGTCACTTATAACCACAATGACCTTCTTTAAAGATAAGTCTTTGCACATATCCATGATGAGCGCTTGAGGAAAAATTCCTAGACATGGAATTGCTGGGGAATGACTTTTGATGTACATTATCAAAATCCTGTCCTGAAAAGTGGTATCAGCATGGGTTTAACAAATATTTATATAGTGCTCACTGTGTGCCATGCCTTATTCTGAGAACTGTGCCTCCTCATCCTGATGATATGCAGTAGGTATTATTATCGTTCCCATTTTACAGACAAGGAAGCTGAGTCAGCTGCCAGGGCCCAGGTCACAGGGCTGACAAGTGGTAGGGCTGGCTTCCGAGTCCTAGCTCCTAAGAACTATGCTCAACGAGTTGAGCAGCAGACTAGAAGCTGGTCATTTCTCTGTACCCTTGCTGACAACCGGTGATATCCATCTGCTCAAAGGGATTGTGAATATAGTGTTAAGACTAGCGGAACCGATTCACCCAAAGTTGGTTTCTGAGCACTGGTACTATGGGAGAGAGACAAAGACGTTCTCATCTTTGGCTACCAGTGAAATGCTAGCCCATTTGATTTCTTTTTTAAGAAACCCCATCAGTGTAATAGTTCAGAAGCTTCCCCACGAGGGAGAGACCTCTCATATTTGGTCTTCATGTAACAGAGTCTCTGGGGCCCACCAGTTGTCCCCAAGGCTCTGCTCACAGCACAGAGATTTTAGGAAACACTCCTAAGGGGCCCTCTCCCTCATCTGTCTGCTACAGATGCTGGCTCCATGCTTTCAGGTCTCTGCAGACTGCCACAAACCCCTGACCCAGTGCTTGCTTTATTCACCCCTGCAGTGAGCATTCACACAGACTAAAACAAGGCATGAAACTCTGTAGCTTTTAACCTCAGATAGAGAACTGAGTTTATTTACACTCCCTGAGTTCACCTGCAGGATAACCAATTCTTTTCCAAAACCTCTAGACCCTTGTTTTAGGGTACAAATGCTAAGCTGCTCTAACAGAAATATCTAACAATACACGGCTTAAGGACTAGCTTACTCCCTAACAGTTCTGAGATGAGCAGTTCTGATCACTGGGGTGGCTCTGATCTGCTCGGTCTTTCAGGTATCCAGTTTCCTTCCATTACACTGCTTTGCCCTGTTAAGGCCTTAACCTTGAATGTACAGTCAAGGGCTCCAGGCAGTGGGAAAGGAAAAGGACACGGAAGAGCCATACCCACTGCTTAAGGCCTAGGCATACATCACTTCTTGAATTCACTGGAGACAGCTGAATCATGTGGTAGCCCCTAACTGCAAGGGAGGCTGGGAAATGTAGTTCAGCCACACGCTGAGAAAGAAGGAGAGAATGGATTTGTGGGAGAAGTAGAGGCATGTATTGGACCCTCCAAGCTGAAGGCGAACCCAGTGGGGCATCATCTGTCTGAGCAGAGTGAGGTTATCATGATTCTTACTTTTCTTGTACCTCTTTCTATGTCATAAAAGTGGGTGTACTTAAGAGTAAGGTACATAGGCATGTAAAATTTATTTAGTGTCAATATACCAGCCTCATGGGCTGGAAACGTACTCCTAAAATCATGTATTAGTTTTCTTGTTTGCTCTGATGAAAGGATTAGCTCATAAGAGTACATAAGCTTTGGAGGCAAACAGTTCTGAATGAGGAGCCCAGCTCCACCATTCACCTATCTTCTGTGTGACTTTGGGCATGTCACATATCTTCTGAGTTTTAGTTTATTGTGGGGATTATAGAGACATGCAGAGAAAACCTGGTGCAAATCCTGGCTTCTGTACACTAGACAGTTCTCTTAATTTATCTGAGCCCTGGGTTTCCTGGATAATGGGTAATACCCTACCTCTCTCTGGGTTGTATAATGATGTATGTTCTGAACATGTATGTCAGCACTGGTTCACAGTAAGAAGTCCAGGAAATAACCTATGTTCAGGCTCACACAGTGTGACCGTCCGACTCTGTCTTCCTCTGTAGGTTGGCTTCATCCTCAGGCCACCTCATCATGGTGGCAAGGTGGCTGGGACATATTCAGAGGAGTAACAAAAGCTGCCCGCCCCCCCCACCTCAGGCACCCCTTCAAGTCTCATTGGCTCTGAAAACTGAATGTGCCTGTCTCTGAGCTGAGGATTGGAGGATGAGATTAGCTGATTGGCTTAAGCCAAATGGGACCCGCTCCCGCAGCTAGGAATGGGGTCACTCCTCAACAACTATATGGCAGTCATACAGTTCCTCCAAAGGGAAACTGGGTTGTAATTACCAGGAAGCAGCCAAAACAACAGATGTCCACTACAGAGAATGTATTTGAAGGATGAGTTAATTGGGCCTAATTATGGACCAATTTTTATTTGTTTTTTAAAATAATGGACTTATTTCTTCTGATGACAGATCAACTAATCATGGGCTGTGCAAGTTTTCCTTCACAGCCCTCTTAGTTGACTTTTAGAGTTTCCTTCTATCGCTTTTCCCATACCAGTAAATCCTCCCCTCCACCTGACCATGGCTTCGTCAGCGTCTTTCTGACTGGTTGGTCAGACACCCCCAAACCAACAGATTGAAGAGAACTCCGTAGGAATCCATATATTTTTGAACTTGCAGTATTTGCCTGTGAAAGAACATGAGCTTTTTGTCTCCAAAGCCTGTGATATATGTGTATATGTATACATTACAGGCTTTGGAGACAAAAATTTTATGTATATATATACATATACACACACATAGAGGTATGTTAATATGGATAAGCAGAGTAAACTTTCAGGAATCTCAGTTTCTCCTTTGTAAAATTTTGTAATAAAAATAGATGATTTCTAAGTTCTTATTAGCATGAAGACCCTTTGGAGAGGCAGCACTGTAGTATAACAACAATAATGGCCAATATTAATTATTGAGTAATTAATCACTGACACTGCCCCAAACTCTAATGTGTATATAGTATTTTAATCTCATTCAATCTTCATGACCATACAAGATATAAACTACCCTTTTTACCCTTTCGAGGTGAGAAAATGGAGGATTAAAGAAGTCACATGACTTGCTCAAGGACACCAGACAGTAAGTGGCTGCTTGGAACTGGAGTCAGGTTGGTCAGATCCCAAAGTCTGTGATTAACCATGCTACATATTGTTGCTGCATCTTCCACTTGGGAGGGAAGGATTCAGATTTGGGAATCAGAGAGACTTGGGCTTAAATTCTGGATTTGACACTGTGTGACTTTGAGAAAGTTACTTAACCTCGCTGAGCTTTAGTACGATGTAAGATAGAAATAGTAATTATGACCTTATGGTAAGAGGTTAGTTAGACTTAAAGTAGTTGAGTTAATGGATGTAAAATTTTGGGCACATAATAAGTGCTCAGAAAGGGACATCTATCATAATGACCCACTAAACTAAGCTAACTAAGAGACTACATTGGTACTAAGCACACAAGAACTGTGAATGAATCCCCGGTGTAGAGAAAATGAAAGTTCCTACGGCCAGGATTCTCACCTGGCCCTGGTCGGCTCACCCACTGCACAAGTGTGGGCAACATGTTATTACTGACTCTATATAAAGATCTCTGCCCAGGGCTCTGGGCTGCACGGCTGCAGGAGGGCAGAGGCTGGAGTGGTGGTAGTGCCGAGGACAGACACTGAGACAGGTGCGGGGAGGGAGAGGCCCAGAGGCAGGGACCGGCTTGCTGCCTGCAGACTTGCCCTAAGGTGGACGGGATGCTAGCGCTTGACCTGCCACCATGAGAATAAAGCCGGGTATAAATCCTTTCACCCCAGGTACATTCCATTGTCATTTTTTGGTCTCACAAAATCAAGAGTGAACTTGCCCGGGGTTGAAACCTACTTGTGAGACACTGGCTTCTGAGTCACTGCTTTGAATGCCAACATAAATAAGTCTGTGAAGGTAATTGTTTTTAACAAAATTTTGCCTGTTTCGAACTGAAAAGTGTACATTCACACAGACAACTGACAAGTGATGGTGCAGAGATGACATTTTAAAAATACCCATACCAATGAGTGCTGTTTTGAGAATGGAAGTGTTTTTCCTCTTTCAGTAATCTGGGTCATTTTCCCTATTAAGGGGAAGTATTGTTTTGTCTGTTGAAGTTAGCTCATGAGATTCATTTTCCTAGGCAAGAGGAGGGGTAAAAACACCTGTTAGCACAAAGAAGGCCGAAGTACAGACAGGGAAGAAGGAGGAGATGAGACATGGAGAAGATAATGCATGTTCTGAACAGACGGAGAGGAAAGGGAGCAAGTGCATCCCTTTCAGTTTGGTGGGGAGTGGGGGCTGGATGTAAGAGCAGAGGGAAAGAGGAAGGGCAAGGGGTCAGATAAATATGTTTCATCTTCACCATCTCAATTGTAACTCCTGCTGATGTTAGGTCCTCGATCGGCTCCAAGGACACCGACCACACGCGCGGCCAACCAGAGTTTCTTTTATTCAGCAAAGCGGAGAAAGAACCAGCATGCTGGGGTCCACCATTGAAAAATGGCGACCCCGATGTGGGCTCGCAGGCCCTTTTTAAAGGCAGTTAGGGGATTTCCAGTGTGGTTTAGGGCCCTTTACCAATATTGGCTTGCTTAGGGGCGGTTTTTGGTCAAAGCAGCAGATTGGCCCTCAGACAGATGTCCTTGCTGACTCAATGGTCAGTTTCGGCCTAGGGGTCTTTATCTTTCTCCCTGTGGTTAAGACTCCAGGTGATTGGCTGCCCTTTTTCTGCGGTTTTTCTCAGAACGAGGTTAGGGGTGAGGTCTTCTTCTCAAGATGGCTCTTTCTCTAAAATGGAGTCTCTCTTGCTCTCACACTGAGTGGGGTGGAGATGTGATTAGAAACAACTGGAGGCATTTGGAGGCAATGCCAGAGCAGTGAGGCTTGGGCCCCAATCCCCATTTGGGACTCGAGGATGAAAATGAGTCAGAGAGGTGAAAATGCACCAGCGTTGGGGGGCTGCCTTCCCAGTGGTAGTGTAGCGTGCTTATGCAGAGAGCGCCTGTGCCAGTGTCTTGAATCTCTGTCCATTCCCCAGTGCACCCTCCCCCACCTCCACCATCACTAATAGGGACAAAGGAAACAATTGAATGTGTTATCTTCATTTTATTACAAGGGTCAAAATGACCCTGTAAGCCAAGAGCTGCTGGACGGATTACCTGGGCCAGGGAGAGTGACTTCGTCACATGCAAGTCTCAGAGGTGTCCACAGAGCCAGGGAAAGCTAAGGTGGGACACACTCAGCCACCCAGGAGTAGAACCCATGTAGGAGAACTGACCGTGAGTTCTACTAGCTGCAGTGATCAGCAGCATCCGAAGGAGCCTCAGTGATCATGCAGGGCAAGGGACGTCTCTATAAAGAGCAGTGAAGATCCTGGAGACAGCACAGCAAGGAGCGTGTGGTCCTCCTTCCTCCCCGACTCCCATCATCAGGAGGAAGTGTAAGATCTTCCATGCACCTCGATGCCCTCTGGAGAAGAATGAGGAATCAGTCTTTGATAGGACGGAGATAGCTGTGGTAGCAAATTTGAACCTTAAATTGGATTAAATACTTATCCAAAAGAAACTGAGGCAACTTGAAAGACTATTCTGAACTGGAGGAGACCAGGTTAACTCAATTGGAAGTTAAGATTTTTTTTCCACATCTGCCATCAGAAGGATACGAGCTCATGAGCAAGATATTTGCAGAAAAGTGAGAAAGCTCACATGTAGCACCCTGAGCTGTAGTATGTAGCACATAGTATTGGTTGCCCTGACTTTAGGCGTCCTTCTTTCTGTACAGTCATTTTTTCAGGGAAAGTGGCCCTTTCCCCCATGACTCAGAAACAAATCCTGATTTGTCCAAACTGGTCACTGTGCCCCCATTCCCTTGTCAGTGAGTAGTATAGGAGTGGGTTTATGCAATACCTCTGGCCATGAGACACTGGGACATCTACTGGGGGTCATTTGAAAATGAGAGACACACAGGGAATAAAGTCTTCATTCTGATGCAGGTAATGATTGCAACTGTGGCAGATGACTTGGGACAGAGGACCAGCAGACATACTGTGAGGAAGAAACCTGCATCCTAGATGATGTTCTTGGACTCCTGGAGCAACCACCTGACCTCTACCCTTCTCGGCATGTGAGAAAATAAATTCCCCAAGTTAAAGCTATTTGAGATGAATATCATTTACTTGCAGCCAAAAGCATCCTAAGTGAGGGAGAATGTGGGTACCTTTTTGACCTTCCTACTTTTGCATCACAAGTGTATGCATATGATTGTAAAATGGAAAATGGTGCTAACAGTCATTAGCATTGAAAACCACTTAGCTTCCTTCCTTCAGGCAAGCTTGATTCCCAGACTGCTGAACCTGCGGGGTTTGACGGCAGCGTCTACTACACCTGGTAGCATTGCCTCTTATTTGCCTTCAGTATCTTTTCTAAGAGAAAAGATGAAGCCACACTTGTTAATTTTTCTTGAACAGGAACAAAGGGATCCTTTTTGCCCTTTTAAAATGTATTATTAAATATCAGAAGAATGTGTTTCTTCTAGAGTTGCCTGGAAAGTGAAGTGGGAGCAATTACACATCAAACTCACTGTTGCTTTTTGGCTCTAACTAGAACTGCCTTTTTCTTTGGAAGAAAGGAAGTCTTCAAGAAGAACTGGATTTTGACTGCTGAGCTGACTGGAGATATAAGGCTCACACAACAGGAGCTGTATAATTTGGGTCTCTTTTTAACATTCAGAGTTTCCCCTGACTTTCCAAAGTTGTATCTGCTTTGGTTGAGCTTATTTTTTTCCCCAGTCAAATGACATTTCTTGGAGTTCATCATCACTTACCTACTTACTTTGTGCAAATTATTTCCAGATAATTTACTAGCTGGAGAGAAAGAGGGAGGGCAAGAGGGAGAGAAGGAAAGATAGAGGGCAGGCAGTGGGGATTGGAGAGAACTAATCCTTCCAAGGACTGTTTCTATTACAAAATGTCCCAGAATTTCATATTGAATGGACATCCTCAAGCCATGTCTTTCCTTTTGGAAATGCTGTTATGTTCCAAGGTAACTTCAAGGGGTGAGTTGGAGGCTGAGTATGTGTAAACTTGTCATACTTCAACCCTGCTTTGATTTGAACAAGCTCAGATATTATTTGATTTATATTGGGAACTCTGGAAAGGGATTATTGGAAAGAAATATTTCCATTATGAAATAAAGTTTGAAAACAATAGAGTTATATAAGAACAAACAAATGCATATGATTCAAATATTATTATATCCTGATCTTTAGTGTCATGTGGGTCTTTCATATAAAGTTGCAGATGAGAATAAAATTTGAATTAATAATATTGTAATAGATTAGTTGCTGTCCAATGTAATAAACCCCAAATATTCAGTGGCTTAACATTATAGACATTTATATATCATTCATTCAGTGCATGTATTCCTAGTCAGTGGTAGTTCTTATTGTCATTCAGGGACTCACTAGTATTAGTTATCTGTTGCTGTGTAACAAGTAACCCCATGAAAACATTTATTATCTCACAGTGTTAGAGGGTCAGGAACTTGGGATTGGCTAGATGGATGATTTTGGATACAGTCTGTCATGAGATTGTATTCAAGTTATTGGCCCAGATTGTACTCATCTGAAAACTTGACTGGGAATGGAGGATCTGCTGCCCAGAGGCACACTCACGTGGCTGGCAGTTGGTGCTGGGTGTTGGTAAGAAGTCTCAGTTCCTTGTCATGTGGACCTCTCCACAGTGCTGCTTGAGTGTCCTTAAAACATGGCATTGGCTTCCCCCAGAGTAAGTGATCCAAGATAAAGCAAGACTAAAACTATACTGTCTTTTATGACTTAGCTTCTATCATTTCCATTAAATCCTATTGTTTACACAAGTCTGCCCTATTCAATATAAGAAGTGAATACATTGGTGTGACTGTCTAGAGTGAGAATCATTGGGAACCATACTGGAGGCTGGCTGCCGTATTAGGATCCTTCTGCCTTGTGGCTACCATCCATTTCAGTTCTTAGTATTTTCTGCTTTGAGGCAGCAAAAGAGGAAAGCGTACAAGGAAGCCCCATGTGGGAGGCTTTTATGGACCAGGGTAAGAAAGTGGTGCACATTACTCCAACTCACAGTCCATAGTCGCAACTTGATCATTGGCCTGCCTAACTATAAAGGTGGCTGGAAAATGTCATCCCTTTCTGGGAAGCCTTTTTCCAGAAAAAACCCTATATTATGGATGGGGGAGCATGAACCTTTGGTGGAGAGATAATGATCTCTACCATGGGGGCACTAAAGGGATAAAAAAACAAAAAATGCAGAACAGTCAACATAATGAAACAACAAATGCTCAATGAAGGATAATCACTATATAGAGCTCTTCTGATGAGCTAGCACCTACCCAGAGACTGGCATGAATTTGCCTTAAATGTTTATTGTCTGGATGAGTTAAGGTAATGGATGTGAAAATGGTACAGGTAGGAATTATAGTTGGTATTTCTTGGTTAGTGAGTTGCATTGGCTATCCTTATTGAGGTAAGTGCCTCCTCTGGAGGCGGATATTACTGTCCTCATTTCAGTTGGTCAAATATACATAGAAAATATTTAAGGCTTTTGTGGGGAAAATAGAAGTTGCTATGGCCAGGATTCTCATCTGACCCTAAACTACTTGATGATGCAATTGTCCTACTTCTAGTATGATACTTCTACACCCATAGGCAATAAGCTATTATTGACTGAGTCACTATGTAAAGAGCTCTGCCCAGTGCTCTGGTGGAGGCAGAGACGGAGGTGGATTACAGACCTGCAGACTGCTGGATGCAGACGTGATTCTACTGCTTGACCTTCTGTTGGGAGAATAAAGCCAGGTATAAACCCTTTCACCCTAAGACCTTCTGTTGTCATTTCTCAGTCTCACTGAATCCATAGTGAACTTGCCTGGGGCTGAAATCCTCAGGCAAGACACTTTGCAGGCCAGATCATCACTGTTGCAACTACTCAGCTCTGCCACTGTAGTGTGTAAGCAGCTGTGGACAATATGGAAATGAATGGGTGTGGCTGTGTTCCAATAAAATTTTATTTACGAAACAAGTGGTGGCCCAGTTATGGCCCTTGTTTTACAGCCTTGACAATGGAAGGACATAGCCATAAGCAATATGGATAATCTTCAAAAACTATTGAATGAAAGAAGATGGACATAAAAGTCCTTCCATGGGTAGAGAGTTCAAAAGCATTAAAAATGAAACTGTATTGTTTAGGAGTGCATAATGAGGTAGAGAAACTATAAAGCAAAACTAGGAATTGACTATTTAAAAGGCCAGGGTTGTTGTTACCTCTGGAGAGCAGGGGAGTGCAGTTGTGAGGGGGCACACGAGGGACTGCTGCGGTACAGGCCATCGTCTTATTTCTTGACCTGGTGATGGTTTCACAGGTGTTCACTTTACACAATGTGCTAATTGTATTTTATGTGTGGAGTGCATTCTATTTTTTGATACAACACTGAAGAAAAGTGGATATTAAGAATCCTGTGCCATACTATTATGCTCCATTAACTAATTGCAAGCCCTTTTCTTTACTTAACAAACATTAACCTTTATTTTTACATCATTCTTATTTGTCAACTCATTGGTATTCAGCCCCGGCTGTGCATCAGAATCTCCAGTGGAGTGTTTTTTCCTTCTAAACAGATGGCCTGAGCCCATCTCTTAAAGATTTTGACTCAGCAGATCTAGGCGGGGAGCCTAGGCCTTGGTAGTTTCCAGACTACTGCATGAGGGATGGCGATAGGCAGCTGGTATTGGGTTCATCTCGTTTCAACCTAGTTGCAATTTCTGCAGCTCCCCTTAGTTACATACTTTGTCCCCAATATTCCTCCAAACTGACAAGCTGAGTATTTTCATTTTCATTGAAGTTAGTTTTCCTTTGAGTAAAAAGGTCTGGTCCTATTCAAGGTGTTACCTCATCTAGCATTTATTCTGGCCTCCCATTTACCCACTTCCAAACTGCAGCACCTTGGCACTGCCTTTTCAGTGCACTCTTTTCCTTATTTTAAGCCAAGTGCACCTTCTTGTCTCCTTACAGCCAATCCCATCACTACTCTTTCCTGCCGGTGCCCAGCCAGCTTGCCACCCACCCTCCTCGAGTAGGTAAGTGCCTGTTTATCCCTCGCCTTTGTTCCTGGGCTCTAAGTCAGTTTCCTATCACGAAGAAACATTCTTTCCATCCTCTGCTGACTCATCTTTATCAGCATTTACTGGAGAATCTTATCAAAAGCCTTTTGAACAACTACATAAATTAAATTTATCCTCTTATCCTCGCTCTTTATTTACCCTTGCAAACATCTCTAGCAATTGCAAAATATTCTAGACTGACTTCCTCTTAGACTGTACTTCTTCCCAATAGGTTTAAGATAAATGTTTAATAATTTGTTCCTTGGAAGGTAATCTCCATTTCTGTTAAATAACGGTAACCAACCTAAGTCTCTATTTGCCTTGGGCAGTCTTTCTTTTTGCCTGGTAATTGTTAATGGTGCCCCCTTTTACTTAAAAAAAAAAGGTTCAGTTGGAATGATGAATTTTATGATTATCTTATTAAAGTCCATGCAGTAGAGTCGAAAGATGACTAGAGGAAGTCAGGAGACTTGGATCCTCATCTCCAAGAGGCCACAAACTAGCTCTGTGAGTTTGGGAATTATAAATCTTCACTCTCAAAGGGTGGGGCCCCAGCCCAGCAGCTTTGGCATCATCGGGGAGCTTGTTAGAAATGCAGAATCCCAGGCCCCACTCCAGACCGACTAAACCAGAATTTGCCTTTTAACAAGACTCCCAGGTGATTTGGACACACAGTACAGTTTTGGATGCAGTGTCCAAAACCTCACCAGGTTTTAGTATATTAGTACAATAAAAACTGTCCAGCCTCTGCATAGCATTAAAAATAATATCAATGCATTCAATCACTTTAACAAAGAACATTTCTTATTAATGACAATTAAATGACATTTGTATTTCTTTAGTTGTGTAAACAGGAAATGTATTAAAAACATGTACTTACATGTAGTATGCCTTGCTTTTTTAACCAAAGTTAACGAATGCAATCTCCAATACAACTAAAGAGCTACAAATGTCATTCAATTGTCATTGATAAGAAATGTTCTTTGTTAAAATGGCTCTCATCTTAATATGTACTGTGGGCAGCTGGTACTCACAGGAGCCCACTATCCAAAAGTAAAAGTAGCTGGAGGCACGTATCTGTGACTAACCTATGTTTTACTAAATTTCATGCATTCTTCTCTGGTCTCACTAATTCGTATTAGAAGTACTTACTAGTTACTCTTTGATAATGGTAACTTTTAAAATCCTGTTTTAATGCTTTTCAGATGTTTTTATGGATGCTTCTCTAATGTCATTAAGAGTGGGAGTGGATACATGAAGTGGGCAGCTGCTCTCAGAGTCTGGCATTTCCTTGAAATTATGTGTTTCAGCTCTAAAACTCAAATAAACTTCATCTGCTACTAAAAAAGAAAGAAGTGTACTGTCTTAAATACAAATGCTGGCATGGTCTAGGTAATACTTACCTGGCTTATTCATAATTATGGAATCATTCACCAAACATTTTGACTTGCACACAGAGGCTTTATATCCGTGTTTTGCATTAAAAATTCCTATGCAAATAAAAATGGAAAGAAAACACCTTGTCGATACCTGTTTTTGTGTCCTATTTTTCCATTCTCAGGCATGTATTAAGATCACTTTTACCCACTCAGGAAAAGGTAGTATTATATTCAGATTTCCAGTAACAGCAGAAAAGGAAGTTATTTTTATTGACTTGAGAAGGCAATGTCTTTTGTCATACTAGAAATTAAGGAGCACATACAGCTCTCGGATACTTTGTGGCATGATAGTTACTGCTATGGTCTGAATATTTGTGTCCTCCTTAAATTCATGTGTCGAAATACTAACTCCCAGTGTGATGGTATTTGGAGGTGGGGCCTTTGGGAGAGGATTAGTCATGAGGGTGGAGCCCTCTTGAATGGGATTACTGCCCTTATGAAAGAGGCCCTAGAGAGGTCCCTTGTCCCTTGTGGCATGGGAAAATGGGGGGTAATGTAGCTCCCTAGGAACCGGGAAACAAGTTCTCACCAACACTGAATGTGAACGTGCCTTGATGCTGGACCTCTTGGCCTCCAGAATTATGAAAAATAAAGTTCTGTTGTTTATAAGCCACCCTGGCTATGATATTCTGTCATGGCAGCCCAGACAGACTCAGATAGCTGCTCATTCGGCACACGTGGCACCAGGTTGCTATTTTCGAACAGGTGAGACTGGTGGGCCTCTCTTGCTTCCTGTGTAGCACCAGTGTCAGTTTTCTGGAAGCCCAGGTCAGGTGTGAGGTCCAGGGCAACAGCTCGCACCAGACACAGGAAGGAAAGGCCGTGAGTTCTGTGGATCTCTGATAATGTCTGCTCCAAGCTTGCTGCAGTAAGGTTTCATTTCACTCATTAGGAGGGATGTCCCCTTATAAGTAGTTCTGTAAGTTGTCCCCTGGGTGTTTTTCCACTGTTTCACTGGCTGGCAAACTTTTTACTGCCCTGTTCTGCGTCAGAGCTGGATGAGCAGGGGTAGCTGAACACAAATATAGATTCCCACCGCATATCTCCACTTATTAAGCTTTAATTCTGTGGCCCTGAGGTTGGCCCCATACACATCTTGTGGGGTCTACAAACTTCCAGTGCATCCCACCTCCCCTGTACACAGTGACATTTCATAATGGTCTACACCTAGAATAGGATTTTCATATATTCTCTGTACTCATTATGTACCATGTGGGGGGATAAAGATCCTTGGGGAGCTCAAAGTTCAGTGGGGGAGATCATCTCAAAGATCATAAAACAGTTTAATAAAATCTCTGAGATCAAAATCTTTAAAAAGAGAGAGAGAGAGAAAAGAGGTTGTATCCTGCTTGTGGGAATGTGATACACCTTGCTTACACTGGAGGTCAGGCAAAAATTTTAGGCAGAGGTAAGGCTTGACCAGAGTCTGGGAGGATAAGTCGGAGTGAAACAGGCAGGTGAGGCCCTTAGGAGGAAGGTCACTACAGGCTGACTCCCCGCCCCCCGCCCCCCACCAGGCAATGTCTGGAGATGTTTTTGTTTGTTGCAATTTGTTGGTGGATGGGGGTGTTTGCTATTGGCAAACTCATTATTGGGCTTATGTACCATTTATGTTCTTCTTTTATTTGCTAAACTATCTTTCCTAAATACCACATAATAGGTATGTATTTGACAAAAATGTTCTTTTTATAATAAAATATTATAAATTTTCACTTATTAAAGAAAAAATTAATCAGAAAAAATGAAACCATAAGAGAACTATGAGAAAACGTGTGTGACTATTTTATCAGCTCCTAGGGAGGAAGAAAGCCTTTTTGAGCTTAACAGCAAGAGAAAACCCCATGAAGGAGCATACCCTTGGGTTGAACTACATAAAAATTCAAAACAGTGCTTAGAAAAATTACAAGGAAACAAGGAGACTCTGTTAAACATACAAATAATGGAAGAACTCATGAAGGAAGTGATTGAGTTTACTACCTTATTCCTTAGATATGGGAATCAAATATGTGTTATGCAAAATGAAAAGGCAAAAAGTCACCATGGAAAAAAAAACTTTAATATTAGAACCAGTCTTGCAATTCAGTAAGAAAACCCCAGTGATATCCCAATGTGAAAAATCAGCGAAGGGCATGGATTCATGGTGTGCGCATAAATAGGTAATAAACACAATAAAAGAGTCTAACCTTGCTGGCAATGAAATAAATGCATATTAAAACAATGAGAAGCAGTTTTTCCTATCAAATAGGTGAAGATTCAAGAAAAGCCAACCACAAAATGCTCAGTTTTGGAGAAGTTGTGAGAGAAATTGTACCCTTTCATATTCGCAATGGAGGTGTAAACTTGGAAAACCTTTGAAAAGCTATTTGATAATATATACCAAGAGCCTGGAAAAAAGTTTATACCTTTTGGCCTAGCAGTTCTACTTCTAGGAATCTATCCTGAGGAAATAAACAGACATAATAAGAGATAATGTATAGCTGTTCTTCAAGGATTCTCTTATAAGACCAAAAATAAAGTACAACCTACATGCACCACAAGAAGGGAAAAAATACACGATGGTATACCCACACCATGTAATAAGATGAATGTCTGGATGAATGTTTAATGACAAGGGAGAAATGCTCATGGCATATCATTAACAAAATAAGATAAGGCACAAAAATATCTTTATTTTTATTTGGTCCCAAATACCATGTACATAGGTGTGTGTGTGTGTCTAACAGCCTATCTCTTATCTCTGCTATTCTATTCTGTGCAGTTAGATAATACTGTCTTGGAGGTCTTTCCATAACTTTGGGGCAACAGAACAGCCTCAACTGCATGAAATGTTTGTGCACAGCTCAAAAGTATCTGCTTCATCCCTTCAACCCCCGAACTCATCTGCCTGGGGCCAGGAGGAAAAGGGTTTGCTGTGTACAGACACATTCAGACATGTCTAATGGACATGGGGTGTACCTGATAGATACCGCAGGAAGGGAAGGACCACAAAGACTCCTTGCAACCATCCCCAGATTCAAGGAGGAACAGTTCCTTGGGGTCTAAACCCCAGGAAGGGTTTAGGGGTGGTTAGAGAGCAGGGACTCTGGGTCTAAGCCAGGCCAGAGGGCTCATGCTTCCTGGGAAGGAAAAGGCTGAGTGGTGGAATGAGAGGAACTACTGCCCTGTGGCCCAAGTCCCTGTGTTGGGGGACCTCCCAGAGGCATCAGGCAGTAAATGGAATAACCCTGCTCTCAAGGGTCTGAACGTCTTAGCCAAGATGAACCACCTTGGAAAAGTCTGGATACTGTCAGGACAGACATTTCGCTATTGGCCACAGGAGGTATAGGCAACAGAGAACCACAAAGGCCATGGGAAGTAACAAGAAGCTTAGGCAGTGTGCGGCATCAAAGAGAGTGGCCTTGGTGGTTAAGAATGGGCTGGCCACTGCATGGGTAGCTGGGTGGTCTGATAGCAGCAGGATGTGCTTGGGCTGGCATTGGCAAAGGTTCGGAGAATGGAGAGGACTACAGCTGGGGCAGAGTGATGTCCAGGTTGCTTGTGGAAGTCGGTCTTACTTGAGAGACACCTGTCTCATTTTGAGAACTCTTAGAGACACATAAGAAGGAAGTGTCTTGCCATTTGATACCATCAGGTACACCCCACGTTCATAGACATGTCTGAATGTGTCTGTACACAGCAACCTCCTTTCCTCCTGGCCCTAAGCAGGTGAGCTCACGGGTTGAGGGGATGAAGCAGATACTTTTTTAGCTGTCCACAAACAAATCATGCAGTTAAGGCAGTTCTGTGACCTTACAAAGTTACAGAAAGACCGCCAAGGCAGTATTATCTAACTACACAGAATAGAATAGTGGAGATTGGCTGTTACACACACACACAAACTGTGAAGGTGAGAAGGTGAATCACTACCTGGCCAATCGTATTTTAGAGGCTTCACTTAGCATTGTTTGAATTCTAATTCAAGAACTAACCATTACCCCTAAAATGGAGGCTGGAGTCCCCTCCTCATTGGAGTTGGTCAATCACTAGCTAAATAGTACCATGGTGGGTGTTTTTTTCTCCTTCACAATAATAATATATTATACAGCAGTAACAGGACAACGCCTTTCAGGTGCCTGGACCTGATTCCAATGTGTGTGTGTATGGGAGGAGGGACTTCCCACACACCACACCAAGCAATTCTCAAACACCAGCAGGGTGTTCAAGAACTCAATTCTGATGCTATCTGCCCACCAACAGCACCAGATTCCCAGGTTAAGGGCTCTATCCTATAAGACTGCCCTCTACCCCTACTCCGAATGCCAGTCACAAGCACCAGGCAGTTACTGGTGCTTCTGACCAACTGGCTACAGATTGAAGGTTCCCACAACCTGCTCCTTAGGTTCAATTAATTTGCTACAGGGGCTCACAGAACTCAGGAAAACACTTAGGTTTATCAGTTTAATAGAGGATACAAATTAACAGCCAGATGAAGAGAGACATAGGGCAAGGTCCCAAAGAAAGGAGCTTCTATCCTCGTGGAGCATGGGTCCTGGCTCCGTGGCTCGTGGAAGCTTTCTGGTTCCCCAAGTGTGGAGGATCTCTCTGACAGAGAAGCTTGATCCCTGAGCACGCGATAAGGTCTGTTCAGGGGTTTTTGTGAGGCTCCTACTGCATAGTCATGATTGACTAAATCATTGGCCATTGATTGATTCAACCTGCATCCAGCCCCTGCCCTTGAGTAGGGGTCCAAAAATCTCTCATTAACATGACAAGGCACCCATTTCCCCTTTAAGACTTGGCAGTGTTTTCAGGAACTGTGGATGAAAACCACATATACCTGGGAAATACATAGTTGGTCATCTGACTGACCAACTATGTATTTCTTTTTCTTTTTTTTATAATTAATTTTGTTTTTTTTCAAGTTTATTTTGATATCATTAATCTACAATTAAATGAGCAATATTATGGTGATTACACTACCGCCTTCATCAGGTCCCCCCACCAACCCCATTACAGTCACTGTCCATCAGCATAGTGAGATGCTATAGAGTCACTACTTGTCGTCTCTGGGTTGTACAGCCCTCCCTGTGCCCCCCTAACATTACATCTGCTAATCGTAATGCCCCTTTTTCCCCCTTGTCCCTCCCTTCCCACCCATCCTCCCCACTCCCTTTCCCTTTGGTAACTATTAGTCCGTTCTTGGGTTCTGTGAGTCTGCTGCTGTTTTGTTCCTTTAGTATTTTTAATTTGTTCTTATACTCCACATATGAGTGAAATCATTTGATATTTGTCTTTTTTGGCTTGGCTTATTTCACTGAGCATAATACCTTCTAGCTTCATCTATGTTGTTGCAAATGGTAGGATTTGTTTTCTTCTTATGGCTGAATAATATTCCATTGTGTATATGTACCACATCTTCTTTATCCATTCATCTACTGATGGACACTTAGGTTGCTTCCATTTCTTGGCTATTGTAAATAGTGCTGCAATAAACATAGGGGTGCATCTGTCTTTTTCAAATTGGGCTGCTGCATTCTTAGGGTAAATTCCTAGGAGTGGAATTCCTGGGTCAAATGGTATTTCTATTTTGAGTTTTTTGAGGAACCTCCATACTGCTTTCCACAATGGTTGAACTAATTTGCATCCCACCAGCAAGTGTAGGAGGGTTCCCTTTTCTCCACATCCTCACCAACATTTGTTGTTGTTTGTGTTTTGGATGGCGGCCTTCCTAACTGGTGTGAGGTGATATCTCATTGTGGTTTTAATGTGCATTTCTCTGATGATTAGTGATTTGGAGCATCTTTTCATGTGCCTGTTGGCCATCTGAATTTCTTCTTTGGAGAAGTGTCTATTCATGTCCTCTGCCCATTTCTTAATTGGATTATTTGCTTTTTGTTTGTTGAGGTGTGTGAGTTTTTTGTATATTTTGGATGTCAACCCCTTATCGGATATGTCATTTATGAACATATTCTCCCATACTGTAGGATGTCTTTTTGTTCTACTGATGGTGTCCTTTGCTGTACAGAAGCTTTTCAGCTTGATATAGTCCCACTCAACTATGTATTTCTTATGACTCATTATATTGCACTTGGTGACCCAAAGACCCTAATGGCCTTTGGGATAGCCCAAAGAAAGAGAAAACACTTGAAACTACTGGGATTTTATCTCCATTAATCTCCCTGGTGAGATGGTGTGTACGGGGAAAGTGCACTATTGAGGCAGGGAAGTTAATCCTGAAAATATTTTTAGGAGGAGGTTGGGGAGGGCAGGAATATTTACAAGGACCTTTTCCATCACAACAGTCAGAAACCAAGCAAACTTGGCGTAAAAGCAAGATATTGGCTTATCTGACAGAAGAGTTCCGCCGTATCTGGCTCAGGCGACTCAGATGGGACATTGTCAGGTTTCGATCTCATACTTTCCATCTTTGTCTCTGCTTTCTTCCATGTTAAATCCATCCTTAGCTGTGAGGCCAGACATTAAGAGGATTTAAAGCGCCTAAAAAAAAACCAATTGCTTAATGGATATTTGGTTCATTTTGGCATCCCATATTACTTTAACTCATTTTACAAAAAGATGGAATTTTTTTGTAAAAATTACGTTGCCCTTCTAACCTTTTGTCCATATCATCACATAAGGGAACAGAGATGACAGTAAAATGAAAGGCTAAGGTCTGTCTTGCCAATTGGGTTTCAGCCGGACATACACTATGAATTTAGTGAGACGGAAAAATGACAATAGAATGTTCTTGGGGTGAAAGGGTTTATACCCAACTTTATTCCCATGGTGGCAGGTCAATCACTGGAATCCTGTCCACTCAGAGCAAGTCTGCAGGCAGCAAGCCGGTGTCTGCCTCTGGGCATCTCCGTCCCTGCAGCCGTCTCAGTCTCTGTCCACGACACTGTTACCACTCCAGTCTCTGCTCTCCTGCAGCCTCGCAGCCCTGCAGCCAAGCAGCTCAGAGCACTGGGCGGAGCTCTTTGTATAGTCAATATTAACCTACTGCCCGCATGTGTGTGGTGAGCTAGCCGACCAGGGCCAGGTGAGATTCCTGGCCGCGGGAACCTTCGCTTGCTCTACAGGTCTCTCCCCAACCTACCCCAGGGGAGGACACAGTCATCTTCCTTTCCTTAGTGCTAGGGAAGCCTTTTCGAGGGAAAGCCGAAATTCTATCCCAGCTTCAGGGTACTCAGCTGATTCCGAGATACTTTTTTGGGGACCTAAACAAACCAACAACAGACTTTCTCTGAAACTCTCTTCTCCTTGGGAACTTTGAAAGCAGTCAGTTAAAAATGTCCCTTGAAGACAAGAAACAAACAAAACATGTAATCCCCAAACCGAGTCTGGCATAATGAAAAGTGGGCTTTGGACAGAGAAGACATTGAGTTCCATGTAAACTCCTCTACATATTTGCTGCATGCTGTTGGAGAAATCCTCAAACCATATCCTACTCCTTTGCAAAAGGAGAGCATTGGACTTACTTGGAGTGTCTTCTAATGTTCTTTTTGTGTATTCATTTCTCAGAACAATTCTATGAGGTAGGTTCTTATTTTTCACAAAAGAGGAAAAGGAGGTGTAGACAGGTAACTTGCCTGGGATTTGAACTCACTGTACCTTGCCCCTGGGAGGGCACGAGTGTATTCCCTCTGAGCTAACATTTCAGAAAAGTTCTAAGAAGCTCATTCAGCTGCAAAGGACATAATTGCATCTCTGTGGCTCAGAGTCCAACAGCTCAATCATTTCCTGTGGATTTGTTTGGTTTGATGATTTAAGGAGCCACACCCTGTGTTCAAGAGGAGATGCTCCCAAAGTCAGCTGCAGACAGAAGTGGGAGCCACAGGGGTTGTGAGAAAGTAGAAGGGCTGATGACGTTTGCAGGACAAAGTAATTCTGACAGGAGATTTTTCTCTAGGGACGCCAGACAAAAGCCATGTTAACAAAACTTTGACTCTTAGTTGCTTCTAACAGCTGCTTCCTGCACCTTCGTTTACACTTTGGTCTGTGTTTTCATACTTCCTGCCATTTTTCCCAAAGCGGATTATGCTCCTGTTCTCCTTGTTCCAGCTTTAACTTTTCAACTTCACATTTTCATCTTTTTTTTAAATATAATTTATTTTATTATCATTAATCTACAATTACATGTGCAATATTACGGTTATTAAACTACCCCTTCATCAGGTCACCTTTTCATCTTTAACTTTTTGTTGGGTGTCTTTCTGAAACGTTGAATGTATGATTGCTATAACGTCTTTGCATTGATTTTCATACTGTGGGCAAAATTGTAAACATTTCCAGAATATCTCGCCTGGCTTTAGTGTATTTGCATATCCTCGGGTGGAGAGAAGTTTATCTCCATGTCAATGGGTAATTACTTGGGCAACCGAGGGTGTGTCTGAACCTGCAAGGTTAAGGGGAGGGGGCTTGCTTGCTTGCTGGCTTCTTCCTGAGCAGAGGAGATAAATGGGTTTTGAACTTTATTTTGAAAGGACCAAACTAACGCCATGACAGGCCCCAGAAAGCTTCAGAAATCAGAGGGCCTGAGTTTCAGTTTCCCCGAAACCACCTGAAAGAATAGGAAAATTTTAAGTAGGCTCTGACCCTTGGCCTGAGTCATAAAAACCGGCCTGAACACAATGACACAATAGCTTGCAAACCCGTGCCTAGGTAATCCTCCCCAAAACTGATAGATTGTGAAGATAAAGCCCTGTGAGACCCTACTGTGAAGATAAAGCCCTGTGAGACCCTAATTGAAATATTTTTGCTATCGAATCATCAGCAGACTTCCCCCTCGCCTCCCCCTGGTTATGGTCCCTTTTTCCTTTAAAACCTCCTGTAATTTCTGCTCGTGGTCGGACTCCTCTGCTCCTGCGTGAGTTATGAGTCTTGACCCCAGCGCGCTGGTGGAATCAATAAACCTCTTGCTGTTTGCATCAAGACCGGTCTCTTGTGAGTATTTGGGTCACCGTCCATCCCAGGGCCTGTTTTCTGGGCCTTACAATTTCTCCCTTTGACTGATTTCGGTTTTTAGAGCTATTTTGCCCTGGAATTTCCTCTCCCCGGACTTACACATACTTTTATTTCAAACCAAGTCTATTTTTGTCTTTTTAAAACTCTCCGTCTCGTTTTATTAGCATCTTATAAAAGAATCTTTATATCTTACCTATTTTGTCTTCTCTGTCTCTCTCCCTTCGCATTTCAGCATTTTATTATTCTCCTGAAACTTCTAATAGATTTGTTTAAAGACAGAAGTATAAGAAATGAAAAGTAAAAATCCTGCCTCCTTAAATGCATTCCCTGGGGGTAACTCCTGTGAACGGCTCAGTGTCTGCCTCCTTCAGACTTTTGTTTTTTCCATAAACCGGTAAGTCATGTAAACATATAATCATTCACATATTCATTTTTTTAAATAAAAATGAGAACATCCCCACCTTGATGTTCTGCAGTTTGCTTTAAAAAAAGCATGATTATTCTCACTTAAAATCCTATTTGTTTTCTTTTTTTCCCCTCTATAACCTAGGTAGAATAAAAATGATCACTGGCATGGTTTATCCCATGTTTTGTAGCTTGGTTATTTATATAGAGGGGTGCTATTCTGCTATGTCAACTGATACATTTTCCCTGTCGTAGAGTCCTCCCTGCCCAACGCAATGACCATTTGGACAATCAGAAATGAAGCATCTGTTGCCTTAAGGGAGAGTGGTACAGAGGAAGGCTTTTGAGCTGCTTAAACTGAGATCACGGTTGACACCACTGTTGGGAAGACCATTTGCTTAGTGAATATTTCCTGTTGTAGAGGGCATAAAAACCCTTGGCCTGGGGCAGAGGTGAAGGGTAGAAGAGAATGTGAGAATGAGGTACAAGTGTGGGCCTTGAAGATGGAAGGGGGAAATTAACAGGACTCCATAAGAGACTGAATGTGTGTCCATCCCCCACCACTCCCAATTCATATGTTGAAGCCCTAATTCCCAGTGAGTAGAGGTCAGTTTTAAGATGTCCTCCTGTATGTCGTGTGATGTGCCCTGCCCCTCGGCCAGTCTCAAGTCTCAAGACCTCTTCAGAAATGACTTACAGTATTTTTCATGGCTCTTTGGAGAAAGAACACTGTTTATTTTATTTGTGAGACCATGCTGAGAAACAGGTTTGAAGAAACCTGGTTTAATGGAGTTCAGAGTGAGACAGAGAACTTAAAATTTTTTAAGATGGAGCCCATGTGGGCCCAGCCTGTGCAAAAGAGCTGAAGTGGAGTGGAGAGGAAAGTCTGAAAAAATCAAGGTAAAGAACTTTTAAGCTGAAGTGCCAGGTGAACAGTGCAGGTGACTGTCAGTGTCTGACCTGAACACGAAGACTGTGGTCGATCCCAAAGTCTTCAGTGCATGGAGTGAAGGGCTGAGGAAGGAGGCAAACGACGGCGGTGAGAGGAAGGATATGTATAACCAGATGGCGGGAGTCTCAAAGGAGTGGGAACATCTACATGCCGTGGAAAGAGCACTAGGAATAAGGACTCCAAGACCCCGCTTCTGACCCAGATTAAATGGGATGTGGAGAATGAACCACCACCATTTGCAAGAGCTGCGGGGTGGAAGTCATATTGTGGGTAAAACTGCATTTTTTCCAGAATCTCTTGCCCGGCCTCGTGCATCTCCATGTCAGTAGGTGTTTCCAAGGATGGAGAGAAGTAGTCCATCTCCATATCAGTAAGTGATTACAAGGGTGGGGGAAGCGAGGGTATAACTGGACCAGAGAGGTTGGGTGGGTTTCCTTTTTTGCAGCCCGGTAGTGAGAGACATGGGCTAGCAGAGGTGGATGACTGCTTGTAAGCAATAAATGGGTTTTTCCAACTTTATTTCTCCCTTTGACTGATTTTGGTTTGACAGGTAATTTCCCGCGGGCTGGGAGAAAGATTTCTTCCCTACCTGGAGTTACACATATCCCAGAAGGGAAGGGAAGTTTCAGCTAGAACAGGCTCGGGGAGGGTGGAAGATGTTTACCCTGGAACTGGGCACATGAGGAAGGGTTAAGAGGGAGGGGAGTCGTGGGAATTTGGGTCAGCAAAACAGAAACAGGGCGTGGGCTTTTAATATGGTTGGGTCCTTCCGGTCACAGACTGCTTCCTAGCCCTGCCTCCCCAGGGACTACATACCTTTCTCCTTGTATATTCCCCTCCAATCACTTAATATTGGATAAACAAACAAACAAACTTATTGTCCGTTCCCTAATCAGCACGCACCACCTTCCCTAAAATATAAACTCCGTGAAAGTAGGGACCGTATCTATTTATTCACTATCTTATCCCCAGTGCCTGGCACAGAGTAAGCACTCTAAATATATGTTGACTGAATTAGTTAATGAACAGGTGAATGAATGAACGAATGAATGAGCAGCAGTCCTATGAGGGTGGGAGAATAGAAGAACACAGATATTTGCAAAGCTTCGGCATTTGGTGAGGTGCCCTGGAATAAAGGGATGTGTGCCTGGCGTCTCCCAATTTGACTCCCAGAGGTAGATCCCTTCTGCCTTGTTGCTGCGAACTGGGCAGTGCATCTCAGGGAGAGATCCTTGCTTACCCTGCACTCCTGCACTGGGATTGGTTAGCTCCAAGTTCTAGCCTAAAAATACTCCACTCTGATATCAAGGACAAAATTTATAAACATGAAAGTGGTTATTACGGTTTAATCACAGGCTTGGTGGTAGTGACTCTTGGCAATCTTTCTGGGGTAGTAACAAGAGCAGAGTAAATATGTCCTGTAGGTGGTATTTTTAGGCTCACCCACCCTTTCGGGCCAATGGGAACATCCCTGCAGAAGGTTCTTTGTGACTCCCTGGGCTCCGCCCCAGCCCTTTCTGCCCAGAAAATATAGTTATGGGGGTTATGGTGGCAGCCGCTAAGCGCGTAACATGAGGAGGGTGGGTAGGTGCTGCTGGGATGCGGATCAGTCCCTGCTGGATGGACACCTGAGTCGGACCCCAGGGCCAATAACCCAACCTATGTTGCCAGTTCCTGCAGGCAACTCACACCCTCTTCCCCAGGATGAGGTTTGGCTGAAAGTCAAATCTCTTGTGAATGAAAAAGCCTATTCCCTGATGACCCCGTTTATACAACCCTCTTCCCCAGGATGGTCAGCTTCAAAAAAAAGGACCAATAACTGTGACTGAGTCATGAAACCAACCTAAAGAGTTTCCCAAACTATATCTTTTCTGTTCAGGGCCAGAAGGTTTTAAACCTAGAGGTTTGGTAGCAATGCAAATTCTTGGGCCATACCCAGACCTACTATATCAGAATTTCTGTCCCCTCCCCAGAACTTTTATGCTTTAACAAGCTCTCCAGGATGTTCTGATGCATGCTGAAGTTTGAGAAGCATGGGATGAGCTGTCTGAGTCTACAAGTCTATCAGCCTCTTTGTAAAGAAAGTCAGGAAGAACAGACAAGGGTGGGTCCAGCATTGACCACCATTCTTTTTCACTCTTTCTTTTCTCTTCCATTTTCACTCACTACCATCTCCTACATTCATTTCAGAGGCTCTCCCATGCCAAGTGGGGCAGCAGGAAATGTGAGGAGAGTCTCATGCCCTTTCAAGGTGGCCACTGTGAAGCCACCGTTCCTAAGCGATGGCTGGTACACTGTGCCAGCACTTGATATATTTGTAAATCCAAGTAGGAGTTGCACCTATTGGTTCATGGCTGTATCCTTGGCTCCTGGAACAGCACGTAGCATATAGTTGGCCCTCAGTAAGGATTTGTCAAATGAATAATAATGAGGCTGCCTCTTTCCCGAAGCCACCTGGGTGTGTCAGAAATTCCCAAACCTGTCTTGGAGTCTGTATTAGTTTGCCAACAGGCTGTGTGGCCTAAACAATAGAAATTTATTTTCTCACAGTTCTAGAGGCTGGTAAGTCTGAGATCAAGGTCCCACAGGTCTGTTTCTGGTCAGAGCTCTTCCTGGCTTGAAGAGCTATTTTGTCATATCCTCAGGTGGTCTCTCCTGGTTTGTACAGCTGGAAAGAGGGAGAGAGAGCATGTTCTTTGGTGTCTCTTTTTATAAGGATACTAATCCTATCAGAGAAGAGCCCCACCCTTATGACCTCATTGAACCTTCATGACTTATACACAGCCTGGACCCACATGGGCCCCAATGTAAAAAATCTTAAAGCTCTCTCTATCTCACTCAAAACACAGGAACACAGGTTCCCTCAAGTCCATTTCTCAGCACGGTATCAAAAAAAAAAAAGAGAACTATTCCTCCTCCAAAGAACCATGAAAATTACTGCAAGTCCTTACTGAAGGGGTCTTCAGACTGGCCAACTGACCCGACCCGCAGGTCTGCGAATGTAAAACCCCCGGCCGTGGAGTTCACCAACTGGGACCTAAGGAGGGAGTGCGCGAATGAGGGACAGAAGACAGGGAGAATGGAGACAAGACAGGCTTTCTGATCAAGTCCCGCTTATTTGCAGAAAAGGCAGGGAATATATAGCACTTGAAGGGGTGTGGTAGGGAGTGGTTTCTTCTGGTTGGTTGCCCATCATGTTAATGAAGCGATCTACAAAGTCCAATCACGCACTGAGTTGTGCGCATGCGCAGTTGTCTCTGACGTAAGCGGCAGACCGAAGTGGGAACACTTGGCGGGAAATTGTGGCGCGAAAGTGATCAAGAAGAAGTAAACAACAAGATGGAGTCTTTAAAACAAAATGGAGTCTTATTGTTCTTGTGCCACATGGCTCCCAACAGCCAAGGTGTGGGGCACCTCACACAACATACAGGAAGATGTCCTAAAAATTACCTTCACCCCTCTCTCTCCCCAGAGTCCCACATCTTATGACAGTCCCTTATGTCATTTCCTTGTATGCCGTTCAAAGCTCCCAGTCCACTTAGTTCTGTCTCGCTCACCCCTTTCCCTCTTTCCCCCACTTCCAAACTTTTTTCTTCTCTGTCTCAAGTTGGATCTTCTCTTTTTAGATGTCCCTGTGTGGGACTCTTCCTGGGCTCTGCATTATCACCCACTGTCCCATCAGCAGATTAAACCATCAAAGAATCCTTCCTTCCTTGGAAAATGGGGTTGGTGTTGGGAGGAGATTATAAATATTTGTCATATGGTTTGTTCTTATCACACTTTCTCGGTGTCCATCTTCTAACTTTCCAGAGCTTTCTTGTACAACACCGATCCTCCCAATTGGTAGTGACCTCCAGTGCCCCATTCTCTCCCAGTCTCTTGGTGCCTGGCCATCTTGAGAATGGTCAGCTGAATGATGATTTTCCCTTGTACTGCCTGACTTCTATCTTTTTACTGTTCTTGTCCAGCCAAACTCAATCCAAATCCCTCAATCAGCCATTTCTGCACCCACACCTAGAGAAAATCACATACCTTGATAACTGTTATCTTACAAATCCATGGCCACAAATGCTGGACCCACAGAGCTGCTTGCTAGTCCTTTGGCTTGTCTGAAACCAGTCCCTTCTGTTCCCCGGAACCTGCAACCAGTGTACCTGAAGCCAAATCATGTTTGGACTTCCTAGTGACAAGAACAAACAATTTCTCTTCTGCCATTTTTTGTGTGTGTTTATTAAATTTAAATTGGGCTTCTTTCCCTTGAAATAAAACTGACAAATAGAATTAATGACCCCAAGTGCAGGGAAGGGATTGGGAGTAAAGAAAAATAAAGCCCCTTCAGAACTAATAGTAAGTTGGGAGCAGCTAAGGATTTCCCTTGGGGTCCAGTCTCTGCAAATTCTGAGGACAAGTGTGATCATTCGGGAAGCACAGGCAGATCTCATGGAGAATATTCTGGAAGACAATTGATGACAGCAGCTTTGTCCTCTTCCTGTCTTTGCTCCAAATCCTCCTTAGAAAAAAAAAGCAGAACTGCTTGCAGTTTGAAATGGACAATCAGACACTGCTAACAGCTGCAGCCCAAGAACTTCATTCTTGGCAAAAGGATCCTGACACAAAAGTATTTCTTTGTGGAAAATTACGCATTCATCGGGTTCATTTGAAGCAAAATATGATTTGCATCTTAACTTCCTGTAACAAGCTCTAGTTCTTCTGTGGATTTCATAATGTCTGATTTCGTTGGACCAGATTGGTGGGGCACATCCTTTACCAAACAGTTTAAATTCAAGCCCAGGTTTTTCTTATTTTAAATAGCAACAGCTGCTAAGCATGCTAATTATTGTATTTCATCAAAATAAACTCTCTTAGTTGCATCTGAATGTTCCTGGTTACTGCTCATCTTGGGGGCTGGGGGGTCCTCAAGGCTGTCAAAGAAGGTGCAAAGTTTGGATCTGAAAAACACAGGAGATGAAGCTCCAGGTCTGGAGCAGGGTGGACGGATAATTCCAAGGACAGAGAAAGAAAGAAACAGTCACTAGCTGGAGGCAGATCCAGTGAGATACTTCCCTCTCAGTGGGTCAGCTTTCTCTCTGCAATGTCAGCCCATTCCAAATTTCTGGAAGACTGAAAGGGTACAGGGAGGGAAGGAAGAAAACATCAGGTAACAGTTATTTACTGGACACTGTTGTGGAAGCATTATGTGTTTATTCGGCAGCCAGAGGGATCTCTCCTCAAGGAAATTCAACTCACATCACCGTCCTGCTTAAAACCCTCCTCCAGTGTCTTCTCATTCCAGTGGTGTGGTCTCAGCCTTGACTCCCCATTAGAATCATTGGCGAGCTTAAAAAAAAAAAACCCAAATGTCCAGGTTGCACCCCAGACCAATTTTATCAGAATTGGTGAGGGTGGGGCCCAGACAACAGTACTTGTTTAAAGCTTTCTGGGTGATTCCAGGGTGCAGGCAATGTTAAGAACCACTGCATTGACCTTGAATTAAATCCAGACTTCTGACCACAGCCAGGAGGCCCTAAGGGGTCTCAGACCCTATCTTCAAACACTCTTCTGCCTTTACTCAGGTTGGGCCACTTTGGTGTGTGTAGACCAAAGAATTTCCCATACTGTCCATCATAGAAAGATCCTATTTTCTATGTCTTGGAGGACCCTAGTGATCTGGCCTCCACCTACCTCTCCGGTCTCACTGGACCTCTTCACCTTCTCCCCGACTGCCCTTTTCTTGGTTCTTTTCTGCTCCTTAAAGATAGTTTTCCTTCCAGAGCCTGTGCACCTGTGGTTCCCTTTGCTTCCTTCTGGTAACACGGTCCTCCCCCCAGGTTCTCCCCTGTCTGACTTACCCTTCAGGCCTCTGAGAAGCCTCTAGTGACAGGCCACCTCTAAGCTACCCCCTTGCGAACTTCCATCTCACCACTGGGTTTTGTTTCCTGCATAGCAGGTCACCGTCTGAAGTTATCTTTTGATTTGTCTACTTGTTCTTTGTCTCCCTTCTAGAAGGGAAGCTCTGTGAGAGCTGAGACCTCCTAGGTATCATTCGGTGCTGAGTCCCTGGGAGGGTTGGTATGTAGCAGATGTTCAGTAAATATTAGTTGAACGAAAGAATGCATGCAGAGCCAGATCACTCAATAAATATGGGTTGGATGAATGATCTCATTTGATCCTTCAAACAACAGGTGTTGTTAGCATATTTATAGATAATTTAGGGTCAGAGGTTAAGCAATCTTTCCAAGGTTATAAATAATGCCAGAAGTTCCTAAGGTCTCTGCTATTGGCGGAAGAGTGGTTTGCTGGGGGAGAAGCACAGAGCAGATATCTTTTTTTCAGACTATGGATTTTTGGGGACACTGCCATCACCAGAAAGGACAACTTCACTAATTGGCAAAGATATATAATTAGGTTTTAATTGTGGGCTTCTGGAGGGACTATTTTAAAACCGCATCTGTGGCAGCCTTTGGTGGAATCTGACCTTCTGACCTTCAAGGGAGGGGAAGAATGGGCAATTGTCATGATTTGGAAACCAAGGGAGAACCTCATTATTTTGGGGTGACATGCTCTCTGCATGCTCAGAGGAGCTGGGGGCTGGGGAATAAAGCAGGTCTTTGAGTCTCCGGGATTTCCCTGCTGTTGACTCATAGGAACTGTCAGCTGGTCTCTACAGAGATCTGCACCCTACAACTGAAACCAGAAACAGCATGTGTGACACAGTAATGGGCCCTGCAGCAGGCAGCGAGTGTGGCAGGACTGAAAAGGAATGTGGATCTTGGCTTCCTCTGTACAATCACTCCAGGAGACTTTATCCATATGGAAAACCCAGGGTCCCTTGGTCCTCAGCTTTGCATCTGGATTAAAAAAAATAGTAACAATAGGGATTGTATTCGTTTGCTAAGGCGGATGTGACAAAATCTCACCGACTGGGGTCTTCAAGAACAGAAACTGTTTTCTCACAGTTAGGGAGACTCAAAGTCCAAGATCAAGGTGCCTCTCCTTGACTTGTATATGGTAGCTTCCTTGCTGTATCCTTACAGGTCTTTGCTCTGTGTGGGGGCTTTCCTGGTGTTATGCCAGGACACGGGTCAGATTGGGTTGGGGCCCACCCTAATAGGCTCATTTTAACTTATTCACCTCTTTAAAGGTCCTGTCTCCAAATACTGTCATAGTCTGAGGTCCTGGGAGTTAAGGCTTCAACATAAGAATTTGGGGAGGGCACAATTCAGCCCATAACTAAGGTGACATTTCTTGAGTGCTTATTATGTGTTAGCTTCATGCCGATTCTTTTACAATTGCCATGTCACGGAATCTTCCCAACTACCCGAAAAGTCCATGCTATAATTAAAATTCATTTTATAAAACCAAAAAGCTGAAATAGGTTAAGGAAATGGTCCAAGTTTTACACAGTTAAAAGTACCAGACCTCAGATTCAAGCCGGCGTATCTCTGATTTTGAAGTCTGTTCTCGTAAAATCTGTGCTAACTTGCTGAATGCTACAATTCTGGCTTTTCTCTTCTCTCCTGAACCAGCTATTATGTATATTTTTGGATAGGGGATATCTCTTAAGTCTCTTATCTGTTCTCTAATGATTTTTATCTCTTTATCCTAAAAAAATGAAGCAATCCTGGGAGATTTTCTCGAGCTTGGTTTTTAAGTCAGTTATTCATTTTTCTGCCTCATCAGTCTGCCCTTTCCTGCTTCTATTTGCATAGAAATTCACAAATGAAGTTTCCTCTCTTCCTGGTCATTTTCCTGCTTATGATGTCCCTTTTTTGTGGTTGCCCCTTCTTGCTGTTCTAAGAACAATAAGGAAGCGAGCAGCACATGGACCCTCTCTGAAATAAATGTACTATTTGTGTAGCTATGCCTTCCTAGAGCAAGGTGTGGCAGTCTGCTTTAGACACCATCTCACGTAAACAAAGAGTTGGCTACAGCAGGGAGCTGCGTCCACGCCCAGACTAGCCTCACTATGTTCTCTGTCTGCTTCACCAGCCCTCTTACTTTTTCCAATCTCTGATTTTCAATCTCCTGGTATGAGATCAGGAACTAAACCCAAGCTGTGAATCTCCTCTACTCTACAGCCAGCCTGAAGGATGGTGGGTTAGTACCACTAGTAGGAGGCAAAAGGGTTTGGCAACCTGGAGTTGGAGGGGAAGTTGAACCTCACCCTAAGGGGGAAGTTCAAGGTTGAGAACTCAAGTTCTGAATTACCTCGAACGTCAAACACCAGTGGAACAGCAAGGACCACCAAAGTTTCCCTCCCTCTTAATGATTTGATGTCTCCCCACTGAACAGTGCTGTCTTGTGTGGATCTTTCTTTGGTCTTCTCTGGGGTCCCAGACAGGAAAGAAAAACAAGAAAGAAAGAAAGGTTTGATTTATTTCCTTGATGGAGAAACAGGGAGGGTGGCTCACTGAAGGTCTTTGAAATGAGCGCTCTGATGCCTGCCAGGATCCCTCTCCTCCCCTGGTTTGGATGTCTTCTCTGTCACCCAAGTTCCCCCGGGAGGCATTTCCATTGTATGTGGCTCCCCCTCTGTCTCCCTGTCTGTTTGTTTAGATTCTAAAAAGGGATTTACTGCAGCAGCCTCTGGGCAGACATTCAAAAACACCAAAACCACAGGGAGAAATTTGCCCAGCCTCACATTGTACCCATCCACGCGGAGCTGCCCCCAGCTACACTGACGGGCACTCTTCACAGCAGCCTCTGAAGGTTGGTGCCGTTATCCTTTGCCAAATCCAGACAGTTCAGGCCTCAAATCACTTTCTGAATGCTCAGTGAGATGGGCTCAGAGAAACACCACCAATGACCTTGGAGGGTGATAAGGAGATGATCACACCAGGATAATGCCGGAGGAGGAACTCCGTCACCCCCGGGAAGTCAGCCCCCCTCCAGTGTTCCTTGACGTGGCCCATGCTGCTCCCCGGGTTTTCCTTCCAGCCCCCTTCTCTGCCTGCCAAAATCTGACAACTCTTTCTCACTCTGAATTTTAGAAATCATCTGTTTTTATGAAGCTTTCCCCTATTCTCAAAATTAACTTCTTTCTAATCTGCGTTCTGTTGGCATTGTGTGTACACCTTTCACTCATACACTCAATACATATTTATGCACCAGATACTGTGCGATGCTCTTTTGTTAGGTAATGGAGCTACAGTGGTGAGTGACCCAGATAAGGCTTTAACTTAAATGGAGCTTACTTTCTAGGTTGCAGAGACAGACCAAAAAAAAAAAGACTCTCATCCAAGTATTTACCTCCCAGCCTAGGTTATGAGCTGCCCTACCACCCTAATGATCATTGGCATCCTCCTCCTCTGCCTCATCTTACCAAACACCTATATACCACTTACAATGTGCCTGGGCTCTTCAGGTGCTGCATATGAACTCATATAAGTCAGGCACAATGCCTTATTCACTCTATGTACTGCCCTGCCCACCACGGCCCGTAGTACCTAGCATCATGCCTGTCACGTGGTAGACACTCACTTCATCTTTGCTGAATTCATCTACGTTGTGATTCATTTATATCCATCTATGTTGCCATATTGATTAATTCTAAAGAAGCCTGGGCAGTTGATGTTTATAACAGAAACCTTTGAATCCAAGGGATTCTATTAGGAGTAGATCTTTCACATTGTCCTTAATCCCTACCTCCCAAACATATTTAACGCACACACAGGGTCTAACTAGGAAAACAGTAATGACTTTCAGTACTTTTCACAGAGAAAATTTGTGCAGGGGCTTGGTTATACAGGGGGAGGGGGTGATAATGATAAGTTGCGGTAGACTGCAAAAATGGCCACGAGTTTTTCCTTTCCTATCAAGAAAATTCAAGAAATAGAATCTCTTTCTTTACCCCTTGAATCTGCTTTGGGAGGAAAGGATGTTGTAAAAGTTCCAAGCTTGGACCTCAAGAGGTTTTTCCTATTTCCCTTCTCTTTCTTGGAACTAGCTGTTTGGGCTAGACGAGATGACGAAAGACACAGGCCCACCATTGCCCTGGAGGACAGCCAGACAGCTGTCATCGTAGAACCCCCGGCTGACTTGGCAGCTGACTGTAGACCCAGGAACGTGCCTAGACAAGACTAGCGGAAGAGTTGCCCGCCTGATCCCAGCCTAAATCACTACCTTGTGAATTATGAGCTACAAATAAGTGATGGTTGTTTTAAGCCATTATGTTTTGGGGTAGTTTGTTTCACAGCCAAAGCAAAGTGGTGTGTGAAATAACCCAGAGATTAACAACAGCAGGGAGCCAGTACTATCTCAGGCTATAGAGACAAAAGGGGGGGAGGCAATGGTACTGGGGCCCAGGGTAACCGGAGCATCCAAAAGAAAAGGCATAAGGGCAGGGATGTCCCCTGCAGGCTTAGAGGCACAGAGGAGTTGGAGGAGAGGCAGTTGATTGAAGCAGAGAGGGGCAGAAATACCCTGGATTCTTCCTTGTATCTGTCCTCTAATCTACCACCTGGGCCTGCCATCAGGTGAGCTCAGCTGGCAGTCAAGGGGGACAAGAGTATGGAGATGCAGGTGTCAGGAGTCAGCCTTTGTGCAGAACAGAGAAGAGCAGCAGAAGGCCTGGGCGTGGATCTGAACACAAACAGTCCCAAGGCTGATACTATACTATACACCATTTGGGGGAAAGAAAAGGAAGTGTTACAGATTGAACTTCCAAAACAGCACAACTGTATTCTCTTATTTGTATTTTATTCCTTATTCAAGAATTGGGCCTAAACTAAAAATGAATTCTAGCCTTTGGAAAACTGTGATCACAACTGTCTCGACTTTTGACCAAGTATTCAATCAAACTGTATTAGCCTATTTATAAAATGTTGCACCCACATTGGCCCATTAAATGACAAATCATCAACACACAGCCTGAATGATGCTATTGGTAGGTCAAAAAACACAAGAGTTATAATACGTCAATTTGATTAATTTAAATTTATTTGGCAAGCATTAAAACCTTTCTGTATGCCAACCAAGCACAATGAAGGTGGACACCACAGATACACATACACGTTTACACACAGATAACTGCAGTATAGTACAGATGTTGTCATTGAAGTACAAACAGAATGAACTGGGTCATTTAAGCTGGATCTTGAAGAATGAGTAAGAGTTCACCAGGTGGGAAAGAGAAAGAATAGCTTTTCAGGAGTGTGCAAAGGGTCAGAGTTAAGACACAAGATGTCATATTAAGAAGCTCTAAGTAGTTAGTATACCATAGTTTGGTGTGCTTGAAACATTGGGTGTAGGAGGAATATGAAGAGAGATGAGGCCTAGAAGTAGCAGGGGCTAGACAATGAAGACCTTATATATGATGTTGAGAGGTTTGCCCTTTAGAGGCAATCGGGAGACATCAACATTTTTTATTTTATTAAATTCTTAAGAATTAAAGTTGTTTAATTAAAGAATGAAAACATGTTTATTTTAAAGAGTTAAAAATGATATAAAAGGGGGAAAAGGGTCATGCTTTCTGCCCTCTTCTATCCTGTCTTGGAGGCAGCCGGGGTTAGTAATCAGGAGGGTATCCTGACACTCCTTCCCTTTATTCAGGGTTGGTTGGTTTGCTTATTTGATCTGGGTTGGATTGCAAAAATGATATAAAAATGGTATAATATACATTCACTCTGCAACTTGCTTCTTCCGTTTGACAATACATGGACATTCCTCCAGATGAGTTAGATTTAACTCATCCATTTATTCAACCATTTTCTCATTGGTGGACATTCAAGTTGTTCGTTTTTAGCAATTATAGAAATATTGCAGTATGTCTACTTGAGAATGAATCTGAGCACACTGGGACTTACATTTTAGTAAAACAGATTTCCAAAGACCGGCTCTCTGGATCAATGGCTGTTTGCATTTTTAATTTTAATGGATGTGTCCAGGTTACTTTTCTAATGGGTTGTAGTGATTCCTATTTCTCAACATTGTCAGCCAGATATGGGACAGTGTCAAGGGATCACTTATACATTTTTGCAAATATAATGGGTTCAGAAAAAATCTGTGTTGGTCTAATTTGCATTTCCTTGACTTTACAGGCCTTGAGCATGAGCATACCATATGTTTACTGACAATTTGCAAGTTCCTTTATGTGGACTGACTGCTCATTTTTCTATTCAGTTGTCTTTTCTCATCTAATGGTAAAAGCTCTTTGAATATTCATAATTGTTTATCTTTATCCACACGTGTCACAAAGGTTCCCTTCCCTCCTCAGATTATCATTTGCCTTAAAAAGAAAAAAAGTTTTTATTTGGAAACAATTACAGACTAAATGGTACTGAGAGCCTCATATACCCTTCACCCAGCTTCTCCAAAGAGTAGCATCTTATGTAACTGTAGTAAAATATCAAAACCTCATTTCCCTTTTAATGTAGTGTATGGCATTATTTTGATTTCAATAATTTTACTATACATTTTAGTAACTGCTGAGGTCAGTCCCATCGTTCCATACTTTTTCATAATTTTCCTGATTATTCTTAGATTCTTATTTCCATTTGAAAATTAAATAATTTTAGCTTCTTACTCCCCTTGTTTTCCCCCTAACAAACTCTCTTGGAATTCTGATTGCAACTCACTTAAGGTTGTATGTTAGTCTGTGAGGGATTGACATTTTAAGATAACAAGTTTTCTTATCCACAAATGCATTATGTCTCGGTAGCAATTCAGGTCTGATTTTATGCCCTTCAATAAGAATTTAGTTTCCTTCATGGAGATGATATGACTTTTACGAATAATTTAGTCATAGGTTTTTTGCAGCTTTTGTTACTAATAAAAGTGCTGTATTAGTTTCCTATTGCTGCTGTAACAAATGACCACACACATAGTGGCTTAAAAACAACAGCACACAAAGTTAAGTTCTGGAGGTCAGAAATCTGAAGTCAAGGGCTGTAGTCTACAGGGCTATGTTCCTTCTGGAAACTCTAGGAGAGAATCCATTTGGTGTATTTAGACCACCTGCATTCTTTGGCTCTTGGCCTTTTTCTTGGATCCCTTCTACTTCCACTTTCATCACCACAACTCCTACTTTTTAACTCTGCCTCCTTCTTATAAGGGGTAATAATTACATTTATTTATGTTTTGTGTATTTAACTACTACCCTTCATTTTACCAAAGTTTAATGATTTCAGATAGTTTTTGGTATCACTTTTTGGCCGTTTGGCTAAGGTCAAGAGTAACATCTCTTTTTACCAAATAGTTTTTGGTAGAATCTTTTGGATTTTCTAAATATACCATCATATCATGTGAAAATAATGTAATTTTTGTCTATTATTTTTCCAATGTGTGTATGGATTAATTAACAATAATAATAATAAATAATTATAAATAAATTGCATTAGTTAAGGTCTCCAAAGTGTTGACAAGAATGATGATTTTGATGGGAATGACTAGCTTAATAGAGTTGCTACTGGTGTTTGCTAAATCTTTATCATTTTGAAATAGCTTTCTTTTTTGTGCACTAGTTGGAAATGAGTTCATAAATGCTCTCACTTCCATTGGGAATTGTGGAGGAGGCAGCTATACTCTCATACTTTTGGGTCCAAGAAGGAGACAGGTGGTTTTCTCCCAATCACTTAAACAGATCAAATCAGCCTAACTAAATACTTCCATTTCACGTGTCCGGGGATCAGCAAGACAGGGCAATTCCCACCAAGGACATCTAAAGGGACCCAGTGTCTACCTCTTCTCAAGGAGCCATAAAGTCTTTGTCTCAGTCCTAAAAAGGAAGCCCCATATCTGTCCCTTCTCTGGAACTCTCAGAACAACTCCTGGCTTCTCACATCTTCTAGTTCCCACCAGAACCCTTACTTTGGTGTTTATGGTAATCCAAGTACAGATTGGAAATGGGAGAGATTGGGAATTTCACCTAGTTTGCCATCATTCTGGAATCTCCTTAATATCACATCACACTGAAGTTTTGAAGCAGCAGAATAACATGATCAAATTTCTGTTTTAAATGTATTTCTGGAAGAAGCTTAAGTGATTGATTTGAACAGGATCCCAGCTACAAGACTACATATGACAAGGGAAACTGTTATACAAAATACAGTGTATCCACACCATGTCTATTAGTTAACTGTTGTTCTGTAATATGTCACAGATATGTGATGAATTTAAATTTATCACAAAATGTAGCAGCTTAAAACATACACATTTATTATAGACTTATTTCTATGGGTCAGGAATCTGGACATAGATTAACCTTGTCTTCTGCTTCAGGATTTCTCACAAGCTGTAGTCAAGGTGTTAGGCTGTGCTAAGGCTTCATCAGAAGACTTAACTGGGGAAGGATCCATTTCCAAGCTCACTTTCATAACTGTTGGCAGGATTCAGTTCCTTGATATCTGTTCTTATCTATGTTGGTTTCTCCAACAGTGCAACTTGCTTCATCAAAGGCAGCGAGAGACAGTCTCCTAGAAAGATGGAAGTTACAATTCTTTGTAATATAAATTCCGAAATGACATCCCTTCAATATTGCCATATTCTATTGGATACAAACAAGTTACTCAAAGGGAGGGTATGATTCTGACACAACTCCAACGTGTGGGTTTTCCAACACCATCAAGGAATTCTGATACCAACTGGGTGTCTTACAATTCAACTCAACTCAATTCTGACAATCTATCTGGAGGTAACATCAGCTCCCATAGGCTAAGGGCTCAGTTCCGCAAGACTGCCTGCTCCCTCCCACTCCACCCCAATTTCAAAAACCAATAGCAAGTCCAGGTTGTCACCTGTGCTTCTGACTGACTGGCTATAGATTGGAGGTTCCCACCACCCCTTCTTTGGGTGTGATTAATTTGCTAGAGTGGCTCACGAAACTCAGAGATACATTTCACTTATCAGATCACCAGTTTATTATAATAGGATATAACTCAGGAACAGCCAGATAGAAGAGATGCATAGGGCAAGATATGTGGGAAGGGGTGAGGAGCTTCCATGCCTTATTTGGGTGTATCACCCTCCCAGTACCTCCATGTGTTCACCAGTCCAGAAGCTCTCTGGATCCTGTCCTTTTGGGTCTTTATGGAGGCTTCATTACATAGCATGGTTGATTAAATCATTGGCTGTCGGTGACTGAATCAATCTCCAGCCCATCTCCTCTCCTAGGAGGTCAGGAGTGGTGATGGCAGGCAAGTGGGGTTGAAAGTTTCAACCCCCTAATCACGTGGTTGGCTCCACTGGCAACCAGCCCACATTCTTAGGTACTTCCTGAAAGACCTCATTAACATAACAAAAGACATCTTGATTGCTGTCATCACAGGAATTCCAATGTTTTAGGAATTCAGTGCCAGGAATGGGAATGAAGACTAAATAAATATATTCACAATGTCACTGAGGGGATTACAAAAGACAGTGAATACCAGGAAACAGGAAGCATTATTAGAGGGAAATTCACACCACAGAATAGTATGTAGCAGCCCAAATTAGGTGGTTCAGTATATACTGACTTGGAGAATCTCTGAGATATACTGTTGGGTGAGAAAAAGAAGTAGCAAAGCCATTTATGTAAAAACAACAACAACAACCAAAAAATAGTAAAAATTTTTTAATATAGATACGCATAGAAAATATACAAAACACTCCTGACCGATTACCATGGTTACATCTTGAATTTTTGATGATCTGTATTGTTTGAATCTTTAAAAAATGATAATATATTCATGTTCTGTTCAGTTAACAATTTTCAAAGAATAAATAAAACAGACTATTGTGAATACAGAAGAGAGGATGTCAGCCAGAAGAAATATGGCAGTAAAGGGGATGGAGAAAAATGGAGAGAAAGAAGTATTTAGGTAAAAATCAAGAGAGTTTAAAGCATCTGATAGAAAGAGAAGAGTCTAGGATGACTTACATTTTTGAGCTTAGATGTATGAGCATTTCCTTCACTTAATTAGGGAACACAGAAGCAACAATTGTTTTTGGGTGAGTGGGTGGAGTGTAAATATCTAAATTTCCTTAGCAACCCCCTTTGTTGCTAGGAAATCCAGTCTGGGGAGATCTCTGTGACTTCTAGGTGAGACCTCAACCTGGGAGAGGGTTCTTGACTTTGATTCAGAAAGAATTCATGAGCAGGTCAAACAGGTACAGCAAAGAGTAGTTTAATAATGCAAAAGTACACACTCAAGGAGGGAGTGCAGGCATGCATGGTGGGGTTTGTGTTGGATGGTCTTACAGCTGGAGTTCAAGCAGGGGATGAGTTATTCATCAGGATAGGTGGGGTTTTCTTAAATAAGGGAGGTGATTTCAGAGAAATAGGGTGAAAGGGGGGTTCTTCAGCTACCCGATTCACTCATTCAGGAAGAGAGGACATGAGAGCTCCAGCAGCGAAGTTTATTGCCTGAAAGACAGAATGGCTGTCCCTAAAGGAGAGGGCAGCAGGGGCAGCAAGGGGGAAGCTGCTTATAAAGGAAATTGAGCGGGAAGTTGGTCCCGTGACTTCTATGCATTACGAGGTTCAGGAAGAGGGGGTGCTGATTGGATGGTTTAAAACAAGTATGCCTTGTACATTTTCTATAGGTTGAGCTCAGCTGGCGCTGAGTTGCCGGCTGATGTAACTTAGAAGATATGTAGGTAAGGGGAAGTAGGTACCTTTTATGGTAAGGGCAGGTTACCGTTGCCCTTTCTGGTCGGGTGGCTGGTCGTTGCTAGGGAAACTATCTAGAATGAGAGTCACTTGAACAATGGGTGGGTTTTCCAGTAACCAGAACACATTTTTCTTAGAACTAGGTTGGGGGTGAGGCCTTGGGGGGGTTCAAGGCTGGGGTGCAGCTGCTGCAGGTCATACAAGGTGGGGGGGAGCTTGCTATGCTCGGAGGCAGTTCTGGGTTCTAACAGGGTGATGCTCTCTTTTTGTCCTTCGATGGTCTGCCTCAGAACTGTCATGGCAACAAAGGGGGTGGTTTTTAGTATGCTAATGAACATACAATGTATTTTGAGGTGAAGTCAGGATCAACTTGTCCTCAGTGTTGAAATCAACCAGTTTGACCAGGTCTGTTATCTATACTCTCACTCTCCATAGCTCCCCCACCCCCACCACCCAGAACAATTTACAGGGAATGTTTAGAATGTAAACAAGCATCTAGCTGAATGTAAACCTACTATAACACCTTCAAGCATAAGGCATACAGGTGTTGTTGGGAAATCCAACCTGGGGAGGTCTCCCTGAACACTAGGTGAGATCTCAACCTGGGAAAGGGTGTTTGACTCTGATGGAGAAAGAATTCATGAGGAGGTGGAGCAGGCAAGAAAATAGTGGTTTACTAAACAAAAGTACGCATGCAAGGAGGGAGTGTGGGCCTGCTCAAGGGGTGAGCAGAACAGGGGGTTGGAGTTGAGTGGTCTTATGACTGGAGTTTAAGCAGGAAGTGGAATATTCATCAGGAGAGGTGGGGTTTTCTTGGAATAGGGAGGGGGTTTTGGAGAAATAGTGTGACACTCTGTTTTTGCCCTCAGATAGTCTGTCTCAGAATTGTCATGGCACTGAGGGGTGTGATTTTTAGTAGGCTAATGAGCACATACTGAGCTTTGGGGTGACTTGAGGTCAAACTGTTCTTCATATTGGAATCCGCCAGTTTAGACTGGTTGGTGACCATATCCTGTTGATGCTCTTCCACCTGCTCAGCCTGTACTTTTCCTGCCTTACAAAGCCACTGACACCTGTTGGTCCAGAATCTGGGGAGAGGCGTAAGAGAAAGCTGAGAAATGAACCTTTGCCCAAATCTGTGACTATCCTGCTCAATTAGCCTCTTTACTCCCAATTACAGAGGAAAATACCAGGGGATTGTTTGTTACTACACTGAGGGTTTGGCCAAAGACTCCAATGTCATCCCGTTGTTGGGTTAGGCTGATGGTCACAGGGACCTAGAAACACATCACTTGCCTGATGTGATAAAGCTGAAATAACCCACGTCACTTTTCCTTCTTCCCCATCTCACCCTGGATCCCTGTTGTCCCTCTGCTTAGGTGAGGGCATGGATCCTTTCCTACCCCATTAATGACTTGGTATCAGAGAAAAATCCATAAATAGGAATCCAAAAGAGAAAAGACAAACACCATGTGGATGCCAGAGCTTCTTGCCTTTCCTTTATGCCAAACACCTTGGGGCTTGTCCTACCCAGGTCTTAGTGCATAAAATGAATCCTCTTGAGCTGTGTGTGTGCGTGTGTGTGTGTGTGTGTGTGTGTGTGTGTGTGTGTGTGTGTGTTAGAGGTGGGCCCTCAGTGAGGGTGATGGTTTTGGTGGCACTTAGAATTCAAATATCCTCTCCATTGTTTGTTCTCCTTTAAAATGGATTTAGTTTGACCACAAAAGTGTGGACAACTAAGGGTGGTATTGTTTTGATCACCCATCAAAGGAGATAGAATCCTGCCCATGACTTTAGTCATTGCTGGTCCTCCCTGCTATTCATCCGGGACCAATGAGAAGTGACCACTGGATTTAATGAGAGCCCTTTTAAAATGTCTTTTTGGACACAAACAACAACAAATGTTGGCGAGGATGTGGAGAAAAGGGAACCCTCCTACACTGCTGGTGGGACTGCAAATTAGTTCAACCATTGTGGAAAGCAGTATGGAGGTTCCTCAAAAAACTCAAAATAGAAATACCATTTGACCCAGGAATTCCACTCCTAGGAATTTACCCTAAGAATGCAGCAGCCCAGTTTGAAAAAGACAGATGCACCCCTATGTTTATCGCAGCACTATTTACAATAGCCAAGAAATGGAAGCAACCTAAGTGTCCATCAGTAGATGAATGGATAAAGAAGATGTGGTACATATACACAATGGAATATTATTCAGCCATAAGAAGAAAACAAATCCTACCATTTGCAACAACATGGATGGAGCTAGAGGGTATTATGCTCAGTGAAATAAGCCAAGCCGAAAAAGACAAGTATCAAATGATTTCACTCATATGTGGAGTATAAGAACAAAGAAAAAAACTGAAGGAACAAAACAGCAGCAGACTCACAGAACCCAAGAACGGACTAATAGTTACCAAAGGGAAAGGGACTGGGGAAAATGGGCGGGAAGGGAGGGATAAGAGGGAAAAAGGGGCATTACGATTAGCAGATGTAATGTTGGGGGGGCACGGGGAGGGCAGTACAACTCAGAGAAGACAAGTAGTGATTCTATAGCATCTCACTACGCTGATGGACAGTGACTGTAATGGGGTTGGTGGGGGGGACCTGATGAAGGGGTAGTTTAATAATCGTAATATTGCACATGTAATTGTAAATTAATGATAATAAAATAAATTATATTAAAAAAAACTGTCTTTTTGGCATTGGCCCCAGAAGCTGCTGAAAAGAGTCAGGAAGTTAATAAATTAACTTCAAGGCCACACTCTTCACTGGACCTAGGAGCTTCCCTGGGTTAATTATCATCTCAATGGCGCTCAGTTAGAGTGTCCAGTCAGGCTCTCCAGAGAGCATTTAATATAGTAAACAAGGTGCAAACCGTGCAACATGCGTGATATAAAATTCCCTAGACATGCCTCTAGTCCACAGTTTTTACACAACAAATCATCCTTTATCAACTGAATCCCTCGTTTCCACAGAGCAATTAAAGCTCCTTTTCTACTTTTTCCACTTAAAGCCAGGCAGGATCTCCCCGGGTGTATTTACTGAATGGAACTTGGATTTCCTTTTCTGTACTCAAAGCAGAGATTCTCAGCCCAGGTTGCATACTGGAATCACCTTTTTTTTTTTTCTGGAAGACTGAAAATGACCCACCACCAGGCCCCCATTCCTAGAAACTCAGACTCCATGGGCCTGGGGTGAGGTCCAGGCATCAGGATTTTTAAAGCTTGTGGGATGGTTCTCATGGGCAGCCAGGGCAGAGAACGGCTCACTGACGGCCTGCGCATGTTTATGGACTAAACCACAGCTCTTCCAAATGGATTTTCTCCAATCCCAAGTATCTCTTGGCTCCATCTTTCTAAAATTCTGACTTGATAGAACGTTCTGTGATGACGGAAATGTTCATATCAGGACCGGATCTTGAAGGAAGCAAGTTGAGGCATGCGGGGTGCAAAATTTAAGGAGGCTCTCATTTTCAGATGCTGCCCCTTCCACATGCATGATCTGGTTGTGAGCGCCTCCTTAAATTTTGAACCTCGTGTATCTCACCCTAATCTTGGCCCTGGTTCATGTAACACATACATTCTTGTTGGGGGCCATATTGCCTCCAAGGGGTCAAAAATTGGTTCCTGATTGGGAGGGAGGGCAAAAACCTTGTTTTTATGCATGAAGCACAGATATGCATACAGTACATAAACAGATACATAGTACACCTATGTTATCAGAATTTCACGGCGAGTGGTGATAAGGGAAGCATATGCCTAAAAAAGTCTCCTTGGGGGAGGAATACTGACAAAAAGGTGGAGAAACACTACTATGGAACATTGAGCGTCTAAGGGCTACCGAGCACTTGAAAATGTAGCTAGTGGGACTGAGAAACTGAATCTTAAATTACATTTAGTTTTAATTATTGTCAATTTCAATACTTACCTATGGTTGCTGATTACTATGTTACACAGCCCAGATTGAGAGGTTGGGCAAGACAAATATAGTTACACAGTCCTTGCTGTGGGCTGAAGCACAAACATACCCAGGAAACAAACGGGATCTCTTTGACGGTGCGCAACACAAACCCTGATCCGCACACTCACATGATCTTTCAGAGCTCAGCGCACATTCCCAGGCACACACCCCACGGGGCAGATGTGAAAGAGAAAGAAAACTCAGCAGCAACAAATGCACTCTGAAAGGATAACGAGGACACTGTCCTAGGGGAAAATGACTTCCCAGCCATGTGACCGGCTTCACTGAGAGGTGCTTGGTGTATACTCTGCACCCTCTTTTATGACCAGGATGCTTTGCATTCATAAAAGTTACTTTTTTCATAAAATTTCCTGGCTTTGCTCTTCCCAAAGTCCCAATCTTAAACCTGTATCACTTGACTTGTCCATCCTTACCCAGATCCCCAGTAAGTGTAATGCAACTGGTTCTGACTCTAGAATTCATTGAGCTTATGCCCGTTGCTCCAAAGGCCCCATCTAGTTTCCATTTGGTCCAAACCAGAGACTTCCCTCCCCTTAAATTTCTGATGTTATTTCAAATCCCGAGGGATCATTTGTTCTCCAGATGCCAAAATCTGGAGTCATCCTACCTCTTAATAGATGCTCCAGAGAAAACCTGAATTTTAGAACAAAATGGCCTTTTAAGTCCCTAAAAAAACTCTTGGGCATGCAATAATTTTACTGAGTTTTCCTTCCACTTTACCTGAAGAACGCAACACATCCCTTGTAGACTAACAGTCCCCCTTCCTCCTTATCTGCCCACTGATGTTTGAACACACTCCTGGGGCCTCTACACCATGACCATGCTCTAGGTTCAGGAACAGCCAGCTCTGGATAAGGCGTGGGATGAGAAGAATATAGATATTGAGTACCGCACAATTCACCAACCCCAAATCTGCACCCTGGCTCCTAGCCTGCTTTGAGGCGAGCCTGCCTCGATCCTACAAGCGAGTAAGACCTGGAGCCTTCCAATATGTGACTGAGTTCCTTCCCAGTGCTGAATCTGTCCAGTGGTAGTAGAACCCTGCTTTACCAGCTCATGAAAGATGATGGTTAAATTTTCAGGATTTTTGTAAGCCGGCTATTAACCACAGCCTTTGTTAGACGTTTTAATGTAAACTTGTGATTGACTAAATTATATTTCAAAAGGTAATAATACTCCAAGTTTATTGTTTCAGATTTTATATTTTACTATTATCTATGCTCTTGAAGTATATAAAGACATACACATATATGTGTACATATCTATATTGCTGTGTGACACATATGCTATCTATTATTTAGCATATGTTCACATAAATATTGTGGGAATACTATATGGTGGGGCACTACTGAGCATCTCTCCCGACTGCCCAATTCTATGTTTAGTGACATCATAGTGATAGCTTGAAATCAGCAGTGGAGTATTTACACCACAGAAATTAGTCAATGCTTCAAACTGGGGATTGATTTACTGTTTATTGATTAGCTATCTGGACTTCAGAAGGTGATAGAGAAAAATTTAATAATGCATGTCAAACATAAAAGTGTGCCATGTCTGTAGTGGTTATATTGCGAATAGCATAAAATATTGTAAAATCATGATTGAATTGTGACCATAGGTTAGCTGCAGATACAAGAGTTCAGCAAAGTTTGACAAAAGCATTCCATGAGAATTAGTTGCACAGTAAAGAAAACAATCAATAAAGTGAAAAGGCAACCTACAAAACAGGAGGAAATATTTGCAAACCATATATATCTGTGAAAGAGTTAATCTCCAAAATATATAAGGGACTCTTCCAACTCAATAACAAAATAACTAACAACCCAGTTAAAAAAATGGGTTAAGGACTTGAACAGACATTCTTTTCAAGAAGAATATAAATGGCCAATAGATATATGAAAAGCTGCTCAACATCACTAATCATCAGGGAACAACAAATCAAAATCACAGTGAGACATCGCCTCACACCTGTTAGGATGGCTGTTATAAAAAAATCAAAGACAGTTAAGTATTGGTGAGGATGTGGAGAAATTGCAACCCTTGTACACTGTTGGTAGGAATGCAAGATGGTTCACCTGCTATGGAAAACAGTATGGAAATACCTCAAAAATTTGAACATATAATCCCCACACATGATCCAGCCATCTCATTTCTGGTGTTTATCCCAAAGGATTGAAATCAGGATCTCAAAGAAATAGTAGCCTTCTCATGCTCATTGCATAACTAGTCACAATAGCCAAGATGTGGAAAGAGCCTAAATGTCATTGGTGGGTGAATGGATAACAAAAATATGGCCTATACACACAATGGAGTCTCTTCAGCTTTAAAAAATCCTGCCATCCAGGACAGCATGGATGGACCTGGAGGACATTAAGCTAAGTCAAATAAAGCAGTCACAGAAGAGCAGATACTGCATGATTCCGTTTACATGTGGTATCTAAAATAGTCAAACTGTATGGAAGCAAAGAGCAGAATTGTGGTTGCCACAGCTTGGAGAGAAGGGGAAAGTGGGAATTCATAATCAACAGGCAAAAATTTCAGTTATGCAAGATGTCCTTGAGATCTGCTGTACAATATTGTGCCTATACATGACAATGCTGTATCATGCACTTAAAAATCTGTTATGAGGGTGCATCTCATGTTAAGTATTTTTTGAAAGTTAATTAACTTTTAAAGATTCAAATATAGTTGATATATGAGAGTATATTAATTTCAGCTGTAAAACTGTGATTCAACAATGATATAATTACTAAATGCTCACCATGTTAAGTGTAGTTTCCATGTGTCAGTCGCATGTTAAATGCTCTTATCTCAAAAAAGTTTAAAAAAATTAATTGGCTCAGTATAATTTTCAGTGGAATTTTGTATTTTATTATCATTCACAAATTGTGTAATACATATTCTTTATATCAGTAGCATTTATAATAAACTTACATTTGTATATACATGCAGGCACTTTCCCCCCACAGAGCTGGTTGTTAAATATTTACCAGCTCCGCCCAAACCTGGCTGTCCAAGCAGGTCTTTGGTGAACAGTAGTGTTGCTGTGTGGTGCCAGCTTCGTCCCAGCCAAGTTCAGACTCCCACCTCCTGAAGGCCTCATCTGATGGCAGGAACTCTTTTTCCACCTGGGACATGGCCCAGAGTACATTTTGGCTCTCACAGTGAGGCCTTCTCCCGGGAGCTGGCCACCCACATTCCTGCTGCCTGAATACTTGCTTCCCTCTGCCAAATCACCAGATGTGAGATGTGTCTCAGCACACGAGAAAAATGGGTAAAGATGGATAGGCTCCTGAGCACCTAAGTCCTTAGCTTCCTGCTCTTTACCCGATGTCAAGGGAGTTATGTCCAGACAAAACCATGTTCGTTTGTTTTTTTGTTTACCTCTAAGAAATGTGTGGCCTCCAGCCATCTCCTTTAGAGCCACCTGGTACCCATGTACATGCCTGGACCTTTCCCAGGGCTGTTGGGTCATAAATCTCTGGGGGTAAAGTCTATGATTTGAACCGATCCTCTCAGACATTCATCTCTTGGTGCCTGCTGTCTATTGGGTCCTGTTCTAGGCCCTGGATATGTCAGGGAACAAAACAGACAAAAACCCCTTTGCAAAGAGAGTATAGTTGGTGGGGAAATACCAAACAGATGAGATATTTAAGCAAAATGTATAAGGTATTAGTTATTAATATAAGTGCTAGGGAGAAAAATAAGCCAGGAGAGGGGGTAGGAAGTATGAAGGTGAAATTTGAGTATAGACTTGAAGGAAGATAAGAGAGGAACTGTGAGCAAATCTGGTTGGAAAAGTACTCTGGGCAGTGGGAACAGCATATACAACAGCCCTGAGGAAGGAGTTTGCTTGGAGTGATCTAGAAATAGGAGGTCAATAAGGCTGAAGAATCCCCAGAAGATTCTTGGGCATACTAGAGAAATCTCTAGGTGAGCAAATGCCACCAACTTTTTCATGCAAAGGCGGCCATCCTCTGCTCACTAATCCTTCCTGACTCTTCCTCCAGTTCATTAATTTCTTTTGCTAAGCATTTATTAAGCACTAATGAAGTGTATATGAGGTTATGTCTTGCCAATGGGTTTCAGCACCAAGCAAGTTCACTGTGGATTCAATGTGACCAAAGAAATGACAGTAAAACATTCTTGGGGTGAAAGGGTTCATTACCCAGCTTGTCCTCCTGGTGGTAGATTGAGCACTAGTGTCTCCACATCCATCCAGAGCACCGGGCCAAGCTCTTTATATAGTGAATGACTCAGTCCGTAATAGCTTATTCCCTACGGGTGTGGAAGCAGTAGCCTAGCAGCAGGCCAGTTACATCATCAAGGGGTGGTTTAGGTTCAGGTGAGGATCCTGGCAATAGGAATCCCAGCTTTCCCCACACGTTACAAGGCTAGAAGTCCTTCACTTACAACCATTTTCCTGTTTCTTTACCTATCACTCTGACATCCTCTAATGCCCAGTTGGATTTCATTCTTTGATTCCTTGAACCTTGAATGACAAGCTCCTCACCATCCTTGAAACCCATCATGGTTACCCTTTATTCCCTGCTGTGGCCACGGGGTAATATTAGTTCCCTAAATCTGGGTCCAGCTTCCAGAGCTTCTGTCCCAGCAAAAGACATGGCTTGGATCCCTCATTGCCTTTGAGGGGTTTGGGGAGACCAAATTTAGTTTTGGATATATTGAGTGTGAGGTGTCTGGGACCCACATAGGAGGGCGTGTGCAGCAGGTCATTGGGTTGATAAGTCCATGGCCCAGAAGAGAGGACAGGGACAGAAATCCTGACTGAAGTCACCACAAACATTTGTTGTGATGCTTTCCATGGGCTACGCTGGTGATTCTTGATCCTGACTGCATATTAAAAGCACCTGGAGAGCTTTTTAAAAATACAGATACAAGGGTCCTGCTCCAGACCAATTAGCACTGACTCTGAGGGTGAGGTCCAGGCATCTATGTATTTTAACAGCTCCCCAGGTGACTCTAACATGCAGCCAGGGTTGAGAACCACTGTGATAAGTATTGAGCTGGATCAGTGACTCTCAATCTTGGCTGCGCATTGGAATAACCCAGGGAGCTTTAAAAAGTATCACTGCCTAGGTCCTATCCAGACAGATAACTGGTCTGGGTGCGGCTGGGCCCTGGGATTTAAAAAGTTCCCCAGATGATATAGTCAAGGTTGAGAACCGCTGGGCTAGGTGCTGAACTGGGAGGAGAGGATTACAAAGGTGAGCCAGAAATCTTTCCCACTTCAAGAATCTCACTATGTATGTCACAGAAGGCACCATAAGCCAAAAGTTAATCATGATACTGGGAAAACTCCATTCATCCTCTCTCTTACACCTTGGTCTAGCTCTGAAAACTCAAACTCCATTGGCCTCTTTTGATGACATCCCCTGTCCTGCCAACTCCTCTGCCCAGTCATTCCAATACATCTGCTATTTGACCTGTTTACCTTTTCCATTCTTCAGGCCTTCCTAAATGACTCCCTTCCTACCTGGATCCCTCAGTTCACTCACTCAGTGATACTCCACCTGTTTCAAATCCTTTGTCTCCTAGGCTTTCTGTCACTCTAATCCATACTCTCCTCATTCATTCACCAAATCCGACTGAGTCCTTCTCCTAAATATTGCTGGGATGGGTCCACTTCCTCCCATTCCCTCCACCATGCTCCCATTTCAGACCACCACCATTATCTTGGGATTCTACTGCAGTCTCCCAGATGGTTTCTCTGAGTCCAGCCACATCTGTCTCTAGTCTGTTCTCTGAAACTAGAGTGACCTATCCAATATGCAATATAGACAATCATTAAAATGTCACGTCAAAAAATTTACATATAGCAATATTTAGTCTTTTGGTTGTACAGGCCTGTGAGTTTTGACAAATGCATCTAGTCATGAAACCATCACCACAATTAGGATATAGAACAGTTCTATCATCCCAAAACTCCATTATGCTGCCACCACTAATCCCTGGCAACCCCTGACATATGTTCTGTCCCCATAGGTTTGCCTTTTCCAGATTGCCAGATAAATGGTATCATACAGTACGAAGACTTTTCAGACTGGCTTGTTGTTCTTAGCATATTGCATTTGATCTTTATTCAGGTTATGTGTGTATTAGTAGTTCATTATTTTTTATTGCTATATAGTATTCCATTGTGTTGCTCTGCCACAGTTTGCTTAGCTACTTACCAGTCGAAGAACATTTGGGTTCTTTCCAGTCTAGGTTTTCATGAACAGATCTACTATTAACATTTGTGTGCAGGTTTTCGTGTGACCATAGGTTTTCCTTTCTCTTGGATAAACATACAGGAGTGGGATTTGTGGGTCATGTGGTAAATGCATATTCAACTTTATGAGAAACTGCCAAATTGTTTTCCAAAGTGGCTTTACCATTTTGCATTACTACCGGCAGTATATGAGGGTTCCAGTTGCTCTACATTCTTGCCAACACTCGCTTTTGTCTGTTTTTAATTGTTGGTATTTCCAATAGATGTGCAGTAGCATCTCATCTGCATAAACTATAAATTTGATCATGTCCCTCCCTGCTTCAAACTGTCTGCAATTTTCAGTTGCTTTTGGATGAAGCCCTGATTCATTAGTAGGACTTGAAGAGTTACTTGCTAAGGCCCTGCTTACTGCTAAACCCAGGTTGTCCTCTTTGCATTTAATGTTGTCTCCACTTTGAACATGTACTTTTAGCAACCTTAATACACAATGTTTTCCTCACTTCTGCATTTCTCTATATGCTATAACCTCTGCCTAGAACATTCCCCTCCCTTCTTTCATCTGGCCAAATCCTACCTCTTTCCTGTCCTTAACTTAAAGGTCAATTACTCCAGATGTCACTGACCACCTCTTTCCACTTCTAGTCTCAGTCTTAATTTCCATGGAATACTCCATTTCCCCTTCCTACCCAGTTTCCCCACGTCCAACGTGATGCGCCTGCTTCTAGCTGTTTCCAGCTGTGGTAGATTCCATAATCAGCCACCATAGATACTTTGCAGATCTTCCCATCAAGAGATGGATTTTTCTTTGTTCCCCATATAAGGTAAGTATTATTATGCCCATTTTACAGACAAGGAAAAAGCCCAAGATCACATAGCTTATAAGTGATACAGCTGCATTCAGACCCAGAAGTTCTGGCTCCAGATCCTAAGCTTTTTCCATTAATCTGTAGGAATCTGGTGGTCACTGACATACCCATCAGTAGCTTTGCTTGCTCTGGACTCTTCTGACTGGGAACATCATCTCTCCCTTTAGAAGAACTCCTCCCATTCCCATTCCAGCAATAGGATTTTAATGGGATCATCAAGCACAACATGCCCTGCTCCTCTGGCTTCAGAACATCAGACTTGGCCAAGATAGTCAGAGCCTTGCTTACAATTCTCTGAATTAAAACTGTGAGAAGTGGGGCAAGGAAACGTGGGCTTAGCCACCACTGATTGCCAGGCTTTCAGCTTCATGAACAAAACAGGTCTGAAAAAAGAAAGCACAACCCAACTCTGTGTGTGTGTGTGTGTGTGTGTGTGTGTATGGTGGGGGTGGGGGCTCCTGGGGGGAGTGAGGGTGAGGGCGGGTGGGCAGGTTATGTGCTAAGCAGGAGAAGGAGGCCTGTGAGTTCCCCCAAATTCCTGGTTTTATTGTTCATGAAGGCAGCTGCATGCCAGTCTTCCCAAGGTTTAATTATTTTGGTCAATAAATTCCCCACTTTGCCTCAGTTAGTTGAAACTGGGTCACTTGGAACAATTTCAAGAACCTTCATCATGCACAAACCTTGGAGGAATTAATGGAGGGTGGAGGATTAAGGCATTAGGTAAAACTGGCCCCTTTGAGCAGCTCAGGGGTTGAACGGAGGAGGGTCTGTTGATGACACAGGTAGGGTGTGGTCTGAATCCCTGGCTCCCTGTGTAAAGTTGAAAGCCCTCAGCCAAAAACTCAACTTGCTTGCAAAGGCATTTAGGGCTTAGGGGAGAAATGAAAATGTATTCTTCTACATCAGAGGGAAAAAGAAGTGTCTAACAGGTTGTGAATAATTCAGATTTAATTACTAGGAAAATGCCTTCCTTTTCTTTCTTCTTTTTATTCTTTCCCCTGCCTGATGCTTAGGCAGCAGGTTTAGTAGATACTTTTGTTCCAGAAATTCTGCTTGAGGAACTGTGAGCCAGGTCTTCAGCTTTCTTCTGGTTGGGTGTGAAAGTCGGGGTGTTTTGGATGTGGGCAGGAAGGGGCAGCAGGTAGCCCTTAGCTCTTCCTGCTGAGAGCTGCTGGGCTTGGGTCCTGATCTAATGCCTGGGGCCTCTGAGCATGTGGATAATAAACTAGAAGGTACAGGTGTGAAACGCTCCCAACCATGCACAGGGTGCCATTATGATTTCTTGCTATTGCGTCTCAGACAGGGCTCATCAGTGCTCAGCAATCCCATTACACACCTCCTGCCATTGACTTCAAACCCCATTACTCACTTTGAGCTCTCAATGTTCACTGTACCATCCCCACTCTCCCCTCCTCTCCAGAAGATGAATTTTTTAAATAGTAGCTTTATTGAGATATAATTCATATACCATAAAATTCACCCCTTTAAAGTGTACCATTCAATGATTATTTTTATAATCATATAGTCACAAAGTTGCATAACCATTACCGTTATCTAATTTTAGAACATTTTTATGATTCCAAAAAGAAGTCCTATACCCACTAGCAATTACTGCCCTTTCCCCTTCTCCACGGATGCTGGCAACCACTAATGTATTTTCTGTCTATTGTCTTAATAGGATTTGCTTATTCTGGACACTTTGCATAAATGGAATCCTACCGTATGTCGTCTTTGTGTCTGGCTTCGGTCACTAGCAGGATGTTTTCAAGATTCATTCATGTTGTAGCATGTATCAGTATTTCATTCCTTTTGGTGGCTGAACAATATTCCTCTGCGTGGTTATGGATTTAGATTTTTCATTCATTAGTTGATGGACACTGAATTGTTTCCAATCTGGGCTATTGGGAATAATGCTGCTATGCATGTCTGTGGGAAAGTTTTTGTGTGGACACATTTCTAATTCTTTTGGGTGTATCTCCAATAGTGCAATTGCCAAGTTATATGGTAACTCAAAATGGTAACTTTTTGAGTTACCATTCAACTTCTAGGTCATATGGTAACTTTTGGGAAACTGTTGGACTGTTTTCCAAGGTGGCTGCACCATTTTACAATCCTACCAGCAATATATAAGGGCTTCAATTTCTCCATATCCTTGTTAACACCTGTTATTGTCTGTTCTTTATATTTTAATCAACCTAGTGGGTATCTCATTGTGAAGTGGTATCTCATTGTGGTTTTGATTTGCATTTCCGTAATGACTAATCTTTTCCTATCCTTTGCCCATTTTTAAATTGCATTATTATTTTTTATTATTAAGTTGTGATAGTTCTTTATATAGTCTAGATATAGGTCCCTTATCAGATATGTGATTTCTAAATAGTTTCTCCCACTCTGTGGGTTGTCTTTTTTTCTTTCTTGATGGTGTTTTTTGAAGCACAAAATTTTTAATTCTGATGATGTACAGTTTGTTTCTTTCTTATCACTTGTGCTTTTAGCGTTATATCTAAGAAACCACTGCCTAACCCGAGATATTGAAGATTTTATGTGTTTTCTTCTAGAAGTTTTAGCTCTTATATTTCGGTATGATTCATTTTGAGTTTATTTTTGTACATGGTGTGAGGTAGCAGTCCAACTTCCCTATTTTGCATGTGGATATCCACCTGTCCAGCACTTTGGAAGACTCTTCTTGTTGATTTTGTTCCTAAGTACTTTATTTCTTTTTGATGTTATTATAAGTGGAATGTTTTTTTAAATTTCATTTTGGATTGCTCATTGCTACTATATAGAAATACAATTGATTTTTGTATATTACTCATATTCTACAATATTGTTGTATTTATTTATTAATTCTAATAGTTTTGTATATTCCTAAGAATCTCCTATATATAAGATAAATGTCATTTGCAAGTAGGGATAGTTGCACTTCTTCCTTTATCATTCCTTTTCAGTCTGGATTCTTTTATTTCTTTTTCTTGTTGAATTGCTCTAGCAAGAGTTTTAGAATGGTTTCATATAGTGGTTCCAAGGTGTATCATGGGCTTTGGAATCAGACTGGATTATGACTCCTGGCTCCACCACTCCACTCACTTACTGCATTATTGAACACTGGTATCTTAACTTCTTTGCACTTTGATATTTAACCTGTAAACCCAACTTGTAGGGTTAAAAAAAATTCTTAAAGTATAAATTGTATAAAACAAAATGTACAGAAAAATAAAATAAAATAAAATGTACAGATCTTAAGTGTTTGATGAGTTTTGACTATTATATACATCTGTGTAACAAACATCCCAAAACAAGATATGAAACATTTCCATCACCCCAGAAAGTTCATTTGTACCCCTTAAGTCAAATTATTTCTTCTCTCACCATAGATTCATTTAGCCTGTGTGACTACCTTCTTTTATTCAACATAATGCTTTTGAGATTCATCCATGTTGTCATAGGTATCAGTGGTTTATTCCTCTGTATTATTGATCAGTATTTCATTGTGTGAATATACTACAATTTGTGATCCATCCTCTGCTTGATGCACATTTTGAACTGTTCTCTGTTTAGGACTATTATGAATGAGTAAGTTGGCACTAAACATTTGTGTAAAAGTCTTTTTGTAGACATATGTTTTCATTTGTTATGGATAAATACCTAGGCATGGAATTGCTAGGCCATATAGTAGGTGTATATTTAATTTTATAAGAAGCTTCCAAACAGCTCAAAATAGTTACACCATTCTACATCCTCACAGCAGCATATGAGAGTTCCAGTTGTTCCATATTCTTGTTGACATCTGGGGTTTTCTGATTTTAGCCATTCTAATAGGATAGAAATGATATCTCATTGTGGCTTTAATTGGTATTGCCCTGGTGGCTAATGATAATGAACATCATTTCATGTGCTTATCAGTCATTTTCTTTTAGGCATTTTGTCCTTGGCTTTTGCTCATTTAAAAAATTGAATTGTTTGATTTGTATTGTTAATTTGAAGGAGTTCTTTATGTATTTTGGATACTATTTCTCTGAGATATGCACTATGATTTTCCTAGTCTGTGTGTACCATTGTTTTGAGATTCAAATGAGGCATTACATGTTAAGGACAGTGCCTGGCACATAGTAATTACTCAAAATAGAAAGAACAGAGGCAATCAGGTCGTGATCTCTCTCAATTCTCTGCCCCTCTACCTGGAAACTGAGCTGCATATCCACCCATTCTTAAGGTTTTTTTCCCTCCTGTTTTACAGGAAGAGAGGAGTTTCTCAATCCAATCCACTTCAGCAGAGATCTTGCTACATGAATGATATCCTCTCATATCTTTAACATCTTTATCCTCTACTCATACATATTCAAAATCCAAAGTTTCTTCCACTAAAAATAAAAACAGTTGGGGGGAAGATAAAGGACAATGATTTTAAGTGACCCTTTTCTTACCTCGGGAAGTTTTTAGTATTTTCTCTTTATTTTTGATATTTCACTATAATGCATCTGATTATGCAACTGTTTAAATTTTACTTACATATCAGCGCTCATATGTGGTAAGCTTCTCCCTGTTTACCACAAGGGCTGGCAAATTGTTCTAGCTCCCAAGTTATCACTTGACAAGTACTCTCTCTTTGTCCTGGAAGCCCCTCCCCGCCCCTGCTTCCTTCTTGTATGCATTGACCCGAAGTTTGGAGTCCCTCTCCCCACATTCTTACCTTGTCTGGAGATTCTCTCGAGGGTTTTGAGGTGATGGCTTTCTCCAGTTTTGTTTACCTGTGTTTTGTATGTTGTCTGCTTCCATGCTTTCAGCTTTGACTTAATTTCTGGCCATCTGATGATACTTCCTTGTCTTCCCATGCTGTTATGGAATTGTTTCATGGGTTTTGGGTAACAGATAATGGGTGCTTCTACTGAGTCTGTCATGTGAGCCAATCTCCAGGGGCACTTTTTAACATGCCACTTACGTTTTGAGTACAGAAGGTGGTATTGATTCATTGTCGGTTCCCAGCAAGTTATTTGCAGAATGGATCAAGGGGCAGGTGGGTGGTGGAGAAGCTTCCAGACACTGTCAAGCCCCACTACCAACCACTGTGATATAGTGTTCAGGAATATGTGCTCTATAAATAGAGGGACTAGTTGGGGGGACCCAGCAAGTTACTTTACCTGACTAGGCCTCACTTTCCTCATCATAAAACGGAGATGATAGTAGTTTTCATTTTGTGGGATTGCCAGAGGGGAAAGGGCAACAGTGCACCCAGAAAGTGCTTAGAATGGCGCCTGGTGCACATCAATCAATAAGGATTAAATTTGTTTTAAATTAAAATTTTTTTCAGGTTCAAAAACATTTCTGAGCCATGCAATCTAGGTTTCTTGCACTCTTCCCAGCAGCACTCCCTCCCCTGAATCTGGTTTCTCATTCACCTGCACCTTCCTCCACTTTACACCCCATCGCACCCCCTCAGTATCTATGTACATCTCCTTTCAAGCAACCTAGAAGCTTGCCACACAGTCTTCCCTTTAATGGGCCATAATAAAAACCCTTAACCAAGCCTGTCATCACTGTCAGTAAGAGATGAGTAAGCTATTAGCATTCCTTAGTTAATGAACCATGATTTCTCTTGGGGTGCCAGTACCAATGAGGAGATGAAAATAAAGTTTTAATCCTGTTTCCTCGTGGATATGGTACAAGGTGTAGTGAAATGCCTTCTCTTCAAGGGGTCACGCAGGTGAATTTGAGAACACCTTTATCTTAGGTGGCAGTGGACCAGTGCCATAGAAGTAATCCTCTTAGAAGTCAGGCTTGAGAAACACAGATGCTTCTTGTGCCATGAGTGGCCATAAGGATTTGTCTGTGCTGGGCTGGAAGCATGGAGGTATGATTCTAGGGAAAGCGATTGGTCAGATGGAACACACAGGATGCATATCTTGCAATTAAGAAAGCATCACATACTGAGAGACTCCTGGAAATGTAGAGGAGGTGTTTCTGGTTGGATAAAGAAAGCTCTTGTTCATTTGACAGCTATTTATTGAGTATCTGCGGTGTCCTGGTCACTCTTCCAAGTGCCTGGGTTACTGGAGGAAATAAAACAGCCCCAAATCTTTTCCCTCATGTTGCTTACATTCCAGTTTAAGGGTAGCCGGGGGCCAAGGGTTCAGAGGAAAAAGAAAGTTTGGTTGGTGACTTTTGCAGATGAGTGGTGAACATGCTTAAATCTTTCAAGGCAGTACTGCAGGTGCAGATGAGGGCCTCAGACCCTGACCCTGGCTGGGAAGAGCAGTGGAGAAACTCCACCAGCTCTTTCCTGGGGAGCTTGTGGCCGGGGCTGAGAGGTTCTCCCCAGCTCTTGGGCAGGGCTGGTGGGGGGCACAGAGGGCTTGTCACCTAGTGTGAGGGCTGGAAGCAGGCTCCGGAGTGAGACATGATACAGGGTTGGTGGGAGGAGTAGTGTGAACTCAACCTTGCCTTGCTAGAGTGCTAGTGGCTAGAGGAATCCAGGCTTTGGAGCAGAAGACATGCAGCAAGTTACAGGCGTGTGCCTTGACGTCAAGCAGAACTGGCTTTGAGTTGGGGTCTGCCCCCTGCTCTCTGTGTGACCCTGGAAAGTTTCCCACTTTCTCCCCAAATGAAGACCTCAGTTTCTTCATCTTTAAAATGGGAACAATGCTGTAACTGGTTGTATGGATTTAGCAGGCTAATGTGTACAAATATATATATATATATATATATGAATATGTGCCTGCCATTATTATCCTATTAGCAAAATTGTCCCTCCCTGGGCGGACTCACAGTCGCGTCTGGAGGGTGACTGAGTAGAAACATCCCTTTCTCCTCAGACTGTCATGGCCATCGTCCTAGAGGGCGAGCTGCCCAGATGTCCAGAGTAGCTTGGGATTCACTCCAGCTGGGCAGGGGCTCCTGGCTGCCTCTTTGTGTCCTTGCACTTTGAGGCCTCTTTTCACTTTGTTTTTAAATATTTCCCAAAGCTCTAATTGCTACACTTCCTCCAGTGTTTTTAATACAGGCAATCAGGGACTACTGCAATGAGGAGAGCCTAATTACCACTGGCATTCTTTCTCTTCTCTCGGAAACCACCACTGGAACAGTCACAAATAAACCTTAATGAAGACCAGAGATCTGTCTCCAGCCTAAAGCCATTTGTAATCATGTCTGTTATTGTGAAAGCCAGCAAGCAGAGGAGTCCTCGGAAGGACTGTTACATACTGAGCAGCAGTGACAGTGGCAGCAGAGAGGGATGCACGGGGCCTGTGGGGAAGCAAGCAGGGGTCTGTGGCCCCTGCAGGTGACTGACAGGGCTTGCCCTCCAACCACTGCTGTGCTTTGGTTGGTTTATTTGGCTGTTTAGGTCTTTTAAGTTACTCTTGTAAAAAACTTACTAGGATGCAGCATATGAATGGTAAAGTGTGCAAATCTTAAGTATAAGATCTGATGAACTTTTACATGTATTCATAGACCCCTGTAACCACTGCCTAGATCAGGATATAGAACATTTCCAATATCCCAGAAGGCTCCCGTGTGCCCTTCTATGGTGTATCTGTTGGGTGGAATTGGACAAGCAGAACCAGGATGAGTGTTTAGGTTACCAGGGATTGGAAGAATTGGACCTTACTCAACTGTGGGGAAATAAAAGCCCCCCAAAGGGTGTAGAGGGATCAGAGAAAAGGTGCTCACTTGCAGTATGGACACAGGTGGAGAAGTCAGAGCTTGCAGGGGATCCTGGAAACCAGTCCCATCCCGCCGTAGGAGTGAGACCACAGAGGGGCTGGTGCAGAAACCCATGGAAGGTGGTTGGCTCTTCATAGCTGCCGCCTCTTGAATTCACGGGGAAGCCTCTGGCAGCGGATTGGGTCACTGTGTGTCAGCTGGCCATCAGGAAGCAGGGCTGGACGCAGTGTGGAGAGGCCAGTGTAGGGCAAGCTGGAACCTGGCAGGACTCTGCCTCTGTCTCTCACCCCCTGGAAGCTTCAGTGGTGCTGTTTCTCAGACGCCTCCCACATCTCACCCAGCTTCTTTTTTGGCAACTCCAACCTGGATCCCTAAAGGGAAGACGATTCTGGAAAAAATGGCCCCCAGTGCTATCAGGTTTACAGTAGAGCAATCCAGCACAACGGAGAAATGTTCATGTCCACTAGATATGACTTGCAGGGTTCTGTCCTCCAGCTGTGAGATACTCCATGTCTGACTTCAGTTACCTTAGGAGAAAACAAGCCAGAGCCTGGAGTAGAAATACACACTGCACCCCTCTTTTCCTGCACCCCTCCTCTACTGGCCCAGGACGCTTCCCTCTTATCACCTGAAAAAACGAGAAGAAAGTATTATAGCGTATGCTCCTCATCAGCAGAGAAAGCAGAAGAGAAATCACTTGCTATTCAATAGACACTGGAGATGGCAGATTTTGCAACACATGGAACCAACCCAGGGGGTTGGGGCTTTACTATTACGGGGGGAGGAGTGACTCAGCTTGAGGAAGGGGCATGTGGAGTACTGGGCAGCCTTCAGGGGGAGAAGGAAAATACATATCATAGCATAGTTAATAATTCGATCATTGCATAATTAATATAAATGTAATTAATATATAACACAAACTATAGTAATAAACTAAGAGAGGTGTTAGTGCACAAAGGAGAGGAACGCTTTTTTAAGACTTAAGCATTTGTGCTTGGACCATAAAAACGTACGTCTATTTCCCTGTCCCGGTCCAGTGTATGCATTAGTCATTTATCTCTAATAAGATAGAAACCAAGTCTATCTAAGACTTGATTTCTATCTTATTAGAAAGGGACAGAGGATAAAGTCCCTGCCAGGTAACTAAACTCCTAATGCTCCTAAGGCTGTCTCTGCAGGTAACCTGGTTTTGGTGTATGCAGCAAACATCATGCTAGAAGTTAGAGTTAATTTCTCTGCCCAGCAGGAGATGGAACAGAATGTTGTATTGTTAGGCAAAAAGACAGATAGGAGTGGAATGAAAAGAGGGTGGGGTCCACCAAGAACTCAAGGGAGTTAATCAGATATAGCCAGAGAGACTCACAGGGTTAACGCCCTTTGCAATGTGAGTTCATTCCAGGTGCTCTGAATCTGGGCTGACCTTAAGTCTTGGTCTAGTTAATGCAGGTGAGATGGGGCAGAGCCATGGGACAAGCCTCATGATTAATTTTCCTAAAAATGCTGAGATATAGATAGTGTAGTAAGAACAGGAGGGATTTATCTTAAGGTTAAGATTCCATTTTAAAAGCACAGAGTTGGGAAGTTAGATTCCTAATATATCCTTTGGTAATCAGCAAGCAACCCATCTTAAAGCAAGGCAAAGCAGTCTTAACCAGTATGCTCCCAGTGCTTGGAAATAACCACTATCTTGGAGAAGAACAGGAAGCTTATCCTACAGAATTATCTAGAACACCGACTATGGGTAATGACATACTGTCTTTCACTGGAGATAGACATCATGAGACCACATGACAAGCATACGCCCCCTGACTCTTTACCTTTATCTCATTTTTGAAAATCCTTAAAAGAATCCTAAGCCCTTAGGTGAGCCTCTTCTCTGAGGTTGCCCACACCCCCCTTTGAGTGTGCGCCTTTTTGCCTTAAATAAACCTGCCTTTGTCTACCTTAACTCTGGCCCACTCCCCCCTTGGAGTGTAATCAAATAAACTTGCCTTCATCTACCTTAGCTCTGGCCCTTTCCTCCCTTGGAGTGCATTTTGGTCTGCTTCACTACTGTGTCTCCGCCCTTCAATTCTTTGCTGCAGCAGGGACAGGAACTGAGGAGAGCGATCTCAACCCCCCAACAATATTATCACTCTTGGACCCTTGTATTATGACTGGGCCCCACTGGAGGAAGCCAGGCTCTGTTCTCTGGGAGGAGAAGTAATCAGTTGTAACTCCAGGGAAAGGAAATCCTGGGGCAAATACCTCTAAAACCGAAATCAGTCAAAGGGAGAAATAAAGTTTAAAACCCATTTATTGCTTACAAACTGCAGTCCAGGGCTGTTTCTTTCCTGTTCTGGCTGAAGTAAATCAGACCTCCCCCTCACCTCTCAGGTTCAGATAAGCCCTCAGTTGCTCAGGTAATTAATTACCCACCGATATGGAGATAAACCATTCTCCACCCCTGAGGAACACCTATTGATGTGCAGATGCACTAAAGCCAGGTGAGATATTCTGGAAATATTAAAGTTTCACCCACATCAGTCTTCAAATCAAGTAGGAGAAGCTTCCAGGTGACTGTGGGCTCTCCTAGGAATAATCCAGAAACTCCCTTTAAAGGGCAATTGCCCCATCTTCATTGAAGAATGAAAGAAAAGCTCTTAAGAACTCAAGGCACATGAACAACTCTTGGATCAATTGCTGGGATAGGTAAAAACAGAACTTCCTGGATGGCTGGTACCTTGGGGTGGTTGGCAGGGCCTCGGAGGGGAAGAGCTGAGCAGATGCTCGCTCAGCTCTGGTAGTGATAGGGAAAAATTTACAAGGACAGCAATCTAGTCCAAGTGGCTCCCTTCTGATTCTCTTCTTAGCAAAGACAAGAGAAACTTCCCCTCCCCTTCACTTCCTGCTCTGTGAGGCACTCGCTTCCTAAACTTACTCCCCATTGCTTGCTTGTTTGCTGCTGTGCACCGAGAAATGTTGCAGACATGGAAGCAGAAAGATATACATTGCTCCCCTTGACTTTGTTCGGGGCTCAGACCTTGGGAGATTACTCCCCTCTGAACCTGCCAGTGTAAAAATAAAACCTCAACAGTCCAAGACCTCCAAGTGCCGCTTGGTTCCTCCGTCAGCGATCCAGTCCAGGTTTTTCAGGTTTTTTCCGTAACAGTAGGAAGGGCACTCCTTTGGGACTGTCATCCCTGACTTGTGCATCCTGATGGCTGAGGTCAGTTGAAGGATATTCTACACTGAACGGAAGCAACGTGTTCCATCCAGAAGGGGTGTCAACCATGGGTGGCATACTGGGCATGGAAGTTTTCCCCCAATCTTTGTCTTATTTCTTCCCTACTTTGAAGCCTGCCAATGTCCCCAAATGTCCTTTTCCTAAAGTCTTCTATCCCTCTCCCACAAATAATAGAGCCCCAGCCAGCTGAGCTGCCCCAATCCTGCCATCTCAGATGTCAGCTGTCCTCTGCCTTTGTCTGCTGGTGGGAGGGGGGTGTGAGCTCTGATCCCAATTTCTCCTGCTTTCTCAGCGTGGAGAGAAGGAGAGTCGTGGTGGCATGGATGAGGAGTGGAAGGGTTAAGAAGACAACACAGGCCCCACATGGTGTCACTTCTGCTAGGCCAAGTCACCAAACCAGGGCTTAATACCTAACTTAATTGCAGTTTCTACCTCCCCGAGAAATGTAGTCAGACAGGAATTTTCTGGTCAGCATTGATAAGAAAATGTCACACGTGTCCTCTGCATCCCCCAAAGGAATCCATTGAGTAAGACCCTTTTGTTCCTAGATGAAGGTGACCTCATCCAAATAATCCCTTTTTCTGTTCATGACTTCCTTGTCCTGCCTTAAAAAACCCCTCCCTTTCTGTTGCCCTTCTCAGCATCTTTCTCCTTGATAACGGGGATGCTGCCTGACTAATGAATTTCTTTAAAAAGCCAATTAGATCTTCAAATTTACCTGGATGAATTTTGTTTTTTAACAGAGTAGAGAGGGGATATTTTCCAAATTCACCTCTGCTTTGCTTTCTTCTTAAGTAATTGAAATCAGACACCACTTGCTTCCCTGAGGGTTAACTTCCTATAGAAAATCATCTTCCACTTGGTAGATCTCAAAAGACTATACAGGGGAAACCTGCAAAGAAAAGGAGGTAGGTGTGAGCTCAAGTCTGTTTTGAGTTATTTTGGAGAAATATAAGATCTCTACTGACTCCTGCCCAATGTTGTGACTATTTCGACTCTAATACAGTTAATACTAACATAATTATTGAGAAAAATTAAAGTTTTACATTTCAAAGGCCTGATGCTACCCAGGCCTAATAATCATGAGGAAGCATAATATTCAAATGGAATTAGAATGAACTGGGCTGCTTTAAACGCCTTCCTTTGTGTTCAAAGAGGACATTATCTTCTCAAGGGTGCAATGGACTCTATTTGCATAATGTCTGTCTTTTTGTTCCTGCTGTTGGCCCAACTGATTGCTTTAGAATATTCGACCTCTGCTATTTCTCCTGTCTTGCCAATAACGATTTGCGGTCCCTTTCCCTCTTGGCATGTAAAATGTAGGTAAGCTGAGACACTTCAAAGCACAAAACTTCAAGTGAATCCCCCAGGGCTTGGGTGGTGATATTGACATATCAACTATGGGGTGTCAGAGAGTGGATCTGGGTAGAAAGAAAGAAGCCAGCTCACTTGGGCACTCTATTAAATAGAAACATCTCATGTGATGGAAGGAGATGGGTTTGGAGAAAAGATAGTAGGATTTGAGTTTTAGAAGTTCTTCTTCCTAAGACAGAGTTGGAGTGGGGATAAAATCTGCTAAGTTTCTGTGACTAAGCTGTTCTGCCGTCTCTAAATTGTCCTGGAACCTTAAGGGGCAAGGATATACCAGGGCTGGCAGTGGGGGTATATAAGACTAGTATTGGTAACTCTCTAACAAGTTCTTATTTATTAATCAATGGCTATGAGCTGGTTATGTGTTAAATGCCAAATAAGCGTTGTCTGTTTAGTCCCCACTGTATCCAGTGAGGTAGATTTTATTGTTATCCCCATTCTGCAGTACTGTAGAGGGGAGGAAGACTTTTTCCTCTACCCTCTTAGGTTCAGTAATTGGGGCCATGCAAATTAAACTGACAACTGACTGGTTAAGAGGCACACATGTTTTACTTGATGTGAATATTTTAATTTTTTACATGTGCACAGTGATGTCACAGAAAAGGAAGTGCAAATTTATAGTGGTCAGGTCTGAGAGCTTATATGCTGTTTTAACAAAGGGTGATTTGTAGAGAAGTAACAAGACAAAGGAAAAAGGTTTAGGCTTCTATGGGCACTAAATGTGGGAAAGTAAATGTATGGGGGAAACTAATGGAAGAGAAGAATTATTTCAGTAAGATTTGTTTATGTAGATTCAAGTTAGTGCCATCTCCAGTGATAAGAATCATTTCCTCCTCTTGGCATGGGAGTGGTGTGTGTGTGCGGTGGGGGACACCTTCACATGGGGAAATTTATGCCTTGCCTTATGAAAGAGGCAGGGCAGAAAGCTTTTCCTGTATCTGCTGTTTCTTGATTGCCTTTGTTACTGGGCTATAGCCTGATTCAGACCCAAGTTTTGCTGCTTGTCTTCAAAGGTCTACAATTCAAACAAGTGTTGGTGAAAAGGAAAGGTTGCTTTTATTCAGGGACCTGGCAACTAGGGAAGATGGTGGACTATCATCCCAAGACCATCTCTGAAGTGCTGTTGAGACAGGGACCCTGGGTGTAGTCAGAGTAGGGTGAGGGCCTCTGGAAAAAAGCAAGGCAGGATATTTACAGTCAAAGCAATGTAACAATGTAAAGTCCCTATTGAAACTCTGTGTTCAGCATTATGCAAAGTCAAGGTCACACTAACTCTCTAGGGTAAAGATACCAGACTAGGAATACAGACATCTTCAGTGAAATCAGTTAAAGGTCAAAAGGCCGGGAGCAACTTCGCCTGGGATGTTTGAGTGTTCCACAGGGGTATCTCAGCATAACCCGTGACTTCACTGTAAACAGCCCTAGCAAGCAGACAATAACCCAGCCCACCTTGAGGGCAGGGCAGGTGGTACAAGTCCACACCCTAAGCCCTGAATTTCCAAAAAAATCCTCAACTGCCTACAAATCCCCTAGACAACGCACCACCCCAGACTCTCTTGTCCCCTCCTGGCATGAGCCAGGAGCTCTTTCCTCTCACTTTATTTCTAAATAAAATCCTCTGCCCTGGCTCTCCTACCTTGACTATTTGCTAAGTTCATTCTTCGACTCCACAAACAAGAACCCCGGCATCACTGTTCGGAGTGAAAGTGTTTTAAAGGGGAACTTCATGGAATCAATGTCTCCGAGGCAGGCTTGCTGGTGTCAAAGAGGCTTGGAAATTTGCAAAGGGAATGGAATGTCCTTATCTGTAGTTTCTAGTCCCCAGGGGGCCCAGGAAAAATTCCTGAAATGCAGAAAGGTTTGGTTAGCCAGCAAAATGTAGGAAGAGGTTTAACTTATTAGCTCCTTTCAAAATGGAGTGGGTTGGGCTCTGTTAGGTCCTCTAAGACCCTCAGCCCCAAATAATCCTTATTATTTTGTGGCATGTTTTGAGGCGATATATCCTGATCCCCTCTGGCAATTGAATAAATTGAAGCATAGAAAGCAACTTGCCTAAAGTCACAGAGCAGGAACTTGAACTGGGTCTGTTTTAAAGACAGGAAAGGCGGGGGCGGGGCAGCAGGAGCAGAGCTTCAGGTGGCAAGGAGGTCAAGGCTATGTGGCTCCAGATTTCTGCTCTCCCAAGCCTTAAAGTCAACAAAGGGAAAGAGACTGCTAGACCTCTAAGGAGATGAGCAGTAGCAGGAGGGTGAAAGAAACAGGAGGACAAAGACCTCTGATCGAGGCAGGAAAACCACCAGGGGGGTTGGGAATCAGGACAGAAGGGTCAGAAACCAGAGATGAGTCAACACCAGAAGTGAAGAATAAAACTCAGGATTTATGCCTTTTAACAGTCAGTGGGGGAAAGAGGAGGAGGCAGGGAAGAAAGAGGATATTGTGGGTCAAGACTGTAAAGAAATTTATTGCCAGTAATTGGCTTGTGTGATTGTGCGGCCCGTTGGGCAAATCTGAAATCTGTAGGGCAGGCCATTAGGAAGGGCAGGCTGGGAAACCCTTGGGCCAGAGCCAGGGCTGCTCTCCACAGGCAGAATTTCTTTGTACTTAGGGAAGCCTTGGTTTTTCTCTTAAGGTCCTTCAGTTGACTACATCAGACCCACATGTTATTGTGAATGAGCCCCTTTATTAAAGTCAACTGACTTAATCACATCTAATCCACAGCACCACCTAGATTAATGTTTGATGTGAATAACTGAGGTATTCACATAAAACTGACCATCACAGTGCTTAATAAACACTTGCTGAATTAGTGAATACTAATAAGCTAGTATTTATTGAGCAGGTGATAGATGCCAGGCCCTAATCTAAGAACTTTGTATGTATTGATTAGTTTACCCTTCCCAATTATTAGTCTCAATAATAATACATTATTAATACTAACGTTGTGCTGCTTATTAATCAATATTTCCCCTTCTTGTTTTTCCAGGCATGTGGTAGGTTTTCATTTTGCTGTCCCCCTGCAAATTCAGTACAGCCACATGACTTGTTTTGATCAATGAGTTATGAGCAGGAATGAGGTGTATCACTTCCAGGTAGAAACATTTAAGAGCCAGTTTATCACCTCTCTTTTTTTCTGCCACGGCACAGCGACCAACAGCTTGGGTCTCCTGAAGTAGGCAGTGTGAGCAGAGCTCCAGCTGATCACACTGGACACACACCCTGTGTTTTAAGATACTGATATCTGGGGGTTGTTTGTTTCTGCCGTGTAATACAATCTATCCTAATTATCTCATTTTATAGATGAGGAAATCGGAGGCCCAGGGAGGTTAAATAACTTGTCCAAAGTGACACAACTAGGAAACGGTGGAGTCAGGATTCAGACTCAACCGTCTCTTGGTCCTTGCTGTCTAGAACTCTAGAATGACTCCATCTTTTCTCAGGCTTAGTTCTTCAGCTTTCTGTTGGGAGTGCCTTATTCCCCCTCCACCACCCCTAGATGCTTGGCAATGTCTGGAGACATTTTTGGTTGTCACAACCTATAGGGGCCAGGGGAAGGGGATTTGTGCTACTGGCGTCTGGTAGGTAGAAGCCAGGGATGCTGCTGAACATCTTATCATGCACAGGACACTCCCACAACAAAGAGTTACCCAGCTCCAAATGCCCAAGAGCTGCTGTTGCAAAGCCCCAACAACATAGAATTTCTCTGTTGCTTCACTTAACACAGTTGGCTTCTTCTGCTTGCAACCAGAGACTTGGTTGAGTTGTCATAAGTTAGTTAATTAATTAATTGAAAACAGTTCCGTGTCAGTGCTGGGACTGGTCTTATCTGACATTTGCCTAACTGATCCGGAGGAGTGAGTGGTGAGAGCGCCATATTCACTGATGACACTTAGCTGTGCCAGGTAGTGAAATGCCAGCCACTGGTGATAAGCCTCAGGAAGAGCTCCCCAGGCTGTGTGAGTGGGCAGAGGAGTTGCCAAGGATGAGCTTCAGTGTGGGCAAGTGCAAGGTGCTGCGTTTGGCAGAAATAATCCAAGCTATACTTAGAGGTTGGAAGAGGATGGAAGGAGATAGAATAAAATGAATAAAAATTGAAGGACTCCAGAAAGTGATTCCCAAGACCGATTCAAAGACTCACCTGAGTTCTTGCTAAGAGCACTGGTGCTCAGGCCCTTGTCCCGGACATTCTTGATCAGAGGTCTGGGCACCACTTCTCAAGTCTGCGTTTTATCTTCTGCAGGAATCTAGACCTGATTTTCCCCAGATTTTCTGATTTTCAAAGGAAGACAAAAATCCTGGCTTTTATGTGTGAGTTCCCATTTTCTCCTTTCTTTTGGGTAACTTTAAATTTTGATATTGTGTCAAGCCTATAGAAAAAATTCCAAGAATGGTGTAAAGAGCTTCTCTACCCTTTACCCAGATTTGCTAGTTGCTATAATATTCCTCCACATTGGCTTTATCATTTTAAGTTTCCAGTGTTTACCAACATTCTAAACAGAGTGTGAATGGACTTTGATCTGCTGGTGACTTCTGAAGCTTAGGATCACTTCAGATTAAGTAAAAACCTTTGCTGTGGGGCCTGGACTTTATTTTAAAAAATTTCCTCCAGGTGCTGCCAATGCACTTCTAGGGCTGAGAACCACGGGTCTTGGTCCTTCACTGTAATTCCATTCCCCTTATTGGAAAGACAACAGCTATCCTTCTGCTGGATGTTTTATCTGGATATGATGGGATATTACATATGGATGTGATGGCTACTGGCCTAAGGCTGGAAGTGTGGAAACATGGGAAGACTTTGGGTCCTTGAACTTGTTTGGGCTGATGAATGAACTAACCTGGGGGCCCCTTTGTTAGGCAGAAAGACAAATATGAGCTGGATGAAAAGAGGGTGCAGCCCACCAAGAACTCAGAGAGTTAACCAGATAAAGCCAGAGAGCCAGAAAGGACAGAGTTAACACCCTTTGCTTTGTGAGTTCAGTCCACCTGCTCTGAATCTGGGCTGACCTTGAGACTTGCCCTAGCTAATGCAGGTGAGATGGGGCAGAGACCTGAGACAAGCCACATGATTAATTTTCCTAAAAAATGTGGAGATTAGCATAAGAAGAACAGGAATCTTAAGGGTAAGATTCCACTTTTAAAAGAGAATTGGGAAATTAGATTCCTAACATATTCTCTGGTAATCAGCCAATGACTTACCTTAAGGCAAGGCCTACGGAATTCCCTAGAGGACTACCTATAGACAATGACATATTGTTTCTCACCGCAATGACATATTGTTTCTCACCAGAGATAAACATCAGGAGACCACCTGACAAACCTATGTCCCCATGACCCTTTACCTTTATCCTATTCTTGAAACTCCTTAAAAGACAGAATCACAGTTTTGGGGGCACCACCTCCTCCTTTCTGAGGTTGCCCACACTCATTGTTCTTTGAGTGTGTCACTCTCTCTGTTCTACTTCAGATTAGTAGGAAGGGCTACTGAGAGCTCTGATTTGGGCTTGCAAGTTCCCGTTGCCTGGGTGACCTGGACGGAACTGCAGCTATACAATCGTGCTCGTTATGTGCCCGCCTGAAAATTCTTTTTTTTTTTTTTTTTTGTCTTTATGAAGTTCTCAGAACATAATCTCACTCCATCTAGTGCTCTGCAGCTCCCCCAAATCCTGGGGTGGTAGGGACTTAGTCTCCATGCTGTGCAGATTCAGGTGGACCCTGGATGTAAGGTGACACTGGCTTTAGGAGTTGGCAAGGGATTATGCCCTATGCGGAGCAGCAGTTCAATGAGCTTCCATTTCCTCCCTTTGTTTTCCTTCCACTATGCTCTATTCAAGGAAACCTGCCTGTTTCTACCCTGGGTCTAGCCCACTCCTCCTTGAAGTTTATTCAAATAAAACTCATTCTGCTTCACTACTGTGTCTCTGCCCTTCAATTCTTTGTTGCAGTGGGGACAAGGACTGAGGGGAACAAACTCATCTCCCCAACACCTTTATCTTGAGAAATTTCTTTTTATGGAAGATATATTTTTCTTACTTAAGTTGTATGGCAGCGATAACTAGTCACCTTCCAAAGATTCATGCACACCTTCTATTATGTAAAGTTATTACTTGGAAGCAACTCTTCGGCCATGCATGACATTTGCAGCATTCCCTTCCCCTGGAATCTAGATGCAACCATGTGACTTACTCTCACTAATGGAATGTGATACACAGTAGGTTTCTTCTGAGTCAAGGTGATTCAGTTTCAGTGCACGATCCTTTAACTTCTCACCTCTGCCTCTCTCCTCTTCCCCTGTCTACCCAGGTGGATGATGTCAGGACAAACCTGAAGCCACAGGGTGGCAGAACTACAAGACAACAGCAGCTTGGTTCCCTGAATTACAGCCTGGAGCAGAGCCATCCAGGAGGCTTGCTCAGCCAGGAACACCTGCACTAGGTTTTCTGAGCAAGAAATAAAAGTTTCTTGGGTTAATCCCTGAGATGTTGGAGTTTGTTTGGTATGACAGATAGCTTAGACTACCTGATGAATGCAAGCTAGTTAAGTTAGAATTGGGTGTTACTTGCAGCCAAAGGATTCTTATTTAAAGCATCTGAGAAGGAACCAAGAAGCCTAGACCACCATCTCAAAACTGGTTTTTGTTTGTTTGCTTTTGTTTTTATTTACAAAGTGGCAATCAGCCACCCACAAATTTAATCCAATATCCAGGAGTTGCTTGCTTTCAGCCTGGTGACCTGGTGGCTTTGATTTGAGACTGATGATTTACGAGCCCTTAGACAGTGACACTTGGTTTCTGGTCTCTGGGTCTTTCTTGGTCTTGGGTCTTTCTGAATTGACTGCCTCTGAGGTTCTGATTTCCCTTCTATAAACATCCTGACTAAACACCATTTTGGTCCAGCTTTCCTGCTATTCCTAAAAGGGACTCTTAGCTGCCTCACATGTCTGGGTGTTCCCCAGTTCTGGAAGCTTCTGGAAGCACAGAGTCTAGCCAGTGTTCATTTGATAACTAGGAACAGAGACCTGCTCAGGCCTGCTCAAGGAAAGGTGATATTGTTGAAGGAATCCAAAAGTCTGCCAGAGATCTAACAACTTCAACTGTGGTGCAGCAGGGCCTGAGGGAATGGGACAGGGAAGCTATTAGAAACTAAGGGAGCCACTGTCTTCCACTGATTGCAATGTTTTTACTTTCCTCTCAACATTTCTTAACGCATTCTCCTTCTTTGCTTCCTTCCTTCAGATATTTGAGCACCCACTGGGTGAATAGCTCTATACTTGGCATGGAGGACAACAGCAGAGAACAAGGCAGTCAAATACACTGCTTTCACAGAACATGTTCTAGTGAGTAACAAATACACAAACAATATACTATTAGAAACTTGAGCTATCAAGGCAGCTATATTTAAGAATAACAGGTAGTTTGGGTTGTTGAAGGAAGATGTGACTTGTCAGCTCAGACTGAAGGATGAGAAAGGGTGAGCCATATAGAGACAGAAGAAATTTCAAGCAGTGGGAACATCAGGTGCAAAGGCCCCGAGGCAGAGATATGTTCAGCTGGAACTGAAAAGGGAGGACACGTGACTAGTGTATAGGCAACAAGATGGAAAGTGGCATGGAGTAAAGAGGATAGGGCAGCATGATCTGGATGGTGCAAGACCTTGGAGACCATGGGAAGAATTTGCATCTTATTTAAGTACAATGGGAAGCCTTTGCAGGGCTGTCCTCTCTTTACCAAACAGTTTATTTTTCTTTTTTAACAATGTCAGCTTGCCTTTGGCTCATTGTTGCCGCCCTAATCCCAAGCCTCCCTTATATCTTTTCTGTTATACTGCCCCAGCCAACTAGCAACTACTTTTCTGGGTCTCTTAAAGTTCCCAGCAGAGATCATCTGATTGGCTCAGTTTACCTTGTTAAGTCAAGTCATAAATCCTAGGCCACTGGCCACCCTATAAATGGGTTGCTTACCTTAATATCAGGTGCATGCTGGGAGCAGGGTCATGTCCAGTTCATGACCTTGATTAGTTTATAAGAGATTGTGGACCAAACAGGCAATACAACAAGCTCTTATCTTTCTAAAGATAAGATTTAGGCAGCCAGTATTTCACTGGGTGCTTAACTTATTAAACATATGAAAATACATATTAGATTGCGTCTAATGTACTTAGGGTCAAAATTCAAAATCCTTATGTCTCTAATGCTTCAACCTCTGGATCCAGCTTTCCTTTTGTCTTCATCTCACGTGACTCTTCCTCGAGTCCTGTGCTCCAGCTTTCCTGGATTTTTTGGATGGGGGGGGGGCTTGTCTCAGGGCCTTTGCACATGCTATTTTCTCCCCTCCACACTTTCTCTTTTTACTTGAATAATCCTAACTCTTCCTTTAGTTCTGATTGTAAATGTCACTTCCTCTTCCTTGACTGTCCATCAAAATTAGAGCCCTGTTTATATTCCTTTGTACTGTTTGCACTGTATTTTCCTCTCATGACAGATCACAATTTTAAATGATGTTGATTTGTCTGTTCACTTGTTTAGTACTTGTCTCTACCTCTAGACTGAGAGTTCCATGGGGGTCATGGTTGGATCTGTGAAGAGTATGACTGTTTCTGGCACGGAGTAGATACTTGGTAATAAGCAAAAGATGGATAGATGGATGGATGAGTGAATGAATGCCAAGAGTGAGAGTTTATGTGGCCTGAGGAGTCACTAAAGACTTCACGGAAGGGATTAGGCATGGTCTTGGCCTTGAAAAATGGATAGAATTTGGAGAAGACATGTGGAAATATTTCAGACAAGAGTAACATTCATCAGCAAAGCCAAAGAATTGGGAACAAGTACAGTACAGCAAGGGTTCAGTGTGGACTCTAGCCTGATAAGACCAGAGGTGTATATTGACAAGATCTGGAAAATAAGATGCTCTGAATGCGAAAGGGCCCAAATAGGAAAACTTGAAATCTGAAAACTGTATTAAGTATTAATAGCTACCATGTATATGTGATTATTATGTTGTAAGTATTTTTTCAAGAGCCTTATGAATATAGGTTCATTTAATCCTCACAACAAACTTGAGCACTAAGTTCTATTTTTGCATGCAATTTACAAATGGGGAAGCTGGAGACAAGGAGATGATTTTGCCAAAGTTCTCATGGCTGATAAATGCGGAGCTGGGATTCAAATCTGGGCAGATCCTGGTGCAGCATTTGTGTGCTTGGAGTTGTTCCAAGCTGCTGCTCCTCTCCCAAAAGGTAGAGACATAACTTGGCCAAAGAGCAACTCTGGGGGTGGGGGTGGGGGTGGGGGTGGGGAGGTGCAGAACAGAGAAGCATGGCAGGGAAACCAAGGGTTCTGGTCTCAAGATTGGAGGTAGGATGCTGCTGGTCCAGAAATGAGTGAGCTGGGAAAGGGCGTTGCATATGGGGGAGAAGATTTGAGAAGTGGAAATGGGAAAGAATTGAGATTTGAGAAGCCAAACCAGGAAAGCTTAGCAAATGGCTGTTGCATGTGCTTTGAAGTGAGGCAGACACGGGTTCGAGTACCTGCTTTGCTGTCAGTTTGCAAGTTTCAGCATCTGTCCAGTGCATTTAACAATGGTACCTACCTCAAACGTTAGGATTAAGTGAGACGGAGTAAGTGAAACTCACAGCCCATTGCTTGGCACACGACATGGGGGACTAATGAATATGACTACCGTTCACAGGAGTTTGGATGACAAGGACTGACCAGGATCCTGGCTGTGAACTGGTAGTGGTAATGTTAATATTTATTTGATGCCAGTCAGCTGAGTCCAGCTGAGCAGACTTCAAGCAAAGGCTCTCTGGGCTCCCATGTGCTGAAGCCTTGCAGGGAGCTGACCTAGATGGTGCGGGGGATGCTTCCTGGGGCCAGGGGCCTACGTCTTTCCTCCCTCTCTCTGGCCTTTGCAGAAGGGCTGTGTACTTGGTTTCCAGAACAGGCATCCAGCTAGGTAAGCCCCCGGGACCTTTCTGTCCATTCCCATCAGCTCCCCAGATGCGCTGTTTTTGACAAGGTCCTGGTTCCTAGCACTACAGGTTGCTGCTGACTGCTTCTTCCACTTTTTCAGAGTATGCATCACCTATTTGCTCCATCTCTCAGATCCTTTTCTCTCCAAGGTTGTCTGGAACGGCGTTTCCCAAGGTGTGGGGTGAGGCAATTTGCCCTGGCTCACGACTGCAGTATTAGAGAGCATCAACTCCCACAGTGAGAAATTACTCCCTTTCCAGTTTTCCATTGATCCTTCTGATTAAGCCAAGGGAAGCATCTTCTCCAGTGCTAGAATATCTTTAACCTCTTCCTAAATCCTTTTTGCAAAGAGCAGGTAGCAGCCTTCAGTTTAGGACAGGCAGCAGCTAGAATATAGGATTGTTTTGTTTTCATTGTATTTTTTCCCAGTTACCATTTGCTTATGGCAAGTTATTCCAGTTTTCCTATTAAAGTAGGATATAAAGTTCAGTATCAAAATATATTTATTTTGTAAGTAAATATATAAAGTAAAAAGTGAGTCACTTTAAAGAAAAACATTAGATAAAAAATTGTCGACATTGGCTTATGGATATGAAAAACTTCACAAGGGTTTTTCTCAAACGGCTGAGGTTTGGGAAATACTGGTGAAGGAAGTCACTCAAATTAGGAAGCAGAAGTTGGGTCTAAACACAAGCTCTGCTCATTAGTACCTAAGACAGTTTCTTTGCGCCTCTATTCCTCACCTGTCAAAATGGAGATAATAATTCCCATTACATGTGGGGTTGTTTTAAGGAATCAATGAAATAATTTGATGTATGTGAGTTTAATTTGCATGCAATGACTCTTAAGTGTTAAACTGAATTGTTCCTACTCTGCAATCAAAATCACCATGTGTGTGGGGGACATTGACTTGGTTTCCGGGACGTCCATCCCATAATGGTCACGTAACCTCTCTTGCCTCGGTTTCTTCTGGGTAAAATGGGGAAATGACTGGGAGGATTAAATTATGTAATGTGTGCACAATGCTACAACACAGCCTGGCACATAGCAGCATTAGGTAAGTGTAGCTCCTATGACTGTAACTCAGCCCCAGAGGGTGACCAGAGCCCTCAGTGGGAAAGTACTGGGTGTGATCCCAAGGCACTCAGGAAGTCAGGGGTGGCAGAGGTGACATCAATCTCATGCTTTCTGATATCAGTTACTCAAATGTGCTTCCACTGTCTCTCCCCAGCGCCTTAAACCCTGTGGGAAGCTCCCCTCTCCCCATATAGAACAGCTCCCATTCGGCTTCTATCTTCCTGCAGTAATGCTTGCTGTGGGCTGATTGTGGCCCCCCCCAAATTCATATGTTCAAGCCCTAACCTTTGATGTGATGGTACTCGGAGATGGGGTCTTTGGGAGGTAATTAGGAATAAATGAGGTCCTGAGTGTGGGGCCCTTGGATGGGATTAGTGGCTTTGTAAGAAGAGGACACAGCAAGAAGGTGGCCGACTGCAGGCTGGGCTGAGTGCCTCACCCAGAACTGGGTCAGCAGGCACCCTGATCTTGGATATCCCAGCCTCCAGGACTGCAAGGAATAAATGTTGTTTAAGCCACCCTGATCTATGCCATTTTGTTCTGGCAGCCTCAGCTAAGATAATGCTCACTCCACCCAGAATTGATCCAAAAGTTTACAAATCACTGTCTATATATAGATTTTTAAAATATGTTAATCATGTTACACATGACATTTTATTTATGCCTCACAACTCTGCGGAGGCACATACCGTACCACATTCCATTTTACAGGTGAGGAGACTGAGGCTGGAAGGTAAGGTGGACTTACACACGGTCCTAAAGCTGCTGGTGCCAGAGCCAGATGTTTGAATACGTGTTAGTGAGGCTCACACAATGCTGACATTGGTGTGAGCACCTTGCTGGCTGCAAGAGGTGAAGGGGGACCCTTCTTAGTGGGCAGAATGCGGAGGAGCGGGGCTCAGCCTCCCACACAGTGATGGGCCAGTTGGACGGCAGGGTGGTGCGTTGGTGCAGGAAGTACCCAGAAGAGACAAAACATCCCCAGTTTGGTTGGTTACGACAAGGCAAAACCTTTAATAACATGAGTGCTTATTACATTAGCTGCTTCGGGACTCTGATATCTTTGATTTCTGGCCATGTTTCTCTAACACGTAAGGTGAATGCCTCCCTCAGGGCCACCTGGGAGGTCGGTGTCCTGGGGATTTGTGAGTGGGCAATGGGGACCATTGTGCACACGCCTGGGGATTCAGGGATCCCCCGTCCGCCAGCCACTGCCCATGACTTTGAGTAAAGTCCTCTTCCAGGGAGGGAAAAAGGTAGAGGTCCTTCCAGTAAAGAAGGAAGAAAGGAAAACACCTGGCAGAGATACACAGAAAGAGAAAGGACATCATGAGATTGGCTTGAAAAGTTGGGGAGGAATGGAGGGCTTGGGACCTGGAGGTCAAAGGGCAAAGAGTGGGAGAGGGCTGAGTCCATTTGGTTTCGTTCTTTGTAGAAAATAATACCATCACGAGGACCATGCCATGCAACCTCAGAGACACCTCTGTCCACCTCCCTCAAGGCTGTGCTGGGGCAGAGGGCAGAGGGCAAAGGTCAGTTCAGACGGGCGTGGTGCGCCTGTTGGCTGGATTATTATGCAGCGATTCTTTGAACTCTTTGGGTGTGGAATTGTGGAACTGTAGAAAAGCGTGGTCCCGGTCGGAGTTGAGGAGGGTCCCCATGGTGATCTTTGAGGGGTCCCGGGAGAGGGTGAACATTGAGATGTCAGTGGAAGGGATGGTGTGGAAGCCTTTGCTGATAGGGGACAGGTCTCGGGATCTGGGCTCCGTGGAGCGAGAACTTGACCGCCTCCGGAATCTATACCTGTAGGGTGGAAGGCGAGCGAAGGTAGATTTCTTCAGGAGCTCGGAGTGGGATTTGGCACGTAACTGCTGATGTTTTTCTATATAGATGTGCACGGCAACTACTCCCACAATTTCCGCGATGATGAAAGAGAAGGCTCCGAAATAAAAGGACCAGCCGTAGGAGTAGCTTTTTTTGGAGTCGCGCTGCCCAGGGTCTCCAGCATTGGCTGATATATAAACTATGATGCCGATGATGTTGCTTAACCCTAAGAGACAGGGAAAGAAAAATGCATCTTTTAAAAACCTCAGAGGTGACCGTTATTTTTAGTCTCAAAATATTTATAGAAAAAGTAGAGGGAACAGGGGAGAGAGGAGAATGGATCTATGGTCTGTCGCTTGGGCAATGATGAGTTCTCCTGCTCAGTCCCACGTGGTGTGCGTTCAGCTAAAGGACATACCCTGCTCCCATGGCAAGCGCAGTGGAGCTCAGAAGGCATGTAGTTTCCCTTAGAAGCCATTCATTCCATCACAACTTAATCTTCACCATTAAGTCATGAGGATGGTAGAATGAATGAGATACAGGTCCCCTACCATTGGCAGGAGAGACCTACCTGTCGATGCAATTATAGCAAAATGCAGTAAGGACTCTACCAGAGCCGCACATCTAATGGTTCAGGAGCGAGGGGAGAGAGAACGACTGAGGTATCACCCTTTGGAGACAAGGGGACATTCGAGCTGGATCCTGAACACTGAATAAGGGTGAGTCAGGCGATGAAAGGCTGTTGACTGGAGTAGAGAGAAGGCATCGGGAATGACCTTCTAGGGTTTTAGCTTGGATGAGGGGGAGGTTGGTGGCATCTTGGGCTAAAATAAGAGCCAGCAGTGAGAGAACAGGTTTAGAGAAGAGGAGAGATTTGGATATATTGACTTCAAAGTGCTTATCGAGAGCTCAAATGTAGCTGTCCCATGGACGTATAATGGGTCTGGAGGGGCAGTGGACCCGAGAGGAAGGGACAGTGGCTTACTAAGTCTTTCTATCTGCACAGGATGAGAGAATGCTTTAGATTAGCTGTCATCTGAGCATCAGGAATGGGGAGCATGAAGCCGCTGTCCCAGTAGGTAAAGTGCCCTCAAATGCCAATGGAATAGACCTGAAAATACCCGCCCGGTCAGAGAGGAATGGATTCTCTGGGGAATGATAAGAAGAAAAATAGAACCTGAGGGCCAGGGGTCTAGGATGACCTCTCACCGACGTGGTTGCTCTAAAGGCTTCCAGGGCCTCTGCTTCCAGGCTTTGGAACCAACAGTGACTCGGGGAGGCTGGTACATCAGCTGGCATTTCCTGGCCTCCAGAGTTATGGTGGTGCTAACTGGAGGCTGTTCCTCATTACAGTTCTCAGCACCAGTTGGTAAATAGCCATTTCCAGTGGCCTCCTGAGTCGTCTCTCCATTCCTTGATTGCTCATACTCTTCCTCAAGATCTTCCCATAGTGCAGCAATGAAAGGACTGAAGCTTGGCATAACAGGGGCTACTGACTCTGCTCCAGCGCTGCCATTCTGACTGGCTCGTGCACACGCATTTAAGGGGAATTAGTGTTTTGAATATGATCTCTGACCATACTCCATTTAGGACCTGCCTCTCGAGGGCCAGGCCGGGGTGTGCTTCTGATCTGTCTCCTCTTGGCATCGTCCAGCACCCAGGAGGGAGGCAGTGAGTTCAAATCACTGAGCTATTTCTTAATAGGGGGCTTGACACACCAGCCCTGCGTCAGGCTGCAGGAAGCCAGGATGAAAAATGCCTCCTGTTCTGGAGTGTCAGTTTGGCTGGAAGATTAGTAGGAAAGACACACTCTTTTATATTAAAATGAACATGAATATAATAAGGAGGAGAGAGCAGAATTCACATGAATTTTTAAGGGTAAATGGGAGCCAGACTTCAAAGCCATTTCAGCTCCCTGAAGGCGGCTTCTCGTGATGCCCCCTGACTCCCCAGGGTTCTTTTTGCTCTGTCAGCAAGGAAATTTTGGTGGCAAAGTTTGGGCAAAGGAAGTCTTGATGGACACACACACACATACAAAAAAAGAAGCTTCAAGAGAGGCTCAAATGTCAGACCAGGTTAAAGGAGGCGGGAAGCCAAGTGAGTTGCCATTTATTTAGAGGGCAATTACTTACTATGTGCCAGGCACTGCACAGGGACCATCTCAGTTAATCACGGCAATGATCCTGCTTTAAAAAAAGTTACCCCTCTTTTATAGATGAGGAAACTGAGGTGCAGAGAAGATAAGCAACTTCCCACGTCGACCCAGCTAGGAAACCACAGAGGTGGGATTGAACTCAGGACTGTTTCAGCCACGAGTGGATTCAGATTTCAGGAACGAAGCTTAGGAAGAACAAGATGTAAGTGGGCACTCATTCTCCCAGCCACCAGGCTGTCAGCTCCTTGAGGGCAGCTGTAGGCTACTTGTGTTCATTGCCATGGCCTCATCTCCCAGCCCAGAGCCTGACCCCCAGCAGGAGGGCAGGGCATACTTATTGAATGAGTGAGTGAATTGGGCTGGCATGAGAATGAAATGATACAACATATAAAATAGCAGCAGTAACTGTGTGCTAGGTGCAGTTCTAGACACTTTTTGTATATCAACTCATTAAATCCTCTTCACAGCCTCAAGAGATAGGGCCATGATTATCCCTATCTTTCAGATGAAGAAACTGAAGCACAGACAGGTTAAGAGACTTGCCCGATGTTAAACAGCTGGGAAGTAGCAGAGCCAAGATTGGCACCAGGCAGCCTGGCTTCAGAGCCTGTGCCTTTCAGCATTATGCACAGTGCCTGGCACACAGTACATGCTTAGTAAAGTGTTGTTGATATTTTGCCTGAAACCACAGACCCTTAGAAAAACTGAGCCAAAAAGAGCCTTAGACAGTACTGAATCCTCCAAAACTCTCATTGGTGGAATAGCTGACGCTGTTCAGGTTCCTTGGGGAGTTTGGCGAGGGGGGTGGTCTAGGAATAGACCCCAAGCTGCTGGCTTCCCCTCAGGGCTTCTGCTACTGCCCCTCATGTTGCCCAGTCCCCATGTGTCTACTCTGCCTGCCGTCTCTCACAATATCCCTTTGTGAGAAGAAAGTTGCTGGTGACACCCTCTTCCCTAACAATCCCCTTGGGGAACAAAATAATGATCTTCTGCTCAGGAAACCCTCATGTCAGCATAACAACCATCCTCTGGGTCAGTCAGAGCCCAGGAGCTGGACAGGCCACCGGCAACCAAAATGTGTCTCAAAGCAGCCCAAGTCCCTGTGTTTATCAGTTGTTACCGTCTGTGCACACAGAGCATGGTCAGGCACCAGCATCCTTGGGCTGACACAGCCCTGTGACAGGATGCCGGCTTTCTCCCTGGTCTGTGGCTGGAGTCAGTTCCCCGAGACTCAAGAATTCGAAGCAGTCCAACCTCCTCATTGCACAGAAGGGGAAACAGTGGGGAAAGACTGAGGGCAAGGTCTTAGGGGGGTTCAGAACATGGGCTGAAGACTCCAGAACTATATTGCTGCTGCCTTTCCAGTACTAGCAAATAATATTGTGCTTTTTGTGTCCTGCCTTCTTCCAACAATCCTGTGAAATAGATTCTGTAATTATTTCTCATTTTATAGTCGAGGAAACCAAGTCAGAGGGAGTTGGAAACATTCCCAACAGGGGGAGCTAGAAATAAAAGCCAGGAGGGGAAGCCCTTTGCATCCACCATTTTATACTATTTCCCACTGTTCCCCATCCCTATCAGTATTTTGCCTATTGGGCAGAGTTGGAGGGTCCTCTCCAAAGAGTGAAGCCCCACTCTGTCTCAACTCCTTCTTGCTCTGCCCTTCTCTAAAGCATGTCATGCAGATTACATTGATCCAGGGGTGGAAGGGGAGGAGATGGTAGACGAGGAGTTGGGGAGACCCAGGGAAAGACAGGAAGATGAGGATGGAGGTGAAGGCAGGAAAGGGGAGCCCTCCCTGAAGCTTATCGCCCTTCCTCCTTGTTACCTTGAGGATAAGGTCTTCCCTGCAGTATCTGGGGCTGCTTGTTTTTACCTCGTTCCAGGAGATACTTTGAACAACATGAAAATTTGAGCACCTGAAATGCTGTGAACAGTAAACCAGCAAACACATACATATCTCAATGGGCCAGAGACAGTTTATGAACATGCTCAAGTGGACAGGACGTTGGACCCCTTTAAAACACACTGGACCAGTCTTTTAGGTCACGTTAAACACACCATATGTGCCCCTGTGTGCAAGCACATACGCACCCTCTCCTATCAACCAGTCTCTCCCTCTGTGGGTTGACTCTGCCATCCTGTCTCCTTATCTTTGTTTCATGCCACCCTGGAGGGTCAGCATCTTTGGTTCTATTTAACGTTTTTGGGTTCTCATTCTTAACACAAGTTTGAGTATTTTCTTGCTCTTTATCTGGAGGGAAGCCTGAATAGCATTGCTTTGTCTCCTGGTCCTGGGTTTGGTGTCTGAAGATCTCAGGGCTGGGGACAATTGCTCACCTGCAGAGACAAAAAAGATGCCCGCGCTAAGGATGACATTGTGTCTGCTGCGGTGGAACTCGCTGGCTGCCACGCAGAGCCCACCGAAGAAGAGCAGTGTGACGCTGAGGATAGGGAAGACGCTGGAAGCTCTCACAGCCCCTGCAGAGAAAGGAGAGAGAGTGCCACCTGTTTCCCAGCCAGCCCCAGGATCCACCCACCATGGGCTCGGAGGTGCATGAGAGGAAAACAGAGCATGGGCAGCAGGACGGAGCCCATCTAACATGGGTGTGAGACCACTGCGGTCACTCAGGGCCTTGTGCTTGGTGGTAATGCTCTGAAGTCTCTGTCCTGAAATTCTGAATCATTTTGTCTTTGAATTTGTGTTTTATAAGTGAAGTCTGATGGGCCATTAGGGCCTACACTGGGGGCTTGGAATCCTAACTCGTGTGACATCCTACCACTCCTCACCTTTCCCCTCCCCTTCTCCTTGGGATGGGTCCCCAGCCGCCCACTCGCCTGCCCCAGCCAGTGACCACTGCCACCTCTCGCTCCTGGCAGGGGCTGGCATGGACACGGGGAGAATCAGAGTTGGGTGCAAGCCCTGGGTTCCTGCAAGGGTATGTACTCACTCGTTGAGTGTCTCAGTGCCCAGGGGAGTGTGACAGTAAATAACAAATAGAAGACACCATGACAGAGCAAGAGGGAGATCACGGGAAGGAAAAACCTTTTTTGCCTGCTTTTTGAAGCAGAAGCCTGGGATTTTCATTTTGTACCGGGTCCTGCCAATTATGTAGCGAGCTCTGGATCCAGGGACCCCCATCAGATAAGGCAGAGCCTTTCCTGACACACACCTACAATATGGAGTCTTGGCAATACCCTCTCAATACCCATGTGGTCACTGAATGAACACATGAATTGATTTATCCACTCAACAGTATTAATTGTGCATCTGCTAAATGCCAGGTGCTGTGCTGGGTGCTGGGTACTTGGGGACATGTTTAGCAACCACAAGGACACAGGTGGCTGGCCTTCAAAGTAGATGCTGGCTGAGGGGCTGGAGCATCGTCCTGAAGGCCCCTGTGTTAACTCTTTAGTTGCTGGATCATGGAGAGGCCCTAAGGTCTGAGGGAGGGGTCCACCCCAGTAGTTACCCAACCAGTATAAAGGTATTTCCTGGTCTGTCTAGGCCAGAATATACCAGTTGATCACAATGTTCTCATGTGGCTTATGGTCTATAGAGTGACACGCAGGACCGGCTGCAGAAATTGCAAGGATCCGGTACTGTGCAAAAGGAAAATGCAAGGCCTCTTATTCCAAAATTATGAAGCATTTCCAGAGGGGGACAGGAGAGCACTGAACTAAGTGTAGGGTCTTGTAAGTGCAGGATCCCTGGAGGGCTGAAAGGCTGCAAGGTCCAGACTGGAGCTGAGGTGTCTGGGTCTGCGGTGCTAGGCTGAAGGTGGGGGGCAGATATGGGATTCAGGATATACTTTGAAGGTAAAGCCACCAGACTTGGCAGTGGCAAGTGAAAGAAAGGAGTTGAGAGTGACTCCCATGTCTAGCGCTTACTGATGAGAGCAGGTGGCACCGCTAATGGCACAGGGTGTGCGTTGGAGTTGCGGTGGGGGTGGCATGGCAGGAGGGGCTGAGAGCTCATTTTGGCCATGGGAAGGTCAGAGTTCAGTGTTCAAGGCTCTACAGACTGTTTTCACGGTGCGTTTTCCTGATGATCTGGCTCCAGCCGTTTCTATTTGCCTCTGCACAGCGGTGCTCGCGCTCCAGCTGCAAAGCTGTGACTGGGTGTTTTATTCAGTCTCGTGGAAAATGTTTTCTGAAAGTTTGGTAACTGATTTAGCCAATGGGGACCTGGAGGGAGGGGCTGAGGGCACATGGGGGTGCAGTTCTTTTAATGAGAAGAAGAAAATGAAAGAGTTCCTTGCTTTTGCTTAGAGATGGCCACCCCGGATCACCCAGCGCTGGGGCCAGGGCAGAGCAGGGTCCCAATAACAGTGTCTCTCCCACCCCTCTGCTTCGGTGGTGAAGTTTGAGGAGGGGCTTCAAACTGCCTAGAAACCCCAGTGGAAGAGGTGAGGCATGAGGAGGGGATCCTGTGTCCCTGATCCCTGAGGGCATGGTTAGGTCTGTCCCTATCCTGGCTCCGGGCCAGTCAGTCACTGCCCATGGGTCGTGGGCGCAGGCCTGGCTTCTGGCCTGCCCTGTGCTGGCCTGCAGATCTCTGCTGTCACACAGGATTGCAGGAGGCAGGCTTGCTGGCCTCCTTGTTAACTTAAGCCTCTGGGTTGAGGGAGGATCCCCGGGGAGTGGGCTCTGGGGTCCTGGGTGGGCACTTGAGCCCAGCGGTGGTGTAGCTCATTTATAACTTCTAAATATTTGCACATATGACCTATGGTCCATTTGGACCCTCGGCCTTGGGCTCCAAAGATATGAGGAGTGAGTCTGCCTCCAGTGGTTTCCAGCGCCCTTTAGGAACCTGTAAACAAACCTTTAAGGCAATCATTTGCGTGTGTATTTGCTTGAATATTCAGTGTATGAGTTCAGTTGCTTAAAAGACAATAGTTAAATTTTTTTTTAAAGTATGATTATGCCCAAAAGAAATTAACTGAACATTTGAAGCTATTGATCTGTGTTGGTTATAAAAGTGCACATTTGAAATGTGACTGTTTCCCAGGTGGTACAGTAACCATGTGGCAACCACTTTGTGGTCAGGCCCATTCTTTACCTCACAAATGAGGTATGAGCAGGTGTAAGCTCTGGTCTGCCTCAGCTGGAACTTTCACTGCTTCCATTCTCCTAGCTGGAGTCTACTCTGTGTTCATGTTAGCCCGGTGGACATGTGGTGGCTTCAGAACAAAAAGGTCTACTGTCTTGCTTTCCTTTTTCTCCTCCCCAAACCATCTGGGGCTAAGCTGAGATTTAGGGGTGGGGAGGGAGTCTGGTGCCAGAGTAATGCCCCCAGGCACATCTGAGCAGGACTTGGCCAAGTTCAGTGCAATATGGTAAAGAGCCCAGGCCCCAGGACTCAGGAGCTATTAAACCCTGTGCTACCGGGTTAAGCTGTAGCCTAGCCCAACAGCACAGGAGAAAGAGGAGAAGTAGGGAAATCAATGTGCGGAGTTCTAATCCTGCTATACTGTCGTCAAGACAGGAACTGGTTGGGCAGGGAAGCCCCTGCAGGAATGTGCCCTGACCCAGTGTGGTTTGGCCCAGGATTCCAAAATCCCCAGCCGGAAATTCACATGCTCATTAAGACCCTTCCTTAACCTTAGCTTGGTTCTGTGGCTAATGATGGAGCATAGGTGGACTGTGGGATGGGGGTGAGGAGGTCCACTATCCCAGAAGGAAGAAAAATATTTTGTTGGAAAAGGAATCAACCTCTCTGAAAAACTTAAAAGCAGTTTTGCATGTTGCGAAATAGAAGCCACAGCTCTGTTTACTTTCCAGCAAGGCAAACTTCACAGTGTTTCATCAAAGTGGGAAAGACAAACTATGACACTTTGGTGAAACCCCACTGGTGATGACTTTAAGGGCATTTTCTTTTGACCAGGTCCAAGTAAATAAATCTAGGTCATCCCCCAAACTTTGGTCAAGCTGCATCTCTACCTATGGCCTTTATTCCCCACACCAAATCTTTTCAAGCTGCTGTATAAATCCTGGCAGGCATTTGGATAAATCCTAGTAGGTGGATTAGGATTGAAAATAAAGAAATGATATGTTTACATCTTAAAAATTAGCTTTAAAATGACTGCTTCTTTCAAACTGACCACTACACCACTTACATTGTTATATGGTTAAAGGCTTGTATATTTTAAAAACACTCTTCTTGAGCTATCAGTTACAAACATAATCTGAATAGGACAGTTTCTTGAAGTTTTTATATATAATAACAGTTTTAAAAAATACCTTAATGTTTAACACGCCCTAATAGTCAATTATATCAATGCCTTAGAAGTTTCCTTCTGAGTGAACTTGACACATGTTCTTGTCGAGGTTACACTTAAATTACAGTAAATCCCAGGTTCTGTCTGTGGCTGGATCAATGTCAGGCCCGTATCTGCGGGTGGACTTTGCTATTGCTCATCCATTCAACAAAAAAGAGCTAGCATGTTTTGCTTCATAACTGCATGTTGGTCCCTGGTCTAAGGATAATGGTATTAGCTTATTTTATTTTCATAAACCTGTAGATAGATGACGTTATGATCCCCGTTTCTGACTAGATAAAGTAAGCCATGAGATGGAGTGGTAGAGCAACTTGGCCTGGGTCCAGCCAGGCTAGCAGGGGGTCGGACTGGGGTACAGCCAGGATCCAGAGACCTGGCTCTAAGCCCCTGAGCTCCACTGCCGCTCACATGCTGTATTTGGGACAGTCTCCTGTCATATCCAGGTTATTGACCTTGGGGCAATTGTAGGGAAACACTGGCCCTGCCCGAATAGGATAGAAACTGAAGAGAGGGGAATTTGGGTTTTCATGTATTCTCCCAGGACCTTGCCCATTAGCACCTCACCCATTAGCACCTCACCCATTAGCACTTTGCCTATTAGCACCTCAACTCAGCTCCCTGGGGAAGGTGAAAACTTGGATTCAAGTTGAGGAAAATTCCTTAGATTTTCTTTTAAGCAGACTAAAAAGAACCCTTCGGTTTTGACTCACCTTTTTTTTTTTTCTCTCTCTTCTATTTCTAGTTCACTGAAACTAAGGAGACTTAGATATATCAGAACCGTTTGAGTGACTCTGTCTAGTAGCAAAGGTTCCCTAAAATTATCCATTTCTAAGGATGGGTATTGAGGAACCTCAAACTCAGAGGCCGCTAGGGGACCGTAGGGCATCCCTCCAGGCCTCTGGGGGTAACCTGAAAAGCAGGGAACTTACGCAGAAGATACTCAGCCGTGTCCTGTTCGTAGTCAGCGTCCTCTGGGAAGTGATCGATTTTCTTGCACACGCCTCGGAAAGCCCCTGTGGAAACAAACACCGTCCTGAACCAGGGTTGGGGGTGGGGCGCCAAAGGCCCTGGGGCCCAGCCTGGGTCCTCACCCCTTGGGTGAGCTCCTTCCCTGGTTGTTGAGGGATGTGCCTGTGATGGCCCATCAGCATCTTTCCTAGGCCACCAAAAGGAGACCCGTAGAGGAAATACTCCTAAAAGACTGAAAATTTCTGCTTCCTAGATTTTGCATGATGTTGAGATCTACTTAGAAGGTCAAAGAGTTATGAAGCATAAGTATTCATTATGAGGTCTGTCTTGTCTTATCTTCCCGCTCCCCCCACCCCCCAAATCAGCGAGGGGGAAAAGGGAAAAGGAAATGGAACTTACGTGCAGTTGAGCCTTGAACAACAAAGGTATGAATGGACTAGGTCCACTTACACAAGGATTTTTTTCAATAAATATATTGGAGGGTTTTTTTTTTTGGAGATGTGTGACAATTAAAAAATATTTTTCTTTTCTTTAGCTTACATTATTGTAAGAAAACTGTATATCATGCATATATAAAGTATGTGTTATTTGACAGTTCATATTACCTGTAAGCCTTCCGGCCAACTTAGTAGTTAAGATTTCAGGGAGTCCAAAGTTGTACATGGATTTTTGACTGCACTAGGGGGTCAGCGCCCCTAACGCCTGTGTTGTTCAAGGGTCAACTATATATTGATTTCCCATTTTACAGATGAGGAAACTGGGTTTAAGAATTTTGCTGGAGCTCACATGGGTAAGTAGTAGAGCCAGAATTCCAATCAGGATGTGCTGAGTCCTAGGTGTGATTCCAGGCATAGATGCAGCAGTAGCCCGGTCACCCTGATAATGCTCTTATCTGACACAAGACCGTCCGCTTCACTCTCCCTTCACCTAGATGACAGCTTGCTGTGCTCTGCTGTGTTGCTCACCCCTTCAGGAGACATAGAATTGCCCTTCTGCATGTTGGGGAAGCTGTCAGTATTTTCTTTCCTTTTCTTTCTTCAACATCAGTTCGACTTAACTTGTGGGTGTGGGTGTTTGTTAACTAGCCAATTAACTAACCTCTGGGGCAGCTAACGGCTCTGCCAGCTCTTACATATTCTTATAAATGACAAGCAAATTCAGAACTTCTCATCATCACACATGAAATTGTGCATTATTGTTCTCATCCCTGCCTTCAAAGAGTGTGGAGCTGAGGGGCTGGGTGGTGTCATGGGCCATGGACAAGGTTTGGGATCACACAGAGCTGGCTTTGTATTGCAGAGCAATGACTGTAAGAATTAAATAAGGTGGTGTACCACATGAAATCATTTTTGCAAAGCTCTAGGCACATCATAATAATGGCCAACGCTTATTAGTGCTTCCAGTGGGCCAGGCACAGAGCTAAAACCATACATTACTCCTCTTATTTACTCTTGTCCACCACCCTAGGAGGTAGGAGCTATTAATACTGACATTTGATAATGAGGCAACCCAGGATCACTGAGGAAATAAAGATGTCACTGTCACAGCTGAAGAGGAATCAAGATCTGAATCCAGGCTTCAAAGCCTGTGGCTTTCACCATTCCATTATGAATGGTAACCGTTAGTATTATGTCTGGGATCGTCTTATAATAATAACAATGCCATATATTTAACCCCTACTCTAAGTAGACTCCAGGCCAGAGGCATTTCATTTCATGATAAATGTGATGCAATATGTACAGCATTGCTTTGGTTTTGAGTGTCTGCTCACCAGGCAAAAAAGGGACCCAGGACCAAGAAGGGGGATTCTTGAGAGTAGACCTGCCAACTCAAGGACATTTGTGGAAGAAAGACAAACTCATACCTTCTTCCTTGATGTTAAAAAAAATTCTTCGTTTTTCTCTTTTAGATTTTAGAGTTTCATTCCCATATTCCTGTTTGTTTTTAAGCCCTAGCCCCTTCCAGTTCGCTGGATAATAAATCACAGTAAGTCACACACAGTGAGTACTTACCATGTAACAACTCTCATTCTAAGCTCTTGGCATGTTTTATCCTGTTTACCTCTCAGAACAGCCATATGAGACACCTGGTATTAAGATCCCTATTCTACAGATGAGGAAACTGAGGCTCAGTGAAGTTAGTGATTTCCCCAAAGACACAGCTCTTAGTGGCACATTCACGTGGAAGTCTGGCTGATCCAAGCTAAGGTTCCAACTGCTATTGTGAATTGCCTGCTCTTCAACTCATTTTAAAGTTGTAAGTAAAGCCCTTTGACAGGTGGCTTTATGGTAATTTTGTGGTCCATCTGCTGCTATTGATTGTGGCAATGAAATGTTTCAGCGTTTTTTTTCCATCAACCATACTTTTTCCATGATAGATGTCAGGGGCCACTGAGTGGGGCAGGGGCAGTGGTCGTGGGACCACCTCTTGTCTTGCATACTTCATGAAAGATTTCATAGGAACAGAGGTTCAGCTGAAGGTGAAATTCGAACACTGCTAAAACAGACCGGTCTGAACCATGTGGGAAAAAGGAACAGTACACAGCCTGCATCTGCCTGTGAAATGGGCCTCACCCAAGGTGACTTACGGAAGCTTGAAGCTAAGACGTAGGGCCAGCAAACACCAGCAGCTCCTGGAGAAACAGCCACCAATTTTTAATGGTCTAAAGCAGCCCACCACCTGGTTTTGTACATCTCATCAGCTAAGAATGGTTTTTGCATACTTAGATGGTTGGAGAAAAACCCAAAGAATATTGTTTGGTCCATGACATGTAAAAAAAGAAATGAAATTCAAGTTTCAGTGTCTGTAAGTAAAATCACATTGAAACACAACCATGCCCATTTGTTTATGGCTCCTGTGCTCTCATGGCAGAGCTGAGTAGTCATGGCAGAGATGGCAAAGCCAAAATATTTACCATCTGGGTGAGGAAGATTTTGCTGATCCCTGGTCTAAAGATTTTTGTCCTGTTGGGCAGCACAAATTATGTGAGGCCTTGCCGGGGCTGGAGGACATAATCCAAGTTGGTGCTTCTAAAGCAGAAAATGTCAGGCCTCTAGGGCAAATCTCAGTTGTGGAATGTTTTGTTTGTTTATTTGTCCTTTTTTACGTGCAGTGTTTTCGTGCACATTTTGTTGCATTTAAAAAAATTAAATATGTTGCTGCAATTAAGGATATGTCACAGAAGAGCCTGATTTGGAACTTCTTTCAAAAATGGGGAGCTCTTTTCCACATTTCCTTGTGAAAACAAACCCTTGCAGCTGGATATCAGTAGTTCCCTTTAGATGGGGTATGAGCTCTCCAGTTAGCCAAAGTCTGCACCAGGCTCTTTGTCACTTGAGGTACCTATAGTGAATTACCTCTCTAAACCTCAGTATCTTCCACGGAATGAAGGAGATAATAATAACTTTGTGGAGCTGTCATGAGAATTAGCTGAGACCATAGCAGTATGTATAGTACTGGTCATTATTCTGAGCCCTCTACGCATATTCTTTTAATCAGGCAATGGTGTAAAGCCCTCAGTACAGGTCTTGGAACATAGTAAGAACTCAGTGAATTATAGCTATTACTACCATTGGTTTGGGTAGGTATTTTAGAACCAGAGGAGACACATTGGTGCCATGGCTAGATTTAAAAAAGCAATATAAAAGGGAAGGGAATTAAGAATTTCCCTGAGGAAGACTCCACACTGACAAGGAGGTTGCTGGCATCATAAGTCAGACACTCGTCAAAAAGTGAACTTGGCTCTTCATATAAGCAGCATATTGCTAGTTCCCAGAAATAACCACTATTTAGCATTTCTGTATCTTTCCTTCCAGGCTTTTCCCTGGTGCTTTCACGCACAAATGGTTTTATAAAATTGGGATCATGCTGCTCTTCTGCTTACTTACATTTTCTCATGGGTATTTCCCCATATCAGTAAATCTAAGGAAAACAGGATGGTGTTGGACTTGCCCATGGACTGCAGAGGGTGAAACCAAGAGTGACAGTGAGCGCATAGCCCGGAAGGATGAAGTCAGGATACAAAGAGGAGCACTGTCCTAGCACAGGTGACGCTAAGGCCCTGGGGCAGAGAGAAGCAGACACGAGGACCGTGGTAAACCAGGAGGAGGAACAGACCCGGTGGTTATAGGTGACAGGGGGTGGGAACCGAGGGTGGGGCAGGTAGGAGAGAATCCACAGACCCCAGGACCTCGGAAAGAGGTTTGGAATGCAAGATAGAACTGGGAGAGATGTCCTGCAGTGTTGAAGTGTCATTGCAGAGACTGGCTTTGTGGTGACACCACTGTCACCCTGGGTAGAGAAGATGGTGCTAATGGCTCATGTCCCACTCAGACAATGGAGGAATACTTCCTTTATAGGAGGGGCGGCAAGGTCTTTCTTAAAGGTCAACCCCTAGAAAGAATCTCATAAAATCATGAATGAGGTAAGAATGCCACCATTGCCTCTATTATTTACCATGGTTCTATAAGCTCTAGTGCAAGATAAAAAAAATAAGAATTAAGAGTTATAAGCAATAGGGAAAAAAAGAGGATAAAATCTTCATTCCCACCCCCCCCCCACCGCAGGTGGTAGAATAGTCTATTTGGGAAGCTGAAGGCAATTTGCTAGAAAAAAAAATTAAAATAAATGAAAGGTGGCTCCTTACAAGATACTAAACCACACAATAAAGCTGTAATAATTAAGTCATTGTGGTCCTGACATTTAAAAATAACATTTATTAGGATGTTTCTCCAATGCTGAGAAACATTACAAAGAAAATAAGCAGCAGTCCATTATCCTGTATTCAGAAAATCCCTGTTAAATTGAAAGAAGATATGTACATAGTTAGAAAATTCAAACCATATACATAGAAAGGCATAAGATTAAAAGTCAAAGATCTCTCATCACCAAAAATTCTTTCGCCTGATGGCTTAGCCGAGTGATTTTTGTTAACCAAATGTTGAATGAAATCATGTCTACGCTGAGCTCTGAAGGTTAATTAAAAGTTAATCAGAGCAAGAGAGGTGTGCTGCTTCAGGCGGAGAGGAGCCATTGAGGGGAACCCTCAGTGGGGACTCAGAGGCGTTCAGGGTGTTGAGAGGCTTGGTGGTGGTTGGTCTGGGGCACAGAGCCAGTGGCTACAGGTGCCGGTGATGCGGTGATGGGAGCCCCTGAGCAGGGGAGGCATGAGACTTGGGCTGTGAAGACGGGTCGGCTCAGCCTGGGTCCCTCCTCTCTCCCTCCCTTCCCCCAAACTTATCAAATACCCACAGTGGACTGGAGCTGTTTTTAAGTCCTAGGAACTTACTAGTATCCAAGACAGGGAAGATTCTAGTCCTTAGACTTAGGTTCTCATTGGGGAGGGAGTTGGTAGCCTGGTAATAAATGAATAAGGTAACTGTGCTTAGAAGGGAACATAACAGGGTGACTCGTGGTGACGATGCACCAGGTGGGGCAGACGGTGGGCAGCTTGGGGTAGGGTGGTCTGGGGGGACATCGAGTTTGGACCTGAATGAGGAGGAGAAGGAGCTGGTTCTGTGAAGGTCCAGGGAAAGGGCTTTCCAGGCAGAGGGAGCCACCAGTGCAAAGACTGAGGTGGGGATGAGCTGGGTTAACATGGGCAATGGAAGGGAGCCCAGTGGGCGAAAGAGCCAGTTATGAGATTTACCACGTGCATCAGCGGCCTTTCTAGTGAGGGGGGGGGGGTGCGGGGTTGGGCGTGTTTCTGGAAAATCCGGGAAGGTGGGCTGCTAAAGGACCGAAGTCAGTGCCATCTTTTTCTTAGGGTTGGATCACCCTAAAGGACCTACCTGGTCTTGAGCGGCCTCCAGACCTGCCAGGGAGGGGGCAGGGCCGGGGCAGGAGTCTGGGAGATGGCAGTTGTGGTTTTGATTTGGAAAGCCCTTGTCACCTCTTTCCAGGAAAAGTGGCATTTCCAAGTTCCTTCGCGCAGTGTCCCCATTCTGAGGATTTCCTTTCAGATTTCAGCAATGGGGGCCCCCAGCCTGATCTTGGGAAATGGCCACTGACAGGCATGGAGTGTGGATGAGTGCGTTTTGCTGTGAATTTTTACAAACAAGCCAGATTCTTGCAATCTGGAGAAAACACAGGCTGCCCCTTCATCAGCAGGTACATATTTGATGTGTAGAGAGGTCGTGTGGGGTAGTGATAGGAACAAACCTTTAGAGCCCTCAGGCCTGAGTTCAAATCTCTGTGGCCTCACTTACTAGGTGGGCGATCCTGGGTGAATTATTTATGCTCCTGAACCTTGATCTCCTCATCTGTAACATACGGATGATCTGCAGATCGTTGGGAGTTTTCAAAGACACACTTATGTTATCTGTTATTGATTTAGATGTACTCTGTGCCAGGCACTGGGATCCGGGATCTTCGGGCACTCCTCATGACTGCATGAAGCAGGCCTTAAGACTGGCCGTGGGGGTGGGTGAGGGGCACAGGTTCTGGAACCAAACTGCCTGGGTTTCAGTGCCGGATGTACATTGGCATGAGCTGCAAGGTACCTAACTTACAAGTGCCTCAGTGTCTGCCTCTGTAAACTGAGAATTATACTAGCATCTAGCTCATGGGGCTTTTAGGAGGATTAGAAGAATTAATATTTCTCAAGTGCATTGGAGGGATGCTTAGCACATGATAGGTACTGCATAAATGGGTGTTCATTCAATAAACACATTTCCAGATGGGGAAACTGAGGCATAAAACCAAGGTCTGCCTAACCCCAGAGCCTGAGCTCTTAGCAAAATTCTCTAAATAGCATACACACACTGCTGGGCACCAAGAAGATGGTTAAAAGGGGAATGTATTTAAATTAATAACATTAAAAAACTTTGAATGTGACTGCTGTCTCCATTTTGAGCATGGGGAGAGAGGGAGCCAGTGGAAGCTGCAGAGGGTGGCGGTCTGCCTTCTCCCCCCCTCACTAGGCACATATGCCCAGGTGCAGACCTGTATGCGGGGGTGCTCGCACGTGGGCGTGTACCCACATAGGGCCCACCCAGGCAAGGGGCCAGAGGAGCTGTCACTCTCCAGCGAGAACAGGCCTAGACCACCTGCTACGCCAAGTTTGAGCAAGAGCCAGCCAGTTTTTCTGGGTCATGGAAAGACAGCTCTGCATTTAGTGTTTTTGGCCTCAAGTCAGGAAACCTGGGCTGCATGGCAGAGACCCGGGGGAGTGAGAATGTCACCTAAGGCCCAACTTTCCAAGTTTGCAATCCTGAAAGGAGACCCTGAATGGGGAGCTGGATGTTCCCTGGATGTTTCTTGGCCAACGGAAGGAGAAGACATCAGCAGAGCCTCTCGAGGGTCGTCTTCCGGGGTGGAGGGCCCTCCACACCTGCCTCCTGGCAACAGTGAGCAGCCCACACTGATGGTCCTGGGGCGAAATACCCAACCAAACGAAGGGACATGACCTCCTAGTCGTACTCTTCTGAGTAGTTACCATGCACTCAGGGCTGAGGGTGGGCCCTCCTAACCAGCCCACCCAGCCCAGTGCCAGCACCCAGAACCTCGTCCAGCCTAGAAACACAGCCAACCCAGTGCCCAGAGCTTGGCACCCATGTTAGCCACGAGTCCAGCTGGTGCCACCAAATTCCAGGCCTCCAGAGTCTGTCTCAGAGCTCAAAGCCCAGCCTGCAGGCCTTTAGTTAGAGTCTCATTGCGATGAATTTGCCTTGAGAAATCAGGAAAGAGGAACAAGCAGCAGGTTTGTTTACACCCTGGCAGTAGCTGGGTTAAGAAATCAAAAGTAACCCCCTGATTGCAAAAGTGTCTGGGTTCCTGGTGTTACAACAAAGTTTTATTACAGAGGGTAAGGATACCTTAAAATGCTGGTCCTCAACATGGACTGCACACTGGAATTGCCAGGGTCGGGGGCAGGGTGGGGTCCTTGGAAAAATACCAATGCTCAGCTCCACCCCCAGAGATTCTTTCTTAATGAGCCTCGGAGTCTGGAATTTTCAAAGCTCCCCAGATGAGTCTAACTGTTCAGCTAAGGCTGAGAACCACAACCTTCAGTGGGGTCCTCTTAAAAATGTTTAAGTCCACTTAAAAAATATTGCATGATAAATAATGAAGTTCAAAGAGGTGCTTCCAACTTCATCCTGAAAATGACATTATCATTCACTTGATTATTTATTAGTTTATTTTATATTTCATGTTCATTTTGTCTTATAGTCTCTAAGTATGCACTACGGTGAACAAAATAAGCCATGCTGATTTTTTTTGGTCAGGGGAAGGCATGATTTTTCTGGAAAAAATTGCATGATGGTCCGACATGAAATCCTTTCCTTTCCCGGCTGGATGGTAAAGTTGGACTTTCACAGCAGGATCATAAAGTGGGCCCTTTTTGCAAAAAATCTTTGAGTGCATCATCGTTTTCTCAAGGGCCTCTCTTAATCCTTTGACATTCAAATCATTAGATGTGCTTATTGTACCACCAATTCTCCATGATTTTCTCTTCTTCCATTGTTAACTGGTGTCCTTCCTCCAGGCTCTGGGCCGCCTGTGGTTGGACGTCACAATCACACCAGCAGACTGCCACCACTCCTGACATCCATTTCATGAGGTCTGCGTATTTTGCTAGATATGCAATCTCACTTTGCAATCATTTTTCCTCCTATTTGCATTGTATTGTCACAGGTTGACAAGAGCTGGCAATCGGAAGAGGCTGCTAGACAGAGACTGTGAATTGCAGGGTATTAGGTGGGGTGGGGGTGCAGAACGGGTGGTGGTGGGGTGTTAGAGCAGAGACTGGCTTTCTAAGTGGTCAGGCCATTAATTAATGCACATATTCATATTAAGATAGAGGTTGCTTGCTTGTCTATGCAACCTCTCGTGTGCAGGGGCTTGGATAATGAGTAACTGGATAATGAGGACCCTGAACTAAACCTAGTCTCTTGGAGCAAGATAAAGCACTCGGGGTATAGCAATTATGGCTTACAGCTTCTAATAAGAAGACCATAGGAGCGAGCGAATTAAGGAGAAATAAACATCCTCTTCTGATGTTACTGAATTGCTGTTAGCACGCATCCTGATTCATTCTTTTGTTCAACAGATGTCCACGGAGGAGCCGGCTTTGCGTTAAGCACTGTTCTGGGCACTTGAGGTTTATCAGCAAACTCAACAGATTAGGTTCCAGATCTCAAGGCTGTTATATTCTAGAGGGGAGAGACCTACAGTAACCAAATAAATAAATGAAACCAATATTTCTGAAAAAAAGGAAAGGGTACTTTCAGAGAGCAGTAAGTGTCATGAAAATAACCCTGGAGAGACAGTGATTCAGGGAAACAGGTGAGGGGAAGGACACTCATGAGACTGGTGGGGAGAGGGAAGACCTCTCTGAGAACCTTACTGACCAGTAGAAGCCACCCAGGGGAATATTTGAGAGAAGAACTTTCTAGAAAGAGGGCTCCACAAGTACAAAGTCTCAGAGGAATGGTAACAGTGTGTTTCCAGAACAAAGAGAGACACACGCGGCTGGCACAGAGTGGGGATGGGGAACGTGGAATGAGACCCGACCCCAAGAGAGTAGGTGGGGAGCCTTCCGGGCCAGGGTCAGAAGCTGGAAAGGAGTGTGGTCCATGCTTTTGGAGGGCTTTACGCATGTGAGAGACACAATCTGATTTATAATTTTAGAAGATCTTTTTGGGTGCTAGGGGCTTGCAGAGGAGCAGGAATGGAAATGCATCTCCAGAGGAAGCGTGGAAAGTCCTTGCGAGCCCTCTGAAGAAGTAGCTGGTGATGGGGGCAGACTGGCGGGCCAGCCAGAGCCCAGACACGTCCACTCAGAGAGAGATGCCTAGTGGAGAGAGTATCCTGCCTTGAAACCAAGTGAGGGAAATCTAGCTAGGTGGAAGGGACTGTGGTTGCTACCTGTCCTCTGCACCCAGGGAATAGGGCCGTTGCCATTTTATTTCTGAAAAGCCTGGTGTGGGCACTTTGCTTGATCTGTCCATTGGGCAGGCTTGGGGTAAAATGCTTCCCCTGGCCCTTCGTTATTTGGTTAATTGCAGATCCAACCTGAACACCAGACTAGCTCCAAGCCCAGGTCCTAGCTAGTCCCACGGCCCTGCCCATCCGAGCAAGACGGCAGTTCTAACCCACCTCTATGTTCTAGTTCCCCTGGGCGGCCTGGCACCCAGCACGGCACCTGGAACTCCACAGGCACTGGTGTAGGGTTCACCAGTTAGGCAGAAAAAAACATGTGTTTGGGGTACCAGCAAAGTAGGGGTAGAGAGCAAGAAAGAACGAGAACTGCATATTGGTATTTGATTTTTACAAAGGAGCTTCAAAATAACATGGGAAAAAATCAGAAGTGTGTTGATCCTATTTAATAGCTTAGTGCTCTTACACTAATTTTGGGTTATCTGTGAGGATGGGGTGGTCACCCTAATCATTTTGGTGCTTCTGAAAGTCCGTTTAGTCCTGCCTTGGCAGGCTTGACACTAGTCGAGAGCTCACTCTGATTCCACAGCACGGAGGTCCTGTGGCTGTGGCCCCTGCCTGTGTGCCGCTTTCAGGTGGGGACATCTCTCCTTCAGAGGTGCCTGCAAACATTTGAACCTCCCCTGCATAAGAATCAGCTGGGCCCTTGCTAAAAAAAAAATAAAACCGCGATACCCTGAGTTGGTCAGGCCTGAGGACCTGTGCCCCTCAGCGGGCACCGCCAGGATCCCAGTGTGCACCAGAGTCTGTAGCCAAGTGGACACGTGGCATTGTCACCTGCACAAAGGACTCAGCCTCTCTGGGCACTTGAGCTGTTGGCTGGAGGGTAGACAAGGTGGGGTTGGAGGTTTGGAGGGATTGTGGAGGGTGACTCCCTCCTACCCTACAAGATCTGAGGTTGAGGCCATATGACACTTTTTTGAGGTCTCCGAGGAAGGATCAACAGGCAGCCCTGAGTCCCTGCCCCCAAGCTGTGAGCTCAGGCAGGCCTGTCGCTTGGACTGGCCTTCACATTCACTGGTGGTACTGTTCTCTGGCGTTGTTCCCAAATGTGGCTCTACATGCGGTCTCAGAGGCAGACTGACAGACTTGAAGGACATTCACTGTGCAAAGCAAACCTATTCTTCAACTGCGGACCCTCCAGTTATTCTCAAACTCCCGTGAGAAGCACGTCAGTGCCACAATTACAATCTAACATGTGCGGGAGGTGGAGCTCAACGGGTTATTATTTTTTTAATAGATTTTATTTTTTAGAGCAGTTTTAGGGTCACAGCAAAATTGAGAAGAAGGTACAGAGATTCCCAAATGTCCCTGTCCCCACATATGCACAGCCCCCATTATTGACACCTCCCACTGGAGGTATCAGATGTCACAGTTGATGACCCTACACTGATGTCATTATCACCCAAAGTCCCTAGTTTACATTAGGGCCCACTCTTGCTGTCGTACATTCTGTGGGTTTAAACAAGTGTTTAATGACACATATCCACCATCATAGCATCAGAGTACTCTCACTGCCCCCAAATCCTCCGTGGTCTGCCTGTCCCTCCCTCTCTCCCTCCTAACCCCCAGCAACCACTGATCTGTTTACTCTCTCCCTAGTTTTCCCTTTTCCAAAATGTCATATAGTGGAATCATACAGTATGTAGCCTTTCCATACTGGCTTCTTGCACTTACTAATATGCATTTACTCTTTTTGTGGCTTGATGGACCATTTCTTTTTAAAACTGCCTAATATTCCATTGTCTGGATGTACCAGAGCTTATCCATTCACCTCCTGAAGGACATCCTGGTTGCTTTCAGGTTTTGGCAATAATGAATACAGCCACTATAAATAACAGTGTGCAGATCATTATGTGGACATAAATGCCAAGGAGTATTTGGGTAAATACCCAGGTGTGTGATTGCTTGATCGAATGGTGAGAGTATGTTTTAGTTTTGTAAGAAACTGCCAAGCTGCCTTCCAAGGTAGCCGTTCCGTTTTGCACCCCCACCAGCAGTGTATGAGAGTTCCTCTTGTTCCACACCCTTGTCAGCGCTTAGTGTTGGCAGGGTTCTGGGTTTTGGCCATTCTAAGAGGTGTGTAGTGGTATTGCACTGTTTTAATTTGCATTTGCCTGATGACGTACAATGTGGAACACTTTTTGTATGTTTATTTGTCATCTGTATATCTTCTTCGATGAGGTGTCTACTCTGGTCTTTGGCCCGTTTTTTTAAGCAGGTTTTTGCTTTTTTGTTGTTGAGTTTTAAGAATTCTCTGTATATTTTGGATAACAGTCAGATGCATCAGATGCATCTTTGCAAATATTTTCTCCTGGTCTGTGGCTTCTCTACTCATTTTCTGGACATTGTCTTTCCAAAAGGTTATTATTTCACCCCTAATTGGGCACTTTCTTAATTTAAAAAAAATCCAGAAGAGTTAAAAAAAAAAGTGGCATCTCTTAACTCTTGAGAGACCTAGGCTCAGACTTCTGTCCCCAGTAAACTCTGTAAATGTGTTGCAGAATCAGACCCACAAAACTGGAGCTTATGTTTAAACTGTCAATACAGAAAGTCACACTTTTTGACTTGTTTGCCTTTCTGACTCCACTTAACTGAGAAAAGGGAAAGAGAGGCTCCTGGATCTGTTTCCAGTTACCCTGGACTGCTCATTTCAACCTTCACTGGTCAGCTCAGCCCAGCGCTAACAGATTTGCTCCCAAGCAAATCCATCCGGGCCCTGACATTTATCCAACCTCTTTTACTCTCTTCTATTCATTAGGCATGGGCGGTTGCCCCAGCAACCATTAACTGCTCCTGACATCCAGGAATAGTTCTGGCATTTTGAGCAAACATCACACTAAGGTTTAGTTCTGCAAGGTAAAGGGCCTGGCTGCCACCCTGTAACCAGTGTGGACGTTGTTGTTTCTCCTCTGAATCTGAGCGGCCCTCCAGGCTGTTTGCCTGGACTCAGGGCGTAGGGCAGGAGAAAGAAGGTGAGGTCTCCTCCTCCAGGTTCCCCATTCTCCTGCTCAGAGTTACTCACCTCCCAGAGTCTTTTTGAGTTGCAATATTAGGGGGTGTCTAAGTGTGTGTGTGTGGGAGTGATGAGTGTGGAGGAGGCATCTGGGGTTATCAGAGGTGGATGCGAATATATTTTGGAACCGCAAGGAATGTAAAGGGGTGTGTGGTGCAGTGTGGATGTGTGGACGTGTGGATGTGACTGTGTGCCGGAGAGGGTGTGCTCTTGGGTGTGGTGTGTGCATGCCTGTTGCCCTTGGGAAGAAGCCATATGCATGTAGAGTGAAAGCCATTTGACCTTCTCCCACATCTCTAGTCCCACTTAGTCCTACTCACACCCCTCCCTCCCACTATCCTGTAGCTCAGCCATCCTCAAACCTGAATAGGTATGTGAATAGCCTGGGCACCTTGTCAAAATGCAGACCCTGAACCAGCAGGTCTGGGGAAGGATCTGAGAGTCTGTCCTGTCTGGGATTTCCAACCAGCTCCCAGGTCCTGCTGATGCATCTGGTCCATGGACCACACTTTGAGTAGCCAAGCTGGGCTCTCAGTCCTGGCTGACCTCCGAATCTCCTCAGAAACTCTTAAAGAGCACAGACCAGCTGAATCAGAATTTCCAGATGTGGATCCAGTCTTTTATAGAAGCCTTTCCAGGGGATTTTACTGGTCAGCCCTTGGGAATCAGGGCTGATTGTCTTGCTACACTGGTCTCCTTTTATTCCTCTTACACGTATTTTATGCCTGTGGGCCCTTGCATTTGCTGCTGTCTCAGCCTGGACCACTTCTTCCCAGTCTTCATGGAGCTGGCTCATCCTTAACATTTAGATCTCTGCCTGCCTTGGACACCCCCAGTTACTTACTTCATAGAGCTTGTGATTATATGTGAGTGTGCTAATTATCTTGTTTATATTTACTACCTCGTTTATTTTCTGCCTTCCTCACTAGAATATCAGCACCACTGTATTTCAAACATTTTGCACAAGGCCTGGTACTTTGTAGGTGATTCGTAAGTACTCATCGAATGGCTGCTAGTTGTATATTGCATCTGAGGGAATCTTAGGCAAGATGGCTTCCTGCTGGATAGAGACAACAGTCCTCATCCTGGCTTACGTGGTTCTGTGTGATCTGGCCCTTACCCATCTCCAGATTATTCTCCCCACTCTCTTCTTGCATAAGCTTTGTTTATCTCACCTGCCACGGGACCTTTGCACCTGCACTCTCTCTGCCTCATACATCCTTCTCTATCCGTTCTGCATTTGATTAATGCCTGTATCATCTTACCATAAACATGTCCTTAGGCTAATGCTCTCATTATTTGCTGTCACCGGCCCCCCCCATGCTTTTTTTGGGGGGTGGTACATATTATAAATAATTAATTGTGGGTTTAATGCTGGACCTATCTGCTTATTCTATGCTACTATAAATTCCAAGAGCACATCTCCATGTTGTCTACTGATGACATTCCAGTGCCTGGCACACAGTAGGTCATTAAATCAACAAATAAGTAAATAAAGGGATGAGTATTGTGTATTTTCTCCGAGTCTGGATTCTTCTGTAAGGTTCTTATGTTGACATCTCTTCATTGCCTGAGACCCTCCTTATATTTCAGAGCCTTTGGAACCTGGGGCCTCACCTGGCCCTTTTTCTCTTCCCTTTCCTAGGACTGTGTCTTTTGCTTGGGATGCTCAAGCCCAGCCCACTCCTTAGAGACTCACATCTGTTCCCCTGAGGATGAAGGCTCACAGCACATTCACTGTGCCCCCTTCAGCTGGCAGTGCCGTCCCCCGGGCATGGCCAACCAGCCTCAGGCCTGGAGCCGACAGTCACCTGTCATTATTAGGGTTCGGGGCAGCAGGGAGAGATCACAGTGTGTCCCTCTCTGATGGTCAGGGAGGCTGAGGTCACTGTCGGTACCAGGATTCTGGAGGGGATATCTGGTCCAGCAGCTGAGGAACAGCCCCATCCCCATCTTCTGGTAACAGTACCCTGATTCCACTGTAAGGAACCATTTCTCCCCAACTTCAGCCTGTGTGTATGTTGTGGGGGTGTCGCCATTGTCATTTTAAGAGTGGACATGTGATTCGGTCATGACCAATCAGAATTCCAAACCGACCTGGCTGCATGTGTTGATTATGGAGTGGGAATGTGCCTGGATTTGGCCAGTCAGCACATTCCACCTCCCTAACTAGAGCGATTGGTTCAGCAAATGGGCACACGGCCAAGGAGGTCCAGTGAGCATAGTCCTGGAGCCTTGGCTAGATCTGTTGAGAAAGAAAAATATTCTTTCCAACAGGGTCGCAAAGGTAGTAAGCTGGAACCGGTGTTGCCAAGGGCCCCCTCTTGGAGATGACAGGCTTGGGGGGGGTGAAACCAAGATGACAAGGGCTACTGAAGGTTTGCATCTTGATGATGTCATTTGAAACCCTACAGCCAGCCATGCCTGAGTTGGGTAAACCCTTGAGTATTTCAGTTACACAAGCAGCCCCTCTAGCTGTCATTTTGCAATTGAGACGCTACACAAACACAACACTACTTTCTTGGAACAGTAGTATCTACTGTATATTAAATTCCAGTATGCAATAATTAATAATAATAATAATAATGAAAAGTCTTGTTATGTGCAAAGTCCAGTTCTAAGCACTTTAAATCTATCCTTCTGACATATGTACTGTTACTGTAGACTCATTGTGTTTATGGGGAAATTGAGTCATAGAGAAATAAGCAACTTGCCCAAGATTACATATCCAATTTGTGGCAGACTCAGGATTCAAATCCAGAATCTGGTTCCAGCATCTATGCATTTACCACTGTTCTACCCTGCCTCTTTCTGTACTTAACTACTGTTTGATGCCTAGTATCCATTTCATCCTTTTACCCACTTGAACTAGATCAGTACTTGTTATGACCATATTTTAAATGTGTAAGTTGAAGCTCAGAGAGGTTAAGTATCTTGCCCAATTCACACAGCTAGTGAGTGGCAGATTCAGAACTTAAATGCAAGTTTTTCTGACTCTAATATCTGTGTGCTCCCTCATGACTAGCCAAGCAGGGGTTCTGTAACCAGCCCCTTGGTAGGCTCTCAGAGACCCTGATTCCTCCACAGGGCCTTCTCTGGGTGTGAGAGTTTTCAATTATGCCACAGCCTCAGCCTGTGCTTAACTTGGACTCTTTTCTTTCACCAAGTATGGGTCCCATGCTTAGGAATTCAGAGCTTCTATTTCTTTCACTCATTAAATATTTTTGCCTAAAAGCATGAGTGTGCCTCCTGCCGAAAAGACCAAATTGACAATCAGCCGTTACACACATCCAGGATGAACCTGATTGAGGCATGGCTGGATCCAGGGCCTCAGCTGACATCATTGGGATTTGATCTCTCATCCCTTCTCTGTGGTTCCAACTTGAGCAACCATCTGAAAAGCTGCCCATTGAAGAGAACTGGTGGACAAAGCAAATCTCCCTTCCAGTCCTAGCTTTGTCCCAAGCCCATGCTACACACCTGGGTGACTCACATAACCGTGCCTGGTCTTGGTACCCATGCTGTGAAATGAGGGTCACCAGCCCTCCTTCCTGTCTTGCAGGCTTACTGTGGGACTCAGATGAGGCGAAGAGGGCACGTGACTCATATGCTGTGACTCACCAGCCCATGGCACAGGAACAGTGCTCAGCGTCAGTGCCCAGGAGCAGAGATCACTGGCTTGGGTGGGCTTGTGCGTCTCTGGGGTTTAGCAGCTGGGACTCAGGACAGGGCGAGCCCTGGCTGCTGAGTGCACTGGGTCTCAAGTGTATGGAGGAGTAGAGTGGGATAAAGAATGTGGTGGGAGACTATTCTAATACATACTAATGTTCCCACCCCTTATTCCCACCATTCTTTCTTTTGTCCCAGGGAATGAGACTACCTCAGTAGATGCCAGCATGGATATGAGATGGCCCAGACCAGATGCACCCACTCCTCCTCTCCCTCAGAGCTTAGGTGCACTTCAGGAAAAAGGATTGGCTGAGATTAAATTCCTGTTCCCTCCCCCAGTGGAAACAGGGCTCATAAGAGAAATTCACTCATTCATGTCACTCAGTAAATAACTGTTAGCCACCTGCGAGTTGCCAGGCACCATTCCGGCACTGGGAGGACTGTTCTGTGCCACAAAGAGTCCATTTGGGGTCCTTCTGATGGGAGGGTAACAACTGAATAAATGATTTGAGATAGTGATCAGAGCTCTGAAGAATTTAAAGCAGGATGAGGGGCTCGGGCATGACCAAGGGCCCCAGGCCGGGAGGGTGTCCCTGAGGGTTGAGTGGGGAAGGAACCAGCCCGATGCCAAACCAGGACTGAGTGCGCTCAGGCAGCAGGAAGAGGAAGCACTGGGCTGTGGTGGGAATGAGCTGGGGCGTCACGGGAGCCGAGGACCCAGCAGGGCACAGGAAAGGTGAAGGTGGTGAAGGCTGAGGGCCTGCAAGGGAGGGCAGGGGGGCCACGGAATGGCACTGAAGTCTTATTCCAAGTATGGTGGGAGTTTGGGGAGGCCGGTTAAGCAGGAGAGTGATTTGACCAGATGTATTATTATTTTTTTTAGGAGAGCAAGGTACAGGCTTTTATTTAGAGATAAAGGGAAAGGACAGAGTTCCTGGCTCATGCCAGGAGGGGACAAGAGAGCCCCAGATGTACATTTTTTAAATGACCCCTCAGGCTGCCAGGTGGAAGATGGTCTGATGGGTGGCAGGGCATGGGCAGCCAGGGCCCAGCAGTCCTTGGGTGGAAGCGATGGACAACAGTGGCTTGGGGGAAACAGGCAGCTTGGGAGCTGGGAGGACGGTTTGGCTAAGATGGTATTTTGAAGGTAGAGCTGTTGGATGTGGGGGAAAGAAGAGGCATCAGGGATGTCAAAGGTTTTGGCTGGGCGACTGGAGTGAATAGTGGTACTAGGAAACGCAATGGGAAAAAAGGAGCAGTTTGGGAAGGAAATTAAGGAACTAAGCTTGCTTTCAGAAGAATGACATTATATTCAAGTACACTTGGGTTTGTGGGCTGAGATCTATATTCATTAGAAATATAAACAGAGAGGAAGTGGGTTTGAATCACAGTTGTTCCACTTGCCGTGTAACATCGGGCCATATACTGTGACTGAACTTCAGTTTTCTGTAAATGAGGACTCGGGTACCTTTATACAAAGCTTTATTGGTGGTGTTTGTCTCTGAGATTTCAGTAAAACAATGTCTCAACAGCATCTAGTAAGGTGCCCGACACATACTGGCTGTTAAATCAAAGTTAGTTTTGTTCCCTTTGCCCTTCCAGGCAAAGGTAACATTTCCCACTGTGGATTGATTTTTATCAAGCTGATGCTCCTGACTTATAGAGTGGCTGTGACCCACGCTCAGTGTCAACATAAACATGGAGTCAGGCTCACTTGGATGGCCTCCTGGCTCTACCACTTCCCAGCTGTTCATCCTTAGGCAAATTAATCCACCTCTCTGAACTTCAATTTCCTTGGCTTACAATGGGTACAATGATGCCATCCTCGGAGGGCTGTTATGAGTATTACAGGGACAGCGTGAGAGCCTAAAAGCCTGGAAACATCTTAGACAACTCTTATGATGGGAAGGGTTGTGTTCATTGAGGCACGTCCATGCTATGGACCATTAGGCAGCCACCACTCTGACTATATGGGTACACAGGAAAGATGTCCATAACAGGAATATTTTTAAAGAGTTACAGTTCAATATGAAGCCCTCATCTCATTTTTATAAGGCCAGAAATACATGTGAGTGGATTATGAAGCAGTTTATGTGAATGATGGCCCTAGGAATTGAGCAATGCACCACCTGAGCAACTGTATATATGTTATTTTGTGGATTGACAGATAAATAGGTAGATATTGATACAGATATAAGTCAATCTACTCTATAGAGTAGTCATAGATACAGATCTGGACATAGACCAGTCTCAGTAGGCACAGGAAGAGATTGAGAAGGTTACTTTCAATAGTGTTTGCTTCTGTGGGTTTGGGAGGGGATAGAATTGGAGTGGCAGAATGGCAGAATAGGTGGCCAACTTTTGCCTCTTAGTGCCTATTTTTTACAGTGGATCATGAGTGAGTTTTATTTTTCTAACTCCATTTTCCTACCTTTTTCAAATTAAAAAATTTCTAAAAACAGGTAACAGATAAAATGTTTAGCTTATCACTGTCTGGCATGGGGTTTGCAGGTTCAATAAAAATGGCAAGTAAAAGGTAAAAAGAAAAGAGGCCATCAAGGGCATGTTTCATAGGAAGGGAGAAGGTTACAAGGCTGAGAGAAACAGCGGCCGTGGAGCTCACAGCTTATCTCTGCAGTGTCTGGCGTGTCCCCACGGGGGACGGGAGTTCCTCCAAGGTGCTAATGAGATCAGAGAGCTGTTCTCAGGCACTGTCTGGGCTGGGTTTTTCTTGGGCATTGGAGATGGTGTCTCCTCTCTCTCACCTAAGGAAGGATGCTGATGTGAGAATTTTAATCCTTGTGTAAGAGTGGGAGTTCCCAGCAGGGCATGGGCTGGGCATGAGTTCCAGGCCCTTCTGCTCTCCTCCTCCAGCTTATCTGGCTTCCAATGCAGGTCCCACTGTACTAGCTGTGTAACCTTGGCAAGTGAATTAACCCCCTGAGGTCTCTGTTTCCTCATCTGGAAAACGGGTATAATCATAGTACTCAACTCTGAGGATTGTCATGAGGATTAAATGAGATCAAACGGGTGAAGCACGTAGCATAGTGAAGCACGTAGCATAGTGAAGCACTCCTTAACTCCCAGCTAGGATTCCTGTGAGTATCATTTCTAAGGGCCACAGTTCATTATTTAAAGTTCTGAAATGCAAAAATTTTCTGAGAAAAAAAAATGTTCCTTGTCATTTATTTGAGAATGAAACTGTGAGGTCATCAACACACAGACTCAGTGGATGGCCAAACCTGACCAGATCTGACTTGAGAGAGAATTCATAGTCTCTACTGATCTCACTTGCTGCCACTGTTTCGAACTTCCTCTGCAGAGTGATAAATGCATTTGATTTCAGAACTGCTGCCCCAGAGATGTTAAGCCATCTACGGTAAATGCGCCCTAGCGCCTTCTTAAAATCCCAAAGATTCTGATTCCTGCAATGCGTCTGTGCACTGACTGGGGGCACAGCTACAGCAAACCGCATGTTCCCCCATCTCTATGACTTTCTCTGTAGATTTAAATCACATGTCTTAGTATTTGTCTTACATTTCTCTTTAAATCAACTGACTTTTTTTTTTAACTGAAATTTATTTCAAGAGGAAACTTTCTAATGGACTGTAAATGGAAAGCTAGTACTGTCTGCCATAAATAGAAGCCCACTGCAAAAATAAATACAATGAAAACGGAATGATGTTATTAAACTCCAGCTAGATACTGTGAATTGAAAAGCAAATAGCTTTCTCACCATGTGGTGAGAAATTTCGTGCCATGTCTGGGGACCAGGCATCCGCTACAGTAGATGCCACGCAAAGCATGGGAACATGGGAGCCTCCTGCTGGTGGGCTGTTGGGTGGCCTCCTTTCCCCCGGTTGAAGGAAGGGGCTAGGTAACCCCCCTTTCCATCTAGGGTGGGCAGCACAGATTTACCATGCCTGAAGAGGCGGCATCAACAGCGACCTTTCATGGGAAGAGAGCAGCAAGGATTTGCCCAAAGCCTCCCTGCCTTGGTCTTTAATGGGAAGTTTCCTCCTGTTCTGTAAGGCTCTCTGGCCTGTGTTGCCGAGACTGTTTTGAAGGAGCCATCAACCAATTCCCAGGGGGTGGGGAAGCTAGAAGCTGGTTTGGGGGCGGAGGGTGGCGGGGGCACAGCTGAGGAGCTGGATGTTTGCTCATTCATTCGTCCAAAAAAAGATGTACAGGGAGCCTACTATGTGCTTAGCACCATGCTGGGCTCCAGGGATGCAGAAGAACATTAGATGAACAAAATCCCCACCTTTGTGGGCGTGGGGAGAGAGAAGGAGCAAGCTCAGTCCTGCGCGGGGGACGGCTGTGAAGGAGATAAACAGTGCATGACAGCCAGTCACAGCGCGAGGCCAGGGAAGCCTCTCCAAGCGGCATCTAAACTGAGGCTGGGTGCTGAGCGGGAGCCCTCCACGCTGGGAATAAAAGCAAGAGCATCCTGGAGGGTGACCACTAAGTGCGAAAGGCCCAGAGGCTGGAATCTTCTTGGGCAGTGTTTCGCACAAGTCAGGGAGCGCAGAGTCCCCTGGAAATCTCGCTAAAGTATAGATTCCCCCGAGATTCTGAATCAGCAGGTCGGGGGTGGGGCTCCCGGGACACGCTGCCCCTGCTGGTCAGGGCCTTCTATTCTGCACACCCTGCCCCACCCCACTTCCAGTGGTCCTTGAGAGACGCTCTTCACGTTTGTGCAGCAGCCACTGGTGCCATCTACATACACAGATTCCACTGCCCTGAGCGGCGGGGTTGTGCAGTCTCTCCAGGCTTCCAAACCCGCCAACACTTCAGATGCCAACGCCAGGCTGTGGCCTCTCCAGACTTCCCTTTGCTGGAGCTACCCCATGGCCTGAGCAGAAATGAGAGGGTTTGTTCTTTCCAGTGCTACGGCTCTGGGCTCTGAGGTTGCTCTGCCTGGGCCCCAGATCCCCCCTATTCCTTGTGAACAGAGGCTCCATGTTCTGTCTGTGGTCTCTGGAGCAGGCTGAGAAGCACCCCCGGCCCCTCCACTCTATGCACCTGGCCTCCCGTCACCCGATTTCTCTGTGGCGCGTGGTGTAGTCCAACGGCCTTAGGGAGAGCCGGCTGGCAGGATAGCTCTGTGACTAAGAGCTCAGGCTCAGGAACAGCAGCCCCGGGTCCAAACCCGCGTCTGCCCCTTGTCCAGGCAGCCTTGTTCAAATTTCTCGATGTCACTGAGCTTCCATTTCCTCAACCGGAAAGTTGGAACAGCCGATTGAATGAGGTAATGTAAATAAAGCACTGAGCCTGTCCCAGGAACGTGGGCTCTGTGGGCAACGATGATGATGTCGGTTACTATGCAGTACGGTGTGTCACTCACGGGACCCCTCTATTCACAGGAGGCCCCTAGTTCCACCTTCCGTGATGTCCGTGTCCCAGTACTCCCTGAGGCAGTGGCCCGTTATGTCATCCTCCAAGCATCGGTGAGGACCCCGCAGCTCAGGGAGGTGAAGGGAGCCAGCTAAGGGGACCCAGGCGAGGAGCCCAGCTGGGACACGCACCCAGGTCCGTCTGCTCTCACTCCCCACAGGGCCACTGTATCAGGACGGTGGGGGATTCCAGACACGAGGGGCAGAGCTGTCACCGTTCCCAGGAGCCAAGGACGGACAAGGCACAGCCTGTGTGGAGGTGGGGGGCCGAGTCTTGGATGTCTCAGCTAGGCTGCAGGGAGGCTGTCTGGAAAGGTGCCCAGGGCAGAATGAAGCCACACACAGAGGGACCCCTTATCGCCCCCGTGAGCAGCAACGCTGCCTGAGCCAGGCTGCCCTGTGGGGGATGAGGAAGCAGGCCAGGACCTTCCCGCGGGAGCTTTGCCTCACTGGGGAGAGAGCGCGGACTCCCGAGGAGGAAATCGTTCAGAGTGGGCAGGGAGTGCTAGGTTTCCAAGGTGCTCCCAGAGCACCCGGCAATGGCTGCGCTGAAGGAAAGGCTGAGCCTGGTCTGCGGCCGGGGAAGGCGTGGGGCCCGTTGCAGGGGCTGATGCAGCCCAGACAAGCAGGGCAGCTCTTGCCAGGGGCTGCAAAGGTCCACTGTGCCTGCTCTTGTTACCCTGATGGATGGAGAAGGCCCAACAGGCTTCCTGAGATCCTCCAGGTTATTGTTCCAGCCTGGTTCCCAGGCTGTGTGGCCTTGGGCAAGTTACTTACACTCTCCGAGCCTCAGTTTCCTCGTGTAGAATAGGATAATAATAGTACACCCTTCCCTAGGTGTGTTGTAGGATTAGGCGAGACAATGCCCATGAAGCACAGCCTGCTGTCTGACACGTAGCGCATGCTCAGTAAATGTTAACAATCAAGTGACGCTAGTGATGGTGAGGGTGTGATCAGAGTAGGAGGAAGTGAAGTGACAGGTGTGTTCTGACAGCTGGAGAAATACACCTGAGAAGTCCAAAGGTCCCTTCCTTAGACTGGGAGAAGACCATTCTCCCGAAACGTCTAGGTGAGATTCAGAGATAGGTAACTCTTAGCCAAAGATACAAAGCGAGTCGGCAGTATGACAGTGTGGCCTAGTCCCGGGGAAGTGCTCAGTGAATACTTGTTGAATCAATAGAGCTCCAAAAATAACGTCATGAGGCGTTGAGGAAAGGCTGCGGATGCTGAGTTAGAGAAATGCCAGCACTAGCCAGGGAGCCGGAAGCTGGAGCCGTTTCCTTTGGAGCTTCAGGTGGGCAAGGCCACTGGCATGTTCATGCTCACATTCTGGGAGCTTCCCTAAGAAACCCAGCAGAGAATAAAATGGTTTGCAGGAACCCACAGCTTCCTTACACAGCCACTGAGGGGCTCACAGCCTTGCAAACTTGGGGACTCCGGCCTCTCAATCACCATAATGCCCATGGCCCCTATTTTCCATCCCCTATAACCCACCTGGCCTTCCTGATTGTGGTGGGCTTCTGGGTAGCATGAACATGAGGGAGAATGGGTGGGGGGCGGGGTGGAGGAGGAAGAGGAGGAGGAGGCAGAGGCAGCAGTGTGAGTCCTTGGAGAATTTGTCTGGATGCTGAATGAAGCCACCACATGGCTGCTGGGGAGTCGCTGGGAACACAGGGACATATATATCTATAGCGTGAGGGCTGTGGCAGCCCACACAGGCAGAATATTTTGTTGGCTAATAAATCCTGGGAAAAAGAACTGGGCTTTGGCTCAGAACAGGAAGAGCCTGTTCTCCAATTCGTACACGAGGGTAGGGCTTCTTAATTTCACGGCACCAGGTGCACTGACGTGGGCAAGGCCACTCAGGCGACAGGACTGGGGTCTGGCATGGCCGCTGGGCTGCCCCGAAGCCCGAGGGGGACCCATACGTCTGCAACAGGGCCAGTCAGCTTCACCAGGTTGGGACCCGAGCAGTCTCACAGGGCACCATGCTTAGAGGAGTCCTGTGCTTGCTTTAAGGCTCTGCTTTAAAATTCTTAACATCTTTTGAAAAAGGGGCTCACATTTTCATTCGCACTGGACCCCGCAAGTCACGCTGCCAATCCTGCTCAGCACGCCAGTGACCCACAGACGGCGCCCCTGGAGAGCAGCTCTGTTTTAGGGCATTGAAGACAGGCTAGATATATCTTTCTGGCCAAAAAGATGAAAAAAAAAGTTTCGTCTTTTTATTGAACTTGAAAGGGGTAGGGAAATAAAGGCTTTAAAAACAAAAATGTGCTTTAAAGAAAAAAAACCCACCTCTCTTAATATAGGGATTATGATCCTAGGCTCTGGAGCCAGAATGCCTGGGTTCAAATCCTGACCTTGCCCCTTCCAGCTGTGTGATCTTGGGCAAGGTGCTTTACCTCTCTGAGTTTCATTTTCCTCATCTGTACATTGGAGATAATAATAGGATACATCTTAGAGGGGTGTTGTGAGAGATAAATGAATTCCTATATGTAAAGCTCTTAGAGTAGGGAATGTTTTCGAATAATGAATGCTACTATTAGTCTAGAAAAACAAATTGTTATACACACTGATTGCTATTTATTCAGTGCTTACTGGGGGCTAGAAACATACTTTCATGGAATCCTCACAATATCACACCGTAAGAGCTATATTATTATTACCACTCAAGTCTTTAACAGATGGGAAAATTGAAACACAGAGAGGGTATATGACCTGTTCAAGGAAGCACAGCTAACAAGTGGCAGAGCTAGGCTTCGAACCGAGGTACTATAGCCCCAGACTTGTACACGATATTCCTTTGCTACTTGACTCACCAAATCTGAGGAGGGACATGGATTGTTTTGATGGGGAGGGAGGAGATGCTGAGCTCAGTTTTAGACAGGTCGGTTTGAAGAGAACTGTGGAACACCCAAGTGGACACAGCCATGAGTTAGGTTCATACACTGATCAGTTTTAGATCTGCATCCTCCCAACCAGAGGCTGTGGTTTATAGTAAAAACCACATTTCTCCACTATCTAATACAGCCCAGCCCCACCACTGATGTTCAGCTCCGTATTCCTTCTTGTTGACTCTGATTTCATATTGAAAGCAGATTGGTGAAGGCTGACTTCACATTTTCTCAAATCAGCCCCCAAAGAGGTCAGGTCCGGGGATATACACGATGATTGATCATTCTGGAAACATCCTGGTCTGTGGGTGATAGTTCTGGCTCGGAGCAGCCTCTCCCTGTCCCCTGTGTCCTCACCCCACATCATTTTATTTCTTTATCACACACTTAACAAAGCTCTTAGACAGTACCAGGCACTTTTTAATAGCACTTTTCATATATTAACTCTTAATAACCCTGTGGGATACTAACATTGTTCCTATTTTACAGATGAGAAAACTGAGACACATAGAGGTCAAATAATGTACTTTGGCTCCATCTTAGAGTTTGTGCCCCTAACTTTTGCCCCATTCTGTGGCTGAAAGAGGCTTCCCAAGCATCCTGCAGCTGGCTGCCTGCTTCCTGACATAGAAGAGGGAAACAGCCTGAGAATGCCCTAGGGACCTGCATCCCTTCTGTTTGTGCTGGAAAGCTGGTCAGGAAGCAGGACCCTGTGGAGGCCCTGGTATTTGTCCCTTGCAGGGAGATCACCTAGAGGGTGTCCTGGAGGAGTATCTGCCTCCATTTGAGCTCAGACATCCTCAGGAGTGCAGTTCCCTTGAGCTGATCTGTGCACACCGACTGGGCAGCTCACAGCAGGAGGCGGGGACTCCAGAAAGCCCCCTGCTTTGGGAACATTTGTCTTTGAGGAGGAAAATCTGAGGTGAACTTCCAGTGCATGGACTCTGGAGCCAGACTACCAAGGTTCAAACCCCAGCAGCACCACCTACCAACTGTGTGATGTAGGGCACGTCACTTAACATCTCTGTACCTCAGTTTCCCCATGTGTAAAATTGGGATAACAACACTACCTATCTCATAAGGTTGTTGTGATGACTAAATGAGGTAATCTAAGCTAATTGATTAGAACAGTGCCAAGCATATAAACACCGTCTGAGTGACAGCTATTTCCATCGTTGCATCTGGCCTATCTCAGAAAAGCTGACTTCTTGGTATCTTTCCCTCAATTTCAAACATCCAATCGGTCAGCAGGTTCTGTCAAAGTCAATCTCCAAAGCATGTTACTCTTTGGGATTCTCTTCCTCACGCTGGTCCAAGCCACCATCACCTCGTTCCTGGATGACTCCGGTGACTTCCCAGTCTTGTTTATTTCTTTTTCATTGGGCTATTTTACAAGGAACCAACTTCACACGACTCTCCTGCTTTAAATCCCTCCAATGGCTTCCCATTACCTTTAGAACTACATCTGAAGTCCCCACCAGGTACCGTAGTGCCCCGCCGTGGTCCAGCCCTCTTCTCCTGCCACTCTACCCCCCTTGGTCACTGTATTCCAGTCACACCAGCTGCAAACACGCTGAGCTCTTTGCTGCCCTAGGACCTTTGCACATGCCATTCCCTTGCCTGGAATATATCGCCTCTGTATTCTCACATGACTGGCTTCATCTTCCAGCTCCAACGTCACCTCCTCAGCGACCCCCTCCCTGCTGTCCTGTAGTGGGATGTGATCTGATTTACTCTTTAAGATCCTTCTTGCTGCTTTGTGGAGAAATCATTACTTACACAGCATGTTCTTCCACTGTTTCTACCAAGTCCCACCAGGCACCAGGCACCCCTGTGTGAAAGTACGGGAACTGTAATCCATCTGCTCACTCAGCAGGCATTGTGCTGGGTGGTATGTGCACAACCAAGGCAAAGGAGTAATATGCTGGCCCACCAGGAGGCCACAGCTGAGCTAGAAGCTTATCTGGTGGTTTTCTTATGCTGAAAGCATTTCATGGCCCCTGGCTTTTTGTAAAGGGTGAAGTTACCCTAACAGGTGTCAGGAGGACTGGGTTTGAACCTTATGAAGCTTGCTGTGATGACCTTGGGCAAGTACTTGACCTCTCTGAGCCTCCTCTATCAAATAGTGCTGTTGCTGGGAGAAAAAGACATAAACTATGGGAAAGTAGCTAGCATATACTAGGCACTAAATATTTGTTGTCTTCTCTTTCTGCCCTATGTACTCATTAGTCCTTTCCCTTTGTTCAAATGCTTTAACTTCACGCACCTTGGAGAGATACAGAGTGGAGGGTCAGCCCTTGCAGTCAGAGCCTGACTCCGCTGCTTTATTCACTGTGTGACCTCAGGCAGGTTGCTTGACATTTCTGTGCCTTAGTTTCCACATCAGCAAAATGAGAATAACAATTCATAGAGCTGTTGTGAAGGTTAAACGAGCTTATTCAGGAAATGTAGCCAGACCAGGGGCACATAGTAAATGCTTCAAAACTGTTAGCTTTTACCACTGACCATATTGATCAATTAAGTGCTTACAGTGGGCTCAGGCCTGGACAAGAGGTACAGGAATACACACCCAGCCCAGCTGCAAGGACAGCTGGTAGAGATGACGGCTGAAAGTGAAAAGGACAAGGCCACAGCCAGCCACACTGCACAGATCCCCAGGCACAGAGGAGGGAGCTACGTGTGCTGCTTCCGCTCCGGCCGGCAGCAGGCCCTGGAAGGGCAGACAGCCTCGAGGAGCATGGAGCAGTGACCTTCTCCCGAGGGGCTCAGGCTGCTATCATCTATGGGACGTGGAGTGTATGGGGGCGACCCACCATCTAACCCCCACCACGTGCGATCATTCCACCTTTCCTGGCCTGCCCCCTGGGTCCCTTCCACATTGGTCCATTCAAACAATGTTTCCTGAGAGTCCAAGGCCCTGTCCCAAGCCCAGGAGCTTCAGACACAGATGTCAGCCCCCTACACGAAGAGCTCAGAGTGGAGGTCAGGAGGCAGGTGCCCGTTGTCCCCTCAGATGTAGATAAGAGAGCACAGGTCTCACCCCACTGCACCAACAATGGGAGAGCCTTCCATTGCAGACCCAGGGGTCACGGTGTCCCTGGCCACTCCCTGCTTTGGGACATGCCACCAACCCCAACAAGCAGAACCATGAATCAGAAACGTGAAGGATGCAACCAAGTCCTCCGGGGATGACAGTCCCTGCCTGTCCCACACCAGGGAGGATTTCTTCCCTGGCTGCATATTCCCTATGAGCATGTTGCTCTGTGTGGGGACCTCCTTTCTCCCCGAGTGCACAGGAAGCAGAGGGCTTGTGTTGCTCTGTCCCTTCTCTGCTTGTGGGGCACTGTGGTTGGGGGACGGTGGGGACAGTTTACAGGAGAGTCCAGGAGTTCAGTGTGTGCCTCGGGGGTTGTCTTAGTTTGTGCTCCCAGGACACAGACTCCTAGAGATTTGCATGTCTGAGGTTTATCGGGGTGGCCTTTCCAGAACAATCCCCTTGTGGTGGGGGAGCAAGAGAAATAGGACTGGACAGGGTGACTGGAACTGTGAGGCAGTCGTTGTGCGGACTTAGCCAGTTCCACAGGGACTGCGGGGCTGGGATGGCATTTGAGAGATGTCTTGAATGAAGGCAAGGAGGCTGGGCCTTTGCACCCCAACCCTGACCAGCCACTGGAGGTGGGATGCCTCTGCGATGGGGATGGGACCTTGGCTGAAGCCCCCCGTTATGCTGAGGGCAGCTCCCAGAGAGAGCTCAGCTGGGAGCAGGTACATCTCCGCCTCTGGGAGGCCGAGGGCTGAAGGGGAGAGCTTGTTGGTGTACTCCTGCATCTGCCATTCAGGTCACACAGACTGGGGTACCTGGCTTGGCTCTGCCGCTTCCTAGCGGAGAGACCTTGCATAGCCAGCCTCTGGAAGCCCCATTTCCCCCATCTGGACGACAGAGACAAGGCTGGGGGGCTTCGTGGGACTGAGGCGAGGGCTGAAAGAGGGGCTCAGGGGGAGCCCCAGCGCTGTGATTGGCAGTTAGGAGAGGTCATTATGAGGAAAGAGTGGGAGTATCACACCTAAAGTAAACTGTGGAATGGGGGAGGCAGGAATGAGGGGTGGGAAGGATTGTGTCCAGGAAAGCTTCGCATGGCTGGGGACAGTTGAATTCTGAGGGAACTAGTACTGGCCGTAGGGGCAAAGGTGTGAGGTAATGGATGGAAGGAAGGGTTAACATCCCAGTGGTGAGAAGGAGCCCATGCACTGCCCGGTGGTCCCTGCCCCTGGGGCTGGTGTTGGAGCCGCCTCCCTTGGCCCCAGGCTCCTGCCGCACAGGGAACCATGGTTTACTACCTCTCTGCTGCGGACACTGTCCTTCAGCTGTGTATCGTGCTCAGCACGGCTGCTTCATCAGCCAGAAGAAAAAATAGGAACCCCGACCCTCCCTGGGCGAAATAGAAGCCCCAGTCAAAAGCAAAGAAACCCAAAGGCCAGTGACCACAGTGACTCCAAGAAAGACTCACTGGGGTGATAATTCCCGCACTGCTGAGAGGGGTGACTCAGCTAGGTGAGTGACACCCAAGAAAATGTGTCTAGTTGGTGCCATCGAAAGGCTCGAACCAACTGGCCCTGGTAAACGTGCCATCAATTGCTTGGTGTCCGAAAGGAGACAGAGGTCAGCTCTGAGCCCATCACTTTCTGTTGTTTAAATAAGACAGGTCAGCCTCTGAGAGCCATTTTTAAGTAAAAGTGTAAGTAAAATCCTCTGGATTCCCCAGAAGGAGCCTGCATGGAGATGCTTGGAGGAACGTAATCAGTCAGTTAGCCAGTTAGTTTACTCAACAAACACTGATCGATCGTCTGGTAATCGCCAGGCACTGCTTAGTTCCCGGGCCACAGAGGTGACGATGTTGGATCAAAACATTAAAAAAAACCCAGTCTACGCTGTTTGACGTCAGAGCTAGTCATGTCTAGAAGGAGCCTGAGGAAGACTGATCAAGGGCCATTTCTTGATCTGGGTGCCAGCCACACAGTCTATGAAATTTCCTTGAGTTGTATGCATGTTATACTTTAATTCTTCAAGGTTTAAAAATTTAAAAGCTCTAAGTACTAAAAAGATGATGGTACCCTTTCCCACATGGAATTAAAAAAAAAACCCACCTTCCGAACATCTGTATAAGGAAATACTGTAGAACAAACTCTGCTTTTTTTCCATGATGATTACTTTGGTTGGTTTTTGAAATATCAAGTCTCATTTTTAAAAGCTTTTTTCTCTCTGCACTCCCCCGACATGTTCTTGCCCAAAGCGTGTGGCTCAGTTTGCTGTGAATCCAGCCCTGATGTTTAATAAAACCCACAACACCTCTGTCTTCCTGAAACTGAAATTCTAATGAGGCAAAGCAGCCCTTCCAGAGGCAAACAAATAAAGAAACAAGTTGACTGCAGATAGCAGCAACTGCTGGGAAGGAAAGCGGACGGCCGCAGAGATCCGATCTGGTGGGGGTGGGAACAGTAGGGAAGGTTCCTGGAAAAGTTGACATTTAAGTAAAATCCTAAATGACGAGAAGAAGACAACCACGAGAGGGGCTTTCTAGGCTACAGGAACGCAAGGGTTAGGGAGAGAAGGGTTTTCTAGGGTATGAAAAAAGTGTTGGTGTGGCTGGCGTGGAGGAGAGGGGGAAAGTTGTAGAAACTAGGCTGAGGAGGTGAGCAAGACACAGAATGGGCAAAACAACGTTTTTCACTCCCAACTACCTGGGCAGCTTTAAAAAAATCACCAGTGCCTGGAACCCACCACCGTGGGCAGGGGCCCAGGTATGGGTGTGTTTCCAAATTCCCCAGGTGATTAAATGTACAGCCAGGGGTGACAACTGCTAGTCTGGAGCCTGCAAGCCCAGAGCTTGTTATCTTTGATGTGCATCCCAGTCACCAGAAGATCTTGTTGAAATGCAGATTCTGATTTGATGGTCTGGGGCCAGGAGCTGCATTTCTGACAAGCTCCCCAGGGTGGAGGTAGGGGGTGGTACAGATGCTCCTGGTCCAAGGACCACACTTTGAGTAGCAAGGTTTTGGGCTGTGATAAGGAGGCTTATTTTTAAAGCACTGTGGGAAGCCATTGGAGAATATTAAGCAGAAAGATAGCACGACCTTATGGATGCTTTCAAAAGATTACTCAGGTGACAATGCAGAAATGGGCCCGAGGGAGACAAGAGTGGAAGGTGGAAGGTAAATGACGGGGAATGAACGGGGCAGGTGAGTGACTTCTCTGCTTGCCATGTTGCCCAAGGCCCTGGGGACTCTGCACATTGGGATAACAAGAGAGAGATGAGAAATTCACAGTGTCCAAGGTTTACTCTAGAATCCCTATCTATGTCATCTTACCAGATAGTACTCAGCACAACCCCATGAGGAATAAGGCACTCACCCAACTGGTGCCTTTCAAACCCAGATCTACACCACAACCTGGGGATCTCAGAGAGAGAAGGAGGTGCAGATCTAGGGAAGTGCGAAGGACCAGAAGAATCTGCAGTTGCCTTAAACTATAAGCAATGATCATTAATGTCTCAACACTTTTGTTTCTGACAAGCATATGCTCTTTTAGACGAAGAAGGGTGGCTGCATGGTGAGATGAAGGGAGGAAACATGGTTTTCATTTGGAGGCCTGATATTGCCAGCTGGATAATAATTTCCCCAGCCCCATTCTCTGCTTTGGGCAATGCCTTCAGACCAGTTTCCACAGCCCTGAAAAAGAGTCTTGAGTTGGGAAAGCCAAGAATGCCATGAAGACCGCAGGGTATGAAGGATATACTCCCTAGGTGCTCGCAGATGCCCCTCTCTGCCCACAAGCTCTCCGTGCTGGACACGGGGCTCGGGGACACCACACTTCTCCCAACACTGCACAGAGAAGTTCATTGACTTGGGTTGTTCTGCTTCTGGTGGTTTTCTACTTTCCCGTGTTAGTCCCTCAACCTCCAGAGAACCTAGGTCCCACCTCCCCTGGCAACTCATTGATTCAGGGGGAAAAAAATCCCAAATGCATTTACAAGACAAAATGACCCAATGTTACCCAAACTTTGTAGTATGGGGGACCCCTTTTTAATATAAAAAGATGGTCATGGATTCCCACACAAAGGAGTTGTTTTGCTTTTTCTACCACAAGAGAGTACAAACTCCGAGGTCCCAAACCAGGGTTCTGAAGGTCATATCCTGCCAAGAGGACATATTTTGCTTGGCTCTTAAAGCATTTTGGCAAGACTGGTGGTCAGAACTAACACTTAAAAATGGTAGGGGTTCACGTAAAACTCTAGATTCTGACTTCCAAAAAATCAGAGGACCTGGGCAACAATGAACGCACATTTCTATAACAGGCCATGTGATTTCCAGTTTACCATAGTTCCCCCGACCCCCACCCTTTCCCTTGTGTGAAACCCACCTGCTCCACAGGCACCTGGGCTTGTGACCTTGCTACAGATTCAAGAGTCCACTGTTTGCCCCATGAGGTCCCAGGCCCAGAAGTTGGGAACAAAAAGTGACTCTTTATCTGGACTTAAAAGCAGTTTGGAAGCCACTCAGCTTGAAAGATCTTAGTCACAGCTCAAAAAAGGACGCTACAAAGAGAGAAATAGATGTAGAAATAACCAGAGCTTTCCACCTGGAGTAGTTCTCTGATGTTCATGGTCTCTGGTTCTCCAAGTGGGTGAGTTGTGCCCCTAAGTACTTTCAGATTTTGATCTCTTCAAGCAAAAAAAGACTCCAAGTCCCTCAAATAGCATGAGAAATGTTATCCTAGGATGTGTCGTTCTATCCTGTGTGTGTGTGTGCAATCACGTCCGTTGCAACCTGATTGGCAGCAAATAGGTTCAGGGTGGATTTCTCCCCTTTCTCCCCTTCCTGTCCTGCCTCCCCCCACCCCAAAAAAATGTTATAGAAGGCAAAACGGCAATGTAAATCAAAAGCCTCTAAAATACAGCAGTTTTCAAGGGAGAATGCTAGAATGAACCGTGTAATACTGGATTAGAATTGGAGACATGAACATAAATAGACACAGATTTGAGCAATAAAATAATGGAATAATGGATTAGAATCTAAAGTATCAAATACATATCTATAAGTCCATACCAATATAAATAAATGAATGAATAAATAAGTAAAGGTGGGGAGAAGAGACAAATCTGCACAAAAGAATTCCAAATAATTTATGTAGCTACTGCCCCTCAAAAAAGGGGGAGCATAACTCCCCACTCCTTAGGTATAGGCTGAGCAGAGCACCTGTCTTCCAAATAGCGCAATATGGAAAATGGGGAAGATGTAATTCTACAGCAGAGAAACCTGACAGACACAACTTCAGCCAGGCCATTAAGGTCAACATCAACACTGATAAGTCTTGTGGATAGCATGCACCCTTGATATGATGTGGTGAGATAGTATTTTTTTGTGGTCTTCCCTTCAAAAACCCATGACCGTGACTGCTAAAACCTCAGATAAAGCCAAATTGAGGGACATTATACAGAATTCCTTCCCAATACTTCTCAAAACTCTCAAGGTCATCAAAAGCAAGGGAAGTCTGAGAAATCATCAGTCTGGAGAATGCTAAGGAGTTGTGATGCCTGAACTCAGTATGGCATTCTGCAGGGAACCCTGGAACAGGAAAAGGACACCAGGTAAAAGCTAAGGAAATCAGAACAGAAGGGTGGAATTCAGTTAATAACACTGTACCAATATGAGTTTATTAGTTGGAACAAATGCATCATACTAATACAAGATCTTAGCAACAGGGGAAACTGCACGTGGGGTGTACAGGAACTCTGTACTATCTTGGCAGGTTTTCTGTAAACTTATAACCATTCTAAGTAAAAAATTTATTTAAAAATTTGCTTTTCTTTTGACTCAGTCATTTCGGTTCTGGAAATTCCAGCCTAAGGAAATTACTGTAAATGTGTGCAAGAAATTATTTACAATGATGTGTGTGTGTATCAGTTGTTTCTACTTGGAAGCAAACTAAATACTCAATAACAAGGGATTAACTAAACAAGTGATGGTACATCGTACAATAAAATACTATGATGCAGTACAACATTTGTTGATGTAGAAGAGATGATCGTGATGCCTGAGTAAATGAAAAAGTACACTACAGTAAATGTGCAGTGTAATCCCATTTGCTTAACCACGTAGAGTAGAAAATGTAAATAAATATACTCTGTGGGGATTGTACCTGGGCTCAGAGAATATGAGGCGAATTATTACTTGTTACTTTTGTGTTCTAAGTTTTTTGTAGTGAATAATGCTTTGCTTCTACCGTAAAAAAGAAAAGCAATTATATATATATATATATATATATATATATATATATAATATGTATAAAATGTATATATAATTATATTTCAAAGTAAAGAAAACATAGGCCTCCGGGACCAGGCCATGGACCCCCATTTGGCCCACGGTGTCAAGCAACTTAAATAGGATCCACTATTTTCCTTTCTCCAAGACACTAGCAAACACGAGATCCTTTCCAGTGCAAGAGATTTGTTGCTGAAGGCAGCTAAGAAAGAGAACACAGCGGCTCCTACAGGATGGGGAGGTTCTACTTATGGCGATCTTGTACCCACAGTCCCTCACTGTCCATTGCTCTAGGCTCCTTTCTTAGATGACTTTTAGAGGCCTTGGTCTCAGAGAGGTTTTTATTTGCTCAGGCTGCCATGTCTGGGGAACGTGGCACGTAGTAGTTTCTCAATAAACCCTTGTTGAGCAAGCAAGTGAAGGGATGGATACAACCATCTTCTGCTTTGCTTGCTCCATGTCCTCTCTTGTGTACAGTTCTGAGTTGAGAGGATTTTTATTTTGGCTTTTGGAGATCTTGTTCCTGTAACACAGCAGTTCTCATCCCAGCTGCCCTTTACAATCCCTGGAGCAGCTTCAAAACAAGCCGTTGCCTAGGATTCTGCTTTAAGTGGGTTTGGAGGAGGGGGCAGGCATCAATACTTTCAATCGCTCCCCGGGACCGAGAACTGCTCTCAGCTCCAGTCCCTGTTTGAGGGGCAGTTGCAGAGAAGGGCCTTTGTAGACCCCACATGACCTGCAGACTCCACAGGAACGTTGACGCCTTCCTGGCCCGGGGCACCACCTCCTTGGGACTTTTGTAACCAAGCAGTCCCTCTCTCCTCCCCTTGCTGTATTCTGAGAATCCTGGTTTTATAATAAAAAGCTAACTTATATATTCAGGCATGGTAGTAGTTGTTACATATGCTGAGGAATGAGGAGGGTTAGTGCTTTAGTATCTTCACCTAATAGGGCAAGAGAGAGAGAAGACAGTGTTAGAGGGGAGCTGGCCGATGGTAGAACACCCACTGGGCTGAGCACATGTCCCCAGGCAGGCCTCCCTCCTTTTCCCCCGAACAGTTCAGGAGTGTCTTCAGACATGGCAGCAGTATCGCCACAGCCCCCCTGAGCTTCTCCTTTGCAGCTCTTATCACAAAAGTAATTGATTAATTTTTCTGTGCACAGCTGGGTGCCTGGTGGGAAAGAGGTTTAATTTTGTTTTCTGCAAGAGAAACAGTTGATATGTTGTTCTGGAGGAGCTGTAAGTTCAGAGGACAAGTTTGCAAAAGGAGACCAAGATGTAAACCGGCCCAGCTAATGGTGTGGGAGGGCAATGAGGACCTCCTGGATGGAAGTCACCCCAAGGGTGGATGAAGAGGTCCAGGAATGAGGTCGTCGAGAGGGCAAGACATTCCTAGATTGGCAGGCACTTGGGGGCACTCCTGACCTTGCTATCCTGAGGGCAGACTTGAACCTGAACCTGAAAATCTGTGTATCTTATTTTGGTGTTGATGCACTTCAAGCAAAATTCTCCTCCTCCTTAATGCCTCCAGTAGACCTTGGTAGTTAAGACGTGATGGCTCTGGTTCAAACCCTGGTTCTGACACTTACAGCTGTGACCTAGGAGGGTTCCTTAACTTCTCCAAGCCTCCGTTTTCTCACCTGCAAAACGGGGAATAATCCTAACACTTAACCTTTTAGAGTTATTGTATGGAATATGCTCAGAATAATGGCTAAATCACTCAATAAATGTCAGTTGTTTTCATTATCCACACCTTAAAGGATCTGGCAGCCTGGGCACAAATTGCATTATCTATGGAAATTAAGCTCTTAGCTGTTGCCAATGCCTGGAGTAGCAAGTTGAAAATCTTTCTGGGATTTCCCCATCCCACTAGGCAGGCTGGGTGGCCTGACAGCGTGGAGGTCCATTCTGAAGCTAGCATCTCAGGTAGCAGCTGTGATTCATAGTAGCCTCTGGGGAACACACTGGGACTCCAGTTCAGGCTGCAAATCTGGAGAAAGCTGGCCTGACCTTTTGGACCCTAGGAAGCAACTTGGAAACTCAGGAAGAGACTCAAGGGAAGAAACTCGGCTTGCCGCTGAACTGGCAGGTGGACATCCAGGACTTGGCCTCTGGAGGGCGCTCCTGAGAAACCATTCCCCACTCAGACAGCTGTGGAACACCTCCCTGTCTTCCTCCACGTGCCGGGCAGGGCAGTTACCACTGGGCACCACTCTGTCCCCAATGCCTGGCACCTATTGAACACTCAGTATCTATCATTTGAATGAATGAAATGAATGAATCGCAATGTATTTTTCAAAGTCTTTTTACACTTAGTATCTCATTCAATTCTCATAAAAGCCCTACGAAATAAGTAGGGCAAGAATAATTTTTCTAATTTTACCAGAGAAACTGGTAGGCAGGACCCGCACCTGGCAGGATTCCAGGTCTCTGACCCCTCATTGTTCTTTCTGCTACAGCATGCTGCCCCTCAAGTATGTTTCATTTGTTTGTGTTGCCGGGAGTTAAGGACCACATAGTTTCATCACCATCATCCGCCTAGACGTTTCTGAAGTGGATAGTCATTTGACCTCCTTGCCAAGCATCCTCCAGCTATGAAGACAATTATCTCCTCCAGTGCCCTGGAACCTGGACCTTCTGCCCGTCGGAGCAGACAGACTTTTCCCCCAGCCTGTGGGCCGCATTAATGAACGGCGGCTGGGAACCCTGCAGCTTTGGTACAGAAGGCTCTGCTGCCAGCAGGGAGGTGTCATGTCCCTTCACACTGGCTAATTCAGGGGATTTCTCATTCCTAAGCCAAGGAGATGCTGGCCCAGTGACGTCCGGAGGGGAGATGTTCTCGTGTCTTCTTTTGATGTCCTCTCCAAGCTAAGAGTTTGCAGATAAGCAGAACAAGGCAATTTTACTACCTGGATTCGCCTTCCTGCTCTTGCATGGACCATCGGGTGCATGGCACCGAGTCTGCAGGGAGAATACACCTTCTCAGAAGCAGCACATTTTCTCAGAAGGGAGATAAGGCAAGAGTAGTTTCCTATGAAAACACATTCCTGCAGCTGAGGAAGAGGCTCACAATCGGATGGGATACAAGGCAGGAGGTCTGGAAAGCTCCTGTTTCAGGGTTTTTCCCCCACCCGTAATGTTTCTGGTATGGATTGCCGAACCAGAGGCAGGGGCTAGGAGTGAGCGGGAACTTCTTTCTGGGTCTCCCTCGGCTCTTCCAGCAGGCACTGAAAACTACCTTCTGCCTGGTGTCTGGCAGAGAGTTTTGCCTCTCTGGTCCTTTGCTTTCCCAAGATCCGAAACTGAAACAGCCCCATCAGAGTTGCAGACCAATTTCCTATCAGTGGTAGAAGGTATCACAAGAATCTTAATACCAATGACAGTGTATATGGTGAATGTGCAACTGATATACTTTTTATTTTTATAAATTGGGGCAGGTTCTATTCTCATTCAGTTGCATTCTCATATACTTTCTTCAGTGGAGTGGAAAAAAGATGGAGTGAACAGCCCAACTGTTATCTGTTTTACAGATGAGGAAGCTAAGGACCCCAAGAGTTCAAAGTAACTTGTTCAAAGATTCACCAGCTTTAGAGGCAAAAATGCAAATGCTGGCAGTGTGGCTCCAAAGTCCACACCCTTAACTGGCTGTCAAGTCAAGTGACAAGGTTAAAGAGAACCAGAGACTGAATGTCCCAGTTGGAGGACCCTAGAGGTCATCTAGTCTCATCCTCTCATTCTATGAAAAAAGGAACAGGCACCCCCAAAGGGCATAAATTTATTCCAGGGCAAAGAGGAAGTTTGAGGCAGCGCTAAGCCAGATTACTGAGACTCAGATTCTGGCTCTTCCAACAAAGAAGACCTCAAATATTTTCTTGAATAGCTCCAGGATCTTTAATCCAGGGGACAAGGACTTCTTGACTTGGGTGAGGACTCATGTCCAGAGTGGCCAAGATCTGAAAGACTAGGTCTACACGAACCATCATCCAAATGTTTCCAAGAGCTGGATGCCTGGCCATGGAATGGACTTGACATCCAAGTGGTTGAAGAAATGTTTCATTTTATCCTTGCTGGCGTTCAGGTCTCCCAATCAAACACCTTAGTTTGGTTTCCTCTCCAACTCACGAGTCACGTCTTCTCTGTCCTTCCCTGTCCCCCATTCTGTCTGAGGAGTTTACACTTTTTTCCCTAACCCATTTCATTTTTCAGGATTATTGTTTGGTTCATTCTGGCTTAGACTGTACCCAAATTTCTTAGGACTGACTCAAAGGAAAAAGCATTTTGTTAAAATAGCTGCGTTGCTTTTAAACAATTTGTCCTCCTACTCACTTCTTCTTTTTGGGAGACAGAAACTGAATATAGATTTGTGGGAGAGAGATAAAGAGGGAGCAGGAGAAGAGGAGTGGGGAGGAAGAAGGGGAGAAGGGAAAGGGGCTGGGGAGGGACAGAGGGGGAGAGATGAGGAGGGAGGGCGGGACTGGAGGAATGGGGTTCTGGGGATGATGCCAGGACATCGGCCAGGACCCTTTTCCATTTCTGGCTGTGTCCAAGCCATGACCCAAGACCAGGCCTTGTTCGTGCCAAAGAGGAATTAATGCCCAGCTCCCCGCTGATCCACCATCCCTAAACATGTAATTTCATTTAACAAAGGGAGGGGGGGATGTCCCCTCTCTGGTGCCGCAAAGAGCTTGGGGAAAATGGTGGCCTGAACCCAGAAGAAACAGGCACAGCCTGTACTCCTCACGGGGTTCCTGCTGACTCTGTTTCCCCATTCAGGACTCTCCAGGTGGAGCAGGTGAAAAATTGAGCTGCTCAGCAACGCGGGACAGTTCATGCATATTCACAGCCCTTTCTTCCAGCACTAGACTTAGCTGCCCCCTTGCTTCTCCTGAAAGCCTTCCACCTCCGTGCTCCGGGTTATCCACTCCACCTGTGCAGTAGCCCTGCCTCATCTGTCACCCCCACGTCCTTACCTCGTCAATAACCACCCTTTATTTACCTCCGTCTTTCTCTCCCCACTGGCTCACCCTCAAACTCCATTCTGCCTCCCTTGGAAAATACATTCTCCTTAAGCCTTTCCCCACCCTACACTGTCTTCACTTTCTTGCCTTCCATTCATCCTGTGATAATAACAGCTAACACTCAGGTCAGCTTCCCTGCATGTCCTTGTTCTTACCTGTGACAGTTCACTTATGCTTATCACACCCTATGAGACTGGTGCTATTATTGTCTCTCCGTTTTAACAGATGAGGAAACAGAAGCACAGAGGGGTTATGTAACCTGTCCCAGGTCACACAGCAGTAAGTGGTGGAAGCGGGTCTTGAACCCAGAACAGTCTGATCTGCTATGCCACGCAGCTAACCTGTAAGCCATAATCACTCAACCTGGGCTCCTGGCTGTCACCCACACAATTTTTCTAAGGAGGCTACTGAAATGACCTTTCATTCAGGCCCAGGTCCTTATAAGGCCCCCTTGTCTTCTTTTCCTAAAGGATATGGCTTCTACCCGTCCCTCAATTATTTAAGCATGCACGGTTTGCACTCAGATGGCAAGATAAAGTAACTGCCCTTGAATGCTTGTCAGTGAGTCCAGTCTTTAAGTGCTACGTCATATGGTGGTTACTGAGTATGGTTGAGAGGACGTTATCTGGCAAGGGTCGTAGGCTCTGCAGGCCACCCACCTCCCAGGCATTCTGAGCGCTCCTCTGGATAAAGCCAGACCACCAGTGATGAATTACGGTGTTGTCAGCCACAATAACAAACAGCAATAGAATAGCATGGCCATTGACTGCTAACTGCATACCCAAACCAGGCTAAGGGCTTTATCAACTAGTATCTGATTTAATTTCTGTAACAACCCTAAAGGGAGGTACTGTTATTTTGGCCATTTACAGATGAAGAACCTGAGCACCAGGATGTGCCCGAGATAATATGGCTAGTAGGTGGCAGAGCAAGGACTCAAGCCCAGATATCTGTCATGCTTCTAAGCAGTGGACCCTGTGGCTTTGGAAGCCATAGAACATCCTTTGGAAAGGGAGATTACCACCAAGAAGACTGATATGTACCTATAAATTCTAAAAAGTATTCATTTTAGCTACTGTTCATTGAACACTAAGTGGCTGATGCTATGATAAAGACTTTGCATACATGATTTCATTTTACCCTCAAAATGACTCCACAACTACAATTATTACCCCCATTATAGAGACTCAGACTCTCAGGGATTAAGTAATTTGCACAGGGACAAGTGCAGGACTTGTGTTTGTGAGCCTAGGTTGGCCTGACTACAGATCTGCTGGCAGCCCCTGGGTTCTCCTGCATTCCAAGCACGGCAGACATGCAGCCGGCGAGGCTTCTAGTTAAGGGGCCGTGAGGAAGCGCGGTTATGCGCGGCCTTATAAACCACCTTGGCAAGAATGCGGTTCATTATGAGATACATTTTAATCTCATTCTTGGCTCTGTTCTGTCCCATTTTTTCTTTGGTAGTCCCAATTTGAAAACTAGATCTATCTTTTCTTATTTTGTGTACCTAGAAACCCCCTTCAATTCTTTCTGGAACAGGATGGGTATAAATCATTAAATACATTAAGTATTAATTTTGCATCCCAGCAGAGTTTCTGACACATAGTAGGTCCTCATCATATCTATGATGATTTTGTCCTAAACTCAACCCTGACTTGTTAGATTTTTCAGCCTCTCTAATCCCCCAGGACTAGTCATCCCACTGTTCTTAGCCACTGCCCCCAATTTTTCTTTACAGTTGAGCTTTCTCTGCTCAGAAATAGTAGTTGACATTATTGAATGTTTCCCAGGGGCCTGGTTAGTACTGTTCTAAGGCACTTTCAAGACTCAACTCACTAGCCTCCATGGCAATCCAATTAGGTAGTTATTATCCCCATTTGACAGATGAGGAAACTGAGGCACAGAAGAATTAAGTAACTTGAGGAAGATCCTATAGTTTATAGGTAGTGGAATCAAGATGGTAAACCCAGGCCGTCTGGCTCCACAGCCTGAATGAATCCTAAGGCGTTATGCTGTGGGCATATAGGACATATGATGTGTCATATATGACCAGCAGCTATGGGCAATGGAACAGGGTTTGCAGACCAAGCCCGGAGTACCTCTGAGAATGAGGTCTTCAGGTAGCTGGAGGAGAGACTGGGACCCAGGCATGAAGGGCTCCCTGCGAGTGGGTGCCCCCCCCCCCCACCCGGTTGCGTTGATGCCTGAGGCCCACGGGCTCATCAAAACCTTCTGAAATGCAAGGCTCCCACTCTCGTCAAACTGCACTGGCTTTGCCAATTTCACTTTCAATCTTGCCAACTTGAAAGTTTTAGCATTTCAGCTGTTTCAGAATTATAAAAGCCTACAAATGCTAAGGTGCTTTTTTTAGCGTTGAAAAAAATGTGTCTTTTCCCCACCATCACTTAACAATCTGAAGGGATTTTTTTCTTGCAGATTCTTGCCAAATGTGTATTTTTAAAGATTGCATTTGGCCAAAGACCAGAAGTGGAAAATCTGGGAGGAACACTGAGGAAGTTCTAAGGCACATTCATAGACAAGGCAAGGGGAAGCTCTCCTCTCTGCAGAGCCCTGGCTCTGCTGGGGTGGATGCTGCTTATTTCAGCCTTCTTGCTACCTTTGGTGACCCAGTGTTTCCTCAGGCCACTGACACTTCTGCTCAGTAGGGTGGCCCAGGGCATTTGGAGGGCAGCCTCGGCCAGGAGGATCACCACCGTGGCATGAAAAGCTCCCGGCTCGGCAGTTGTCGACAGGGCCCAGAGGGCTCCCCAGTGGACAAAGCTTCTGCATCCTTCAGATCAGGTGCCAGCTCAACCCTCACTAATTAAGTGTCACGCATGTGTGCGCGCGCATGTGTGTGTTTATGTGTCACAGACTCTCCCCTAGTGTGAATCAGCTCAATCATCGTTTTTCAGTGTTTCGGCTTCAGACTGCAAACATCCACCAACAAATAGGAGCCTTGCTTTCTAACGAGCTGGAGATGTGTGGAAAATAGAATCACTCACAGTAGTCGTGAGCCACAGATGTTCCATGGAGACAGCAGGCTGTGCCAAGTGCAGATGGTATGTGTGGCCAGGAGACAGGGTGCCGATTCTTACCATGCTACTGTTTGCCCACAGAGCCCAAAAGGTGAAGGGGTGAAGATGGGCAGAGACGGAATCTGGTTTCTTCTCCCAAAGGCCTGGCCTTCTGTGTAGCCGCGGGACACTAGCTTTGGGAGTGGACTGAGAAGTTGAATGGTTCAATTTGAATAACTGCCACCAAGACCACCATTACTGAAGCAAGGGGAGGGGATGATTCTGAGGAATCAGAATGACCTGGGTTCACATCCCAGCCCAACACTTGCCAGTTGAGTACCCTTACTTAACAAGCCGCTTAACCATTGGGGCCCTTGTTTTTCTCATCTGTAAAAACCTGTTCCAGTTGTTGTGAGGATTAAATGAGCAAATGCAAACAAAGTTCTTAGCATAGTGCCTCTCACAGCAAATGCTCAGTCAGCAATATCTATCACCATCGCCACCACCTCCATCATCACCATCACCACCACCACCATCATTTCTAGCTCTGCAGCCCCAGCACGTTATCCTGACCCTGACAATTTCGTTTTTCTCCTCTGAACAATGGCAATAATTATACCTACTTCACAGAGTTAATGTTTGTTAAATTCCAGGACGGTGCCCAACATATAGAGCCTCAATAAATGTGAATTCATTCTCCTTCTCCACTTATTGACCTTCAACCTTACTTTAAAATATCATTGGATTTAGTTACTGAGAATCAATATCTGTCCAGTTGTACGCAGGTTCCCTCAGGTCCTGTAAGCTGGAAGGCACAGACATTAATGGGGCCTCAAGGAGATGGTGCTCTACCAGGTAAGGCAAGGCGCCAAGTAGGATGGTTAGGCTGCTAGGGAAACCAGGACTTGGAGCATCTCAGGAAATTTGCCCAAAGACAGTGGGTCATTCTGACTCAGAGGCTATGCTTTTAACTCCGACTGTGTGTCTAAGAGAATGAGGAGAGGTCAAACCGAGGTTCCCATTCCCTTGCTTCACTTCTTTTTTGAGGAAGAGAAGGAGAGCGGGAGTGAGAAAGAAAGTTGCTGGCTTCTGCGTTGTGAGCAGGGGCGAGCAAACATGGCAACCTAGGGTCCCGGGGAGCTCCCTCCGCTCCTTCTGAGGAGGGAAGGCCCTCCCAGGAGGCCAGGCTCGCTTCAAGCACCTTGTAGAGGACTACCCCTCCTTCACAGCGGGAGGCAGGGCTTGGCCCCTGCCCTGGTTCACAGTGAATGTCAGAGCCCATGTCTCCCAACAGCTAGGCATCCTTGGAAGAAACCCCACACTGTGGTTAAGAGCACAGGTCTTGAGAGTCAGGCAGAACTTGGAATCAAATCCCAGCTACACCACCTACTGGATGTGTGACCTTGAATAAGTGACAGACTTTCTAGGCCCCAGTGCCCATTTCTGTAAAGGGAGGGCAGTAATTAATAGTATTGATCTGTTACATTGCAGTGAGAGTAAAATGAAAAACACGCACTTAAGGCCCTTGCTGATTATGTGGGATGTGCTCAGTAAATGGCTTTGCTATTATTTTTAATGTTTTCAGAGCAGTGCCCCCTGGGGGCCAGCATGGAGGTGGCAGCAGAGGGTGCCCGGGACAACTGAAACTCATGGCCCCTATTTGGGCTTCTAACCCACTCTAGGGGGGCTCCTTACAAGGCAAAAGTCTTTGAATTTATGTAGGGTATCTTATATTTTAATAATCAAAACATATGCCTGATAACCTCCCTCCCACCTACTACAATCTTTCAGCATAATAATTTGTCCATATCTATTAAGATTGTAACCCCATACATCTATGGACCCAGCGATCTCACATTCGGTAATCTAGCCGAAACAGAAGCCCCAATATGTGAAGACACATAGGTAAGAATGACCAAACCAAAATCAAACAAAACTGGAAACAAGTTAAATGCCCATTAACAGGGAAAGGGTTGAATACACTGGAGTGATTCCATTCTATGGAATATTATGTAGCGATTAAAAAGATTACATTAGATCTGTGTCTATCGACCTGGAAGGCTATCCATGAGGTATTGATGGAGAAGAGCAAGTGGTAGACTAATACCTCCAGAGTGATTCAATCTTAAAAATCAACAAATACCCCTTCCATGTGCATGTATGTGTGTGTTTTGAGGGTGGTGAAGATGTGGAGGAAACACATCAGGCTGTTAACATTGGTTACATTGGAGTCGGGGCGGGGTGGGAATTGAGTGGGATATATTATTACTTCTTTTTCCATTTTTGGATAGTTTCACTGGTTACAGTAAACCTGTTACTCTTATAATTGTTGAAGAGGGAACTTAGTCTGTATTTGCAGACATAAGAAAAAAACAACCATGTGAGGTAACCTTGTGATATAGGAGATCACATAAGAAAAGAATCTCTTCCCATCCCACGTTCCTAAGGTAAGGGGCCACAGCTGTTCAGCTTTGTGTGTCTAAGACCAGCACAGTGCCTTCCTTACCTAGAGAAATACCTGAGCAAACAGCATTTACTCAGCCAGTGGTAAGCATCTGGCTTCTTCCTGAGCTCCTTGAACTTGAAGCGAGTTCACACCCAGGTGTCTCTTCTGATGGCGATCCTGCTTAGCTGAGTCTCTACCACAAGCTATGGGGCTCATCTTTTCCTTTTCAATGATTTTATCAATGACTCTGAGAATCGAAGTGGCAAGCCAGTCCCCCACATTGACAGATGATACTTAGTCTAAGTGACTTTGCTGGTTGGCAGTTGGGATCCCTAAAAGGACCTCTTCACATTAAAATATGCCAACCTGAACAAGATGAAATTTTAAATCTGGGTTAAGAAGTCCCAAGAGCAAAAACGGGTTGCTCAAAATGGCATTTGGCTGGCTGCCTTCAAACAGCTCTTCCCGGCTTCTTAAAAGACACATTAAAAAAAACAGAAAGTGCGGAAACTCAAAGCCTAAAAACCGAAGACTGAAAGACAACTGAATGGCACAATCTTGGAAGAAACAACACCAACCATAAATGCAGCTGAAGACAAAATGAGAAAATAGAGAAGAAAAAAGACACAGAAGAAAATAAACTATAAGCAATTGCACTGTTCGATGTTATACTAAAACTTTTATACATTTCTATGAAGTGCATGATTTTCTAGGAAACAAAAATGACTCCAGAAAAAGGCCTGCTTTATGTCTTATACTTGAAAGAAATTGTCAAAGAACTCTTTTCAAAAAAGCCCCAGGCTCAGAGGGTTTTATATGAAAAGTTCCATAATGTTGAATCTATTTCAGAGCATAGAAAATAATTTTACCAAGCTACTAAAACTCTGATACCAGAACTTCACACAACATACCAAACACAAGCTACAGACACGTTTCACTGGCAAATATAGAGAAAAATCCTAAAGTGTATATTAGCAAATCTAGCTCGGCATTATATTATCAAAAATAAAATAGGCCTTAAAAGGATTTGTTACAAGAATGAAAGATAGTTTGCTAATATGAAAGGTATTAACACAACTTATCCTATTATCCAGCCAAAGGAGAAAGAGCTTGGGAATGTTAACAGATATCCAAAGATGTAAATGTCCACACCCAATTAAAATTCTTAGTTAGCTAAACACCTTCATGGAAATTTCCATAGTATGATAAAAAAGAATAAAACCTTTTAAACCAATAGCAAATATCAGGTTTCTTGGTCACTTTATGGGGAGCGAGAATCACCTAGGAATTGACTAAAATGCAGATTACTAGGTTTGTATAAATTCTGGGATATCTATTCGGATCTGTATACCACACTTTGAGAATCACTGTCTGTAAGGCATTGCAATTACAGTTTGGACCAAGGCAAGGCGGTCTTTGAGCGACACCATTATTTAACACTAAGCCTCAGTCAAAGAAACAAAGAACAGGGGAAAAATATGTTCTATCTATTATTTGCAGATGATATAATTATTTACCTGGAAAACCACATGAAATTAATTATAATGCAACTGGCACCACTAAGTTCAAACAGCTTACAAATAGGTAATTATAGATCAATGGCTTCCTCACATATCGATAATACTAACCACTTCGAAAATATCCTGTACAACACCCCCATTAACATGAGTAATCAGAAATAGAAAAGCTCCCTAAAAATAATGTCCCTAAAAATAATCTCCCTAAAAATAATCTCAATCAATGCATAGGCTTGAATGAGGAAAATGGCACAACTTTTCTAAAAAAACATAAAGGAAAAGGTCAATAAATGAGAGCCATGTTTTCAAATGGGGGAAGGCTTAATGTTTGAAAGATGTCAGTTGTGCCCAAATAAATTTTTCTTGATAGTCCAGTTTTTCTGAAAGAATGGTCAGAAAATTCACTGGGAAAATCAAAACGTAGGAAGCATAGTAAGGGAGGACCTGCCCTTCCTATATTAAGTGCCCTATGAAGCTATACTGACTCAAACAATGCTGTGATAGAACCTCATAAATAAGAATACAGATTAAAAGAATAGGAAGTCCAGAAACAGAAACAGATATATTATGGGTGTGTGTGTTTAATAAAAGATAAAGGTCATAATTCAGCTCAATGTGGATGAACTATTTCATGATTCATAAATAGCTTAACTTGCAGTTTAAATATCTAGGGCAACTTTGTTCTCCAAGTTCTTGGGATTCTCCTGTTTGCCCACAACAAAACAGAAAGAAAATAACCTAGAGGCAGTAGAGGGGTAAAGTGTTCAGGATTCTCCTGCTCTGAGCCCAGTATGAATCTCCAGGCCTGTGTGACTTCCTAAACATTTACTAAACTCTTAGGCTGCATTAGTGCAGGGTCAGGAGGGATGGGCATGGGAATTTCGTCCCCATTTCACTGTTTACTTGATTTGACCTAGAGCAAATCACTCAATTAACCTGAGCCTCAATTTCCTCAATGGAAAATGGGGATATGCTCCTAGGTCCTGTATCATTCATAAAGTTGGGAGGAAAAATGAAGTCACCTATGAAAATCCTCTGTAACTGTGAAGTATTTAAGGTTAACAGCCCAGGCTGTCGTGAGAGGTTGTCTGAATTTGCACTGTGGCTTCATCATTTACCATCTGCGGGGTTTTGAGAAGTTTACTTTGCCTCTCTGTACATTGTTTCTGCCATTTACCTGCTGTGGGTCCTCGGGCAAGTTTCTTAATTCACTGTATTTTGGTTTGTATAAGGGTAATAATTACAGCACCTCCCTCAAAGGGTTATTTCAAGGAACCAATGGGAAAAAGCATGCATATTGCTTAGAATAGTGCCTGACATGCAGTAACTGGCCAATAAAGCTCGTGTTTATCATCATCATTATCCCTGGTGTTCTGTGCCTCTGCTATGCCAAGGTTGGAGCACGTGACTCAGGCCTAAGCCAATCAACCCTTTGGGACCCCTAGTCTGTGATTATTGGTTCAAGCATGCACATGTGACTTAATCAGAGCCAGTGAAAAGCAATGAGACTTTTACTTGCTGGGAAAGAAACTGATACCCTATGCTGGATTCAGGCATAGAAGAATATAGCCCTGCGAGCTGTTCCCAGGCAGTCGGAGGCCCGTCACCCGCTCCCTGTCCTTGGGGTGTACACTCTGCCTACTGTTTCCGCAGTGGGAGCCATTTTCAAGGATGTAGCCTTGAGAGAGTAACGTGTTGAGACCATGTGGACTGAATACATGACTGAACAGCATGAGGCCTGTATAAACTTAAGATTCTGGCTGGTGGCTGTCAAGATCTACTCACCTTGTGGCCACCTGAGGCAAGCCTCCTTTGCTTATTAAGCATGCCACCTACTAATCAGGAGGGGCTGCCTCTTTCTCTGGTCTCCTCTTGCCCTCTGTGTGGGGGGGCCGGTTTACGAACCAACCCTCATCCATTATTTCAGAGTCAACAGAGAGGAAGCAGAGAAAAGAAGAGTAAGAGAAGCAGTCTACTTGTAGTGAATTTGATTCCTTCACCAAGCCATACCTTTACTGGCCAGGTGTGTGGGCCCACAGAGATCTCGCTCTCTCTAAGTCAATTAGAATTTGGTTTTCCGTCACTTGCCACGGAATGATTCTAGGTGATAGAACAATATTATTGTATTATTATGACCTCAGACACAATGTTCCCAAATTATCCAGACTTGCTATTAATATAAACTGAGCACTTGGTACATTTTTCATTTTCAGTGTGTGGTCACACAATTATGAATGATGATCCTTTATCTGAATGATGGGCATTTTAAGGATGAAAACAACACTGCCCTTTTCTAAATTCTGGTTCAGAGCACAGGGCTAGAGACAGGCCAAGAGCTTCAAGCTCATGACCTTCAAGCAGCCGCCCCAGGGCTGGAATGGAAATTAGCCGAAACCATCATTTCAAATTTCAAAAGGTCACCATTTATGAAAAGATTCCTTAATGCTCACCCAAAACCAGATCATAAGTAAGAAATAGAAAGGGGGCTGAAACGATGGTTACGCACAACTTGCTTTCCACGACCCAGGAAGTTCGTTGGTGCCCAGCTGGACTGGCAGAGAGCTCCCGGTGTTGCATTCACTCTTAACATCAGTTAATTCGTCACACACAGAACCTCATCTAGTGACCCGTCACTGGTTGCCTCTAATAGAATTAGCAGAGGTTGGGATGTACATGTTTGACTGTTTCCTGATCAAAAAGAATAGCTATGTATATGGAGAAGTAATTAGATAAGACATCCGTTATGAATTCCAGTCACCCTCTTAATGCCTCCACTTGACTGTTAGATGGGAAGCTGCAAATGTAACACATCCAACCCCAACTCACCATCTTCCCTTACAAACTTTCCATCAGTAGAAGACATCACAGTCTACCCAGAGGTTAAAGCCAGAGACAAGGGAGTCCCCTGACCTCATTATCCCTCACTCTCGACACACGGCAAACAGGAATTTCTGTTGATTGCAGCTTTTAAGCCTCTCCCAAAGTGACAGGCAATGTCTCCAGCACCACTGACCCTTCTCTAACTGGGGAATCGTCGTTGCTTCTGGATGATCGCATTATGCCTTTTAACAGGTCTTCAGATATTCCTCTTCCATTCCCCCATCTCAGTCCACATTCCAAGGTGAAAACCGTATCATGTCCGAACTTTAAACTTTTCAAAAGATTCCTGTTGCTCCCAGGATAAAGTATAACTTAACATGCCATCCACAGGTCCATCTGAATGTGGCCCCTGCTGTTGTCTGCACTCACCCCACCTGTGAATTTATACCTTTCTCCAGTAATTACTGAATGCCTTCTCTAGAATGTCATGCTCTCTCGAGCCTCCTAGACCTTTTCCTGGAACACCACCTGATGCCTTCATTGCTCCAAGTCCCCTTTATCCTTCAGCTCTGTGAAATTTGTAATTTTTCTTTTGGGAGATTCTTCTCAGGCTGGGGAGACAGCTTGCTGGTTAACGGGGGAGGCCATGGAGTCATATCATTTGATTCAAATTCCATCTCAGATCATAGCTAGGGATGACCTTGGACTAGTTACTTAACCTTTCTTACCTGTAAAATGAAATTGATAAGCATGGTTAAAAGGGTCAGATGTGATCATATGAATTACTTAGCATAGTTTGGCTGGCACGGAAACTCCCAAACAATGCTAGTTATTATCGTTATTTAACTGGCCATGCATGGGTGTTTCCAAAGGCCTTATTGGAGGCCCTTATTCACACTCAATGGTCTACCGCTTTGCTATGGACAATTTCCAAATGTGTATTTCCATATCAAACCTCTTTCCAAACTTCTAGATTCTTCTTCGCTGGGGTTGCTGCAACAGCCCCCTGGCTTATCTCCCTGCTTCACTCTTACATTTCGAAAAATCTGTTCCCCCCTGGCACTCAACTACCAGTTCTTTGCCATTTCAGTTCACACCACTCCTCTGCTTAAAACCCTTCAATGGCTTTCCATGATCTTTCCAGCAGGGCTTTCAATCTCAGTTGGCACTGTTGACACTTGGGACCGGATGACTCTTTGTTGGGGGTTAGGGGGGCTGTCCTGTGCATTACAGAATGTTTAGGACATCCCTGGTCTCAGTCACTAGATGCCAGTAGTACTCACCCACACTTCTACCCAAGTCACATCCACCAAAAATGTCACCAGACATTGCAAATGTCCCCTGGTCGTGGGGGCAGGGGGTGGTGTGGGTGTGGGTGGCAAAATCACCCCTATTGAGAACCACTGCCTTAGTATAAACTCTCGATGCCTTTCAGTGACCATTAAGGTCCTTCCTGGGTGACACACTTCTCCTGAGAGCCACGCTGGAGTCAGTTCCCATCAAACCACATGGATGAAGGACAGAAGGACAGGGTGACATGAGAGCACAAAAGAGTAAATCGGAACACTGCTGCCAGAAAAAAGGAGATGGATGTGAGGCTAGTAAAACACAAACAAACAGGAGCAAACACTCCTGGCAGCACCCTAAGCCTCCCTTCTATTTCCCATTTCTCTTAGCACTGGGACAGGCCAGGAGAGATGCTTATTGCATGAGTGCCCGGTGCTCCCTTCCAGTCCCTAAACGCTTTGTCTTCAGACACATTTCTTTTAATTATAATTAGAAGGTAGACAATTAATACATGTTTAAACCCCCATCCACCAAAAACCTGAGGAATCACAGCTCAGTTTTCTTACACTTTGCTTTGTCTCACATATAAGAAATCTCACTGTAGATCCCAAGCTTTCCCCTCTTTGTGGAGTCAGGGCTAAGCTTTGTTGGTGTTTGTGAACAAAGACACAAGACATGATGAATCCTTCAGGCCCTGTCAAACTTTACACCAGCGGGGTTGCATTTTAATCAAAGACATCTCTTTCGGAGCCTGCTGAAACTCACACTGCCTCTTATATTCCAGTGATGGCAGAACAATGGCTGAGCTTAGCTGCAACTGAAGAGAACTCAAAAACAGACAGCCTGGGACACACCACGGGACCACATTCATCTCCTAGTGGAGAAGACAAGACAGAACTAGAAGGAAAGCTTCTGACAAAAATATAAAAATACCTACTTCAGTCGCTCTCTCAAGCACTTGAAGTTTGTCAACAGAATTAAAACATAGCTATAGCAGAGATTCTCAAATTTTTTGGTTTCAGGACTCCTGTACACTTATGCAAATTATAAAGCTGTGGTTTAGGTGGGTTATATCTATCAGTATTTCCTGTGTCAGAATTAAAACTAAAAAAAATGTAATATTTATTTAAAATTACTTAATTATTTTGAAAACAATTTCTTAAAATATTTATTTGAAAATATTGAAAACCCATTTGCATGTTGGCATAAATAACTTATATGAAGAACATTTCTGAAACAAAAAAAGGGGAGATGAGTGGCATTTCTTTTTGTATTTTTTATCTGGCTCAATAGAAGACAAACAGATTCTCCTATCTGCTTCTGTATTTGATTTACTGCCAAATGTTGTTTTGGTTGGTGTATATGAAGAAAATCTAGCCTCACACAAATACGTGGTTGACAAAGAGAGGAATATTTGAATAGCTTTGAAAATAAGTGCAAATATTCTTCTTTAATACTACACCAAAACTCAACAAGTGGTAGTTTCTTAAAGGCTAGTTGCAGTGTGGAATCTGAAAGCATATTAATGAACTTTTCATGCTCTAGTACATTAAAATCCATTTTTCTAATCCTGTATTTTGAATGGATCTTTTACCCAGGGATAATATTTAACATCATGCATTTGGTCATTTGGAAAATATTGCTTCACTGAGTTATAGAGCTTCCAAATTTGGCACTTTTCATTACACAATATTTTAAAAAATCACATATACTCATAGGGGCAGATACAAGCAAAATTGTAATTTTCACTTGAAATCTTGATTTTATCCTTGGCAATAAATACTGTAAGTTGCTTTCCTTGAGGCGACAGGCTTACTTAGCTCATTTTCAGGAAAATGTTGCCAACTACACAAGGCAGAATAACCATAATTTGCCTGTCAGTCGTTCTTTGTAAGTAAATATGGTGCTTCATGGAAAAAAAAGCAGCTAGTTCAGCTCTCAACTCAGTCTTACAAGGGCCTTTGCTGGAGACCTTGGCTTATAGCTGAAGGGCTTTGTGTGCTCGTCCCATTTTGTTACATATAAAGTTCGAAATTTAATAAAAATTTAATCAAATTAATACTTTTTTACTGCTTTACCAACTCAAGTGAAACTAGCATCTCCTTTCACAGTGAGCAAGAGGTGGTGTGAATACAATGACAGCTGGTGTACTTGGTGCTGTTGGCTTTGTTCATGCTGGGGCTCCATACCTACCATTGCTTTTGCATCATCAGTGCAAAGGTCAACACACTGAAAAAGGCAAATCGTATCTTACTGTTACTATGAAATAGTGTTGACCTTGAAGACCCCCTTGAAATGGTCTTGGGAGACCCCCCCTTATCTCTGGGGTTAACAGAGCACACTTTGAGAACACTGGGTTGGAACATCAGCATTAAGGACACTGGTTTTCAGATTTACATGACTTGGGGTTGAATCCTACCTCTACCACTCACTAGCTGTGAGAACTAAGGATGGTACTTCCCTGAGCAACTTGGTTATCAGTGAAATGGGTATAATATCCCATAGGGCTCTTGGAGGACTAAGTGAGATAATGCATGTAAGCACACAGTATGCACTCACTATTGCTACTTAGTAAGTGCTAATGGTGGCTCATCTGGGGGATATCATGGAATACAGATTCCCTAAGGTTTTGGCCACCTCATCAACCAGTGTGAAAAGAATCAGGCCCAACATGTTCACCAAAGACCATGAGTCTGGTTCCCGGGTAAGGTCTCCACCAGCTACATCATTGGCTTTGATTCCAGGAAGCAAACACAAAAAAGAGTGAAGACTCTTGAGGCTAACAGAGCAGTGGTCACCGTGGCCTGGATGACTCCTTGCTGTTGGCAGAGCGATGCAGATGGGCAGATTCTGTCTGATCTGTCCCTCCCAGGAAATGATGAGAAGCAACATCAAATTAGTACTTATATGCATACTATTTTAAATGCCATACAAATATTAACTCATTAAATACCCATAACAACCTTATGAGTAGGTACAATAATAATTCCCATTCTATAGATGAGGAAACGGAAACACAGGGAGGTTAAGTGACATACCTAAAGTCACACAGCTCTACATGATTGACCTGGGAACTGAGATCAATCCAAACAGGCTGAATTCTTAACCATTGAATTATACCAAGAAAGCAGAAAAAAAGGGAGGAAGGCATGTTTTTTTTTTTTTTTCCAGAAGGTCCTTTCCCTCACCATAGGGCTTCTATTTAAAAAACCCAATTTTCCTCTGAAATGGCCTGTTGAAAGACCGTTTGAGTCACTCAGAAGCTCAGGGAAAATGAAAGCTGTACAAAAAAGCCCAAATGTGGTACAAACAAACACAGGCATGATTCTGAATAACTGGTTAAGGGTTAGAAAAGAGACTCCATTTGGATATTTTTCTTTGAATGACTCAGCGATTGTGACATTGAAACCACAGAGAGAAAAATGTAATGCTATGAAACAACTTACCATTGCCTAGAACACTGTCTACAAAATCAATAATTTCATTGGCTTTCGAAGTCCAGAATCAATGTACAGCCCCGACATGGAAGATAGCATAGTGATAGATAAAACGCAAATGGAATGAATCTTGACAAGGAAAAAGTAAAAATATAACTAACAGACATGGGGAGGTGGAAGGAGGGAATGTAGACATCCTCATTCTATAAAGTGGGAAGCTGGGGTATTCTACCCAAGGTGTGTTGAAAAAGAAATGAAGGTTTATGTTATTTTTAGAAATTAGAAAGCTAATCAATACACAGGAAGGCATGAGTTAGCAAAATCCTCACCTATTATGGCAGGAAGTCAATAGATAATAAATCAAGAAATAGAGGATAAACATATTATTTAGAGGGATGGATGTAACCACCAGGAGAATCGAATCAGACATGATTTTTAAAAAGCTTACTCTGAGGAGTGAGGCTTGGGATGAGAAGGAGCGAGTACCTCTGATGGGGCTGCCTGTCATTAAAAGCCCTTGCATATGATGTGATTTTTGAAATAGAGTGCATGATTCAATGTCTTAATAAATTGTAAGGCAATTTTTTAAAGCTTTTGAGTAAATTATGAAGAATTTGAACTGGAAGAGAAAAATACACCCTTTCTAATCTCTTTGGGGTGGTAGAGCAGAAAAATAGGGAAGTGATATTTATCAGAGATGCACCAAGCTAGAAACAGCAGTCATCTGGGGGCAAGGGGATGAGACTGTAGTGACGATCCAGGAGAAACCTGGCCTTGTCCGTTTTGTTTTGAAAGTTATATTGATTTTTTACTTTTATATGACAATTGTTTTAATTAAGAATACAATAGGGGAAACAGGTCATTCAAAAGAACACGACAAAAAATTAAATATCCAGGATTGTTTTTTAAACGAAAGCTCACAAATTTTTTAAAAGGGGAGAAGTGTGTAGTCACTCACTTTGGCTCCTCCGTGGGTTTCTAGATGTGGGTTAGTATCCTGCTCTCTTTGCCCTCTGCTTAAGGATAAGAACCAAGATCTCTGAATTAATTTCCATGCCAGCCTCCAGGACTTAGGGAAGGTCAGTTCTCCCCTGGCCACCCTACACGGGCCTTCTTGTGCATTTGGCAAATGTGTTTTGGGTGCCTGTTGTGGGCCAGGCACCTTGGGGACACCCAAATGCTAAGAGGACATTTCTGTCACAAGCTGCCCCCCACCCCATCCCCCGATTAAGCCAGGCCCCTACTCCATACACCAGACGCATCTTGCTGTTCACCTGGATGCACTTTCTCAGCATCTTTCCCACACAATTGTGAACTCACCAAAGATAGGAACTTGTCTACTTTAGTCTGAATCCTCTGCACCTAGCATAGGATCTAGCACTTGGTAGGTGTGTAATAAGTACTTATAAAGCAGGGGACCCAGGCTGGAGTCCCCTCCAAATGCAAACCACTCACTTCACACCTCCTGTGAGATCTCCAGGCTGAGGAGGGAACCTGTATGGGAGAAGAGGCCAGCTTGAGCTAGAGAAAGTGTGAGAATCTGTGAGTTAGGGAAGGGCTGTCCAACAGGATGGATGACTAAGAGCTTTGCAAGATTTGGTAAGCATGAGAAACTTCCACATCTTTGTCATTTCCCTCCATTTCCCCAAAATAAGAAATGCAGTGCTAAAAACAATAAGGGACCATGGTTTGTCTTCAGGGGAAGAAGACAATGCTGGAGAATTGGCATCCCACTGTGCCCAGTTTTAGAGAAGCACCAGGGCAAGGTGAGGCAAAAGTTAAAGACCAGAGCTGAAGTTCTTGGCTGCAGGAAGCAAGGGAGTTCACGGGACAAGGCACTCCTATTAAACAGCAAACAACACAGCTGGGGACAAGACTCTGAACATCATCTTGAACATCTTGAACATCACCAGGCACATCCTCACCTCAGGACCTTTGCACTTGCTGCTCCTTCTGCCTAGAATGTTCTTCCCCCTGATCACCACCAGCCTTGGTTTTTCACCTCCTTCATATGAAATGTCACCTTCCCAAGGAAGCCTACCTTGACCACACTATTTACAATTTCATCCCCCTTCCCACTCCAGCACATTTTCCTGCTTTGGGACAGTGTGGAGAAAGGCCATATTGTCGGGCTAGGACTCTGCATTCCCTAAGCCAACAGGATGGCACTGAAGCTCAGCCCCAGGGGCTGTAACTGGAAAATCATCTTTGGGGGTGGCCCAGACTGAATTTTCCTTGGCTCAGACCTCATTATCTCTTGGAACCCAACCCTGCCATCTCCCCACGGCTTGGGAGCTAAGCCATCACTCACCACAGAGTGCAAAAACAGAAAAGAGCAATTATTATGCTGTGCAGCAGACCTTTGACTCAGATTGACATCGCTGCCTCTTGATTTGATCTTTTTATTTTTCTCTAAACACTTAGAGCATTTTGATCACAAGCCAGATTGGTCTTTGGTGAAAAGTAACATTTTGAAAAACCAGTATTTGTTTTGTACTTGGTAGTTCATATTTTAAGGCATTTTTAAGCTAATAAACAGCTAATTGGTTCTACTGTCTTGTAATCCGCAAAGGGTCAAAATGATTTGTTGTAAATATGCATCTGTATTAACTGCTCTATGCCAAAACCAATTTCCACAGATGACGGAAGAATTTTGTAATAGATGTGATGATGGAAGACACCTCAACAGTTACCCAGGATTTTTTGAAGCACTTTCATTTAACAGGTAGGTATTATTGTATTCCAAGGCAGCTATGCATGATGTGAATAGCATATGCTATAGAACACAGAGTTGCAGAAATCCCATTTCCTAAACATGTAGGTAACCAAATATATATAGAATCTGAAGCATGAAGAATAGAAACAGTGTCTGCCAGATTTGTGTACAATATGTCCACACAACATGTATTTTCTTTTTTCTTTTCCAAAATTTGCACCCCAAGCATTGAGGGAATTTTAAAATGAGACTTTTGAACCATTTGAGATCTTTGACAGGAAAATTGAAAATAAGGGATGGAAAAAATCACTTTGAGATTTTCAAGACTGTGAAGTAGGACTTCCTCAAAATATAGGCTGCCGAATTACTAACAACTGGGCCAGAGATTGTAGGATATATTATTTTAAAAGTGGTTTGTAAGCACTGAAGAGCACAACAGTAATTGTTAGGTGTTACATGGGTTCACCAGGAGAAGCTCTAGGTAATTGAATTACCTATTCTTAAGCAAAAAATCCAAAAGTCCAATAAATGTTTATTGAACAAAGACAATAGATGCTGTGTGCCAGCCTCTGGTCTTAAACTTAGGGGTTCAGGGACATATGGCAGAGAAAGAGTATTTGGATGGCAATAAGATATTGACAGTATTTCCTTTCAACATGCAGGTTAAAAGATGGATAGATGGTGTCAGGCCTTGCCTGCCTAATCCCATCTCTGCTGCCTACTTCTGGCCTCCTCAAGCCCAAGGTCACTAAGAGAGAGAGACCTGGTGGTACACTGGTTGATTGCATGTCTAGTGGGCATTTTGTACTCTTCAAAGATGGTTAGGGCCCTCTCAGTGTTGCAGGAGAACCAGGTGCAAACCCCTATGTAACAGAGTTATCCAAGCCAGGATACCTAGACTCTTGCCTAACACAGAGTCAAAAGCTCAAAGAAGTCAAACGAAGGAGGTACCCAAGTTTACTCCTCAGGAAGGGAGACAGCCACAAACCTAATGGCTTCCCCAAGTTTGCAAACACCCCACATCCAAAGTAAAAGAAGAATCTCCAGTAATTCACTTACTTGTGTTTTATCAGACTCTTTGGGAAAGAAACTGTTTTTGCTTTTACATGATTGGTGTTGCTATCTTCTAAAAACATTTACATTTGCTCTCCCGAGGTGGTGTTTCTTCATAGCCTGGTGTCATAATATCTAAATGTTGTTCGCTTTGCATTTCTTTTTCTTGACCCTGCTTTCTGGATTGGAATAAGAATTAGGACAACTATCTTTCACAATATTTCCAGTCATTGAATGGCTCAGAGCCAGTGACTGACACCAAATGCTTCTTGACATGAGAGTGGGCAGGTTGAAGACCCACCCGCCAGGCCTGGGCCTTTAAATTAAGGTAGTGCAGTGTGGTGGTTAGGGAGAAGCTTCTGGTACAGCCCTGCCACCTCTAGCAGGTGATCTTGTGTAAGCTACTTCACTTCTCTGAACCACAGGCTCCTTGTTGGTGGGACAGACCTACTGGTAGTACACAAGGCTATTATCAGAAGCATTTGCATCTGTTCATACTAAGTATATTTCCTAGTGTGTGGAGTACAGTAATGAAAGGCAACACGGGAGCGTTCAAATCCCAGCTCTGCCTCTTACGAATCGTGTGCCTCTGGGTCTCCATTCCCTCGTTTGTAAAAGGGGGGATAATAATATCTACTTCTTGAAGTCACAAGGATTAAACACTATGTGTCCAGTCCCCACTTAGAACAGTGCCTGGCATAGAGTGTGTTCTCATTAAATAAATAAATGCTCAGGGGTTAGCCCAGAAATGAATGCTCAATCTGTTTTAGTAATGTAGCTTGGTACCCAGAAGTTGTTCATTAAGTGTTAGCTATTTATTATTTTTACGATTTCCTTGGCATTCTTTCTGGAGTCCTTATGGCCCATCCTCTCCTTCCGAAGCTTCATTGGAAGCAGCCCCCAAGGACCCATACTGGCCTCTCACCTGATACTGACCGCAGGGGGAAGGGCAGGACTACCCGGGAAGTGGGCAAACCCAGCAAGTTGCCTGCTGGCGGCTCCTCTGCCTGCGGGGAAGCTCTCTCCCGCTGCAGAGCTTCCAGCCTACACCTTGCTCTTCATCAGCATCGTTTTGGCACAGGCCGCGAGAGACCCTTAAAATGCTAGTCAAACCCCAAAAACTCACTCTTCATCTCTGGTTTTTTTTTTTTTCCCATTTCACTCTGTTCCTTGCCCCATAAGTGTCAGTGCAAATCAGGGTCCTGTCATTTCCCCTCTTGGGATTCACTGGGTTGTCTCTGGCACTCCCTGAGGACTTTTCTGTCTTCAATTGCCGTCTATGTCGGGGCAATCCTAAGTGTCATCACAGGGCCACCACTGTCCTAACCTCCACAGGGGTGATCCTTATCATTCTTGGAGGATGAGACTTCTCTCCAGAAATGTGCTGACTTATGTAATGTTTTTCTTGAAACTTCACAAGCACACTGAACCTCATCTATGGAGCTACATGGAGGAGAGCCTCCATCTAGACGCCCAATACCAACAGCCTGTTTTTCTGTGGACCTCAATTTCTTTACCCTTACCTGTCCATTAACCTTGTCTGATTGAGTCTATCTTCAATCCATCTGTAGTGTCCCTTTCCTTTCATTGCCATCAGAACCGTGGCCCCCCACATTTTACCTTGCCAACTCCAATAGATAATGTTCCCTGTATACCTAGTCAGGGACTGCCCTTTCCTGGAATCCATCAGAGAAAGGATCTCATTGACTTTCTTTCAACCCTGCTGTGTATCAAGAAGAGGTCAAGGACTACCAGGGCAAAGAACTAAGTGTAAATTCCCCAGGAAAGGACCCAACAGAATACCTGATCAGATGAAGAATCTACAATAAAGGCAAACAGTGCAAGAAAATAGAAAAGCAATTCAATATTCTGGGGATAACAAAAGGTACTCCCAGAAATAAAATGTTATCATAGATTGCTACATGTAAGATACATCAGGGGTTGGCAAGCTTCCCTTTTCCTGTAAAGGACCAGAGAGTAAATATTTTAGGCTTTGCAGGCCAAGCAACAAAATCAAGGATGCTATGTAGGTGCATATATAACAAGAAAGAAAACAGATTTCCATACATCTTTACTGACCACATTCAGAATTATAGATGTTGAAATTTGAATTTTTTATCATTTTTATGTGTCATGAAATATTGGATATTATTTAATTTTTTCAACCATTTAAAAATGGGAAAAATATTCTTAGCCTGTGAGTGGTACAAAAAATTAGTCAATGCACTGCATTTGCCCCAGGGGTTGTAATTTGCCAGCCCCTGAGATACAATCATGTATCATTGTATGTATATACCCACTGAGTTTTCAACTTTAGAATTTTAGAGACAAAACATGATGACATATACCCTTTTTATCGATGACTCGCAAATTCATCAAGTATAAACATGTAACTGTTTTATTTTGGCTTCTTCCTGTGTTATACCCAATCTCTCATTTCCTTATTGATATTTGGGCAGATTTCATAACTTTCCAGGCACTTTTGGTTGTTAAAGCTTCCCAATTGTAAAGCTGTATCACAGTTCCTCCCTCTGCTGGATTTGAGCACCTTCCGAATGTTGTGGCAAAAAACAGGAAGGAACCAAAGGCCAAAATGTCACTTTACTTAGCTGGGTGAGGTTGCAGACCTTTATTGCTCACTGCTACTGCTTCTCCAGCTAACACTGACTGTCAGGGCTTTCTGAGTGGCAGGGACTCAGAGGCCCGTACATTGGTTACAAGGCCATGGGGAGGTCTTGCCACTGCAACTTCCTTTCCCCATGTGGGATATCTGAGTCTGGTCCAGCCTTTTCTATCCCACTTTGCCTCCCACCACTGGCAACTCATGGCCTCATGCTGCTCGGTCTGCAGTTAGCCCATACAGTACCCTATGAACACTTTTTAACGGCCGTCCTCTCTTGGTATGGACTTATTTCTGGACCAGTGTGCATGGCCTGGGGACCGGAGCATGGGCTGACTCCCAGCCCCTGCTTGACTCCTAGGCTCAGCAGCCCTGTGCAGGACATCTTCATGAATATAATGCAGCCCCAACTGAGGTCTTCTTTCCTAATGGGCCAGTCTCTTGGGTGGGATACTGAAAAACTGGCTCCGACTCAGCTATCAACCACCAGATGCACTTGGTTCACAGAACCTCCCCATTCCAATAGGCTGCCTCACTGCCAGTCCCTCTCTTAGCCCGGGTGTTTCCCTCCAGTCCTTGGCTGAAGTAAGAGTTCTACCCTGAGCAGATGAGCAGTTGTGCTGTCTAAGCAAGTGTCCAACCCAGGAATGAAATTCCAGTCTCTCTTTTTCTTCCAGGCACTTCAAGTTTTGTGGATGATTCTTCTTGGTGCTACAGGTCAGCTCATTGAGAAACTAAAGAACTGGGAGGAAGGGGAATGGTATGGGAAAGCTAACTTACCATTTGTTTTAGCAAGTGGGTAATGTCTAAAATGAATGAATCAAGGACTACTGGTCAACCTATTATTCAGAGATATGAAGGAACTACCAGAAGAACTAAGAAAGAGTTGAAAGGGCTTGATGCCTTTGTTTCTTCATTTCACAGGTGAAGAAACTCATGCTCAGAGGTTAAGCACTTTCCAAGGTCTTGCAGCCAGTAAGTGGCAGGATTCACATAAGAATCCAGGTCTACCTCAAAGCTCCAGCAGTTATCCAATATTCTCTGTGGTCTCTCATAAATTCTTAAAGGCCCCTTCACTCCTACATTGAATAAGTGGGCTCTGGCAGGGTTATGGGGATGGTGGGAAACACAAAAACAGTGTTGGAGTGTTTTGGCCTCTCTAAGAAACATTGGTTCCATTGGGAATACTTCCACGTGTCAGAATATAATTTTCAAATCGTTAGAAACATAATTCTACGTTTCTATAATTCTATACACAGTCAGCTTATTTCAAGTTTTATTTAGCTGAACAATGAAGGAACCAGCAGAATGACAAAGCTGTTTCAAAGGAGTATGTTATATATTTTTAGTGAAAAAAATAACTGAAATAAGATTGTTAAGTTAGATATAAAACTGATTAATGTCCTAGAGGGTAGGCAATAAATCTGCAACATTTAAGGTTATCGCCTCTAATGAACAGAAATCATTCGGACCTCTAGTGAATACAAAATTTATGTGCATCTTCCATAGTTTTCTACAAGTAAACATCTAACAATACCACTGGTCCCAAATCTAATAAAACCCAAGTCAAACAAAGTTACATTCCCCTAAAGAATCAGATTATCCATTAGGTAAGATTGTTAGACACTGCTCTATGAAAGCATTCAAAGGACACAGTCATCTTTTGGTTTTTTTTTTCTTGTTTTACTTTTTCTTGGTGCTAGTAACCAATGCTAGTTATCCATGCTCACAACCCACACCGACCACCCAACCTTAGAATGCGGAACACTTGCCTTTTTCTCTAATCCAGAAGATAAGTTTTCAAGTGTTGAAGAACACAAAGTATTTTAAAATCCTCTACTTCCTAAGATGGGTAGAATCTTAGAGTCAGAAGGTAGAGGTCTGGGTATGAGGTAGAAAAAAGAGGAGTAGATCTTTACTGCAGTTGTATGACACAACTAGGAGTCAGACTAAAAATATCTAATCACCAGTAGGACACAAGACCAATCAATTAGAATGGATGCTTCCGTCGGGCTGGAGCAGGATCCTGCTGGCACTTGCTGAGCCAGGTCTTAAACCCTTTACCTGATGGATCTTATGCATGTCTGGGAGGTTCAGGAAGGGCTAGGGTGGTTATAGTGGCGGAGATTTGGTGAGGCACTAGGCCTGATGTTGTCTATGAAAAGGTAGGGAAATATTTCAACATTTTAAGAAATAGCATGGCGATATGGACAGATTCTGGCTGAATATTAGTCATGCTCACACCTCAGCCTCTGCCACCTCCCCAGTTCTGAGTTCTGACATGCCCCACAGACACAGCTGTGGTCACTCACTCCCACTCTGCCTTAAGACTCCAGTCCACTTCTCTGTTCTATCTGCCTCTGGCACTTTAGGGGCAAGGAGGAAGAGTATAGGGAAAGTAACAGGGAGAAGGTTAGGAGTAAGGAAGAGAGCAAGAGCGTTCTCATACATTCTGCACCCACGTCTAAGGGAGGGTGCAGCATTAGATCTAGGACTAGAGTTGCCGAAGGGACTACTTGGTACTGCTTCAAAGCTCTAGGGATGTAGCAATGCCCTCAACAGACAAGAATCCCTGTCCTTATCAAGTTTATATTCTACTGGAGGGAGATAAGGAATATGAAAAGTATGAGTTAATATACATGAAAGCACCTAGCACAGGGCTTGGCACATAGGAAATACTCAACAAATGTTATGTCCTTCTTTCATCCCTGTCCACCACCACATCTTTGCAGCTTCCCTGAAGGCTTCTGAACACATAAATAAAGCTGCAACTCCATCTGGCTGAAAAAGTCAACCATCTGGAGATTTGGAAACATGGGGGAACTTCTAATGACTGGCTAATTTTTTTTTCAGTTTTTCAGCCAGATGTTTGATGTTATCTGGGCCCAGCTGTAACAGAAATAGCAGTTCATTGAACCTCTTTTCCATAACTTTAAGTTCCCTAACCTAAAAGCCTAAGTGGCCTTTCTTTTTCTTAGTAAGCATTTTTTAATAAATTGTAAGAGTGATTATTGACTAATGACGAGAAATTCAGAAATCAAATACAGAAATATCAGAAATTTGGATTAAAAGGACCTTTTAGGTAATTTCCAGGGCTTAAAACTGGCAGCCCTTGTAGCCCAAATTCAGCTACAAGGTAAGTTTAGTTTGGCTGGCACTGTGGGGGTTTTTTTGTTTTAACCTTTTTTTAAATTTATTTTTTGTTAAAGTATTATTATATAACCTTATGTTGGTTTCAAATGTACATCACAGTGACTCAACAGTCCCCACGATCAACTTATATTGTGATTGCAAATTATTGTGCCCTTTTATCCCCCTTGTCCCTGCACCTACCCCAACCCCTCCCCCTTGGTAACCACTAGTTACTTCTTAGTGTCTGTGATTCTAATGCTGTCTTGTTCCTTCTGTTTTGATTTGTTTTTATATTCCATGAATAAGTGAAATTATATGGTATTTGTCTTTCTCTGCCTGGCTTATTTCACTGAGCATAATACCCTGTAGATCATCCATGTTGTTGCAAATGGCAATATTTCTTTTATTTTTATGGCTAAATAATATTCCATTGTGTATATGTACCACATCTTCTTTATCCATTCATCTACTGATGGACACTTAGGTTGCCTCCATATCTTGGCTATTTCAAATAGTGCTGCGATAAACATAGGGGTGCATATATCTTTTTGAATCAGAGATTTTGTTTTCTTCAGGTAAATTCCTAGGATTGCACTGTGTTTTTAAAAAGTTAAATTAGTTGCCCATATTTTAAAAATCAAGCAATTTTACATCTGGCTTTTTACAATTTGCAATATTGGGCCAAATTTGGTACACATTTCTCCAGAGTAAAAATCAATTCAAGTCAAGTAGTAGAAGCCCCCTGTATGGGATCTGTGCTCCCCAGTTTGCCACAGTCCCTGACACTCTCTGTTGCCTCCACACTGAGACCAAGTTTCAGTTACCATGTATCTTCTCAAATGCAGTTACTTCCTCCCACCCCATAGATTGTTAAGAGGTCAGTGAAATGCTTGTTTCACACTTTACATTATGTGTATAGGCTATATGGACATTTGGATTTGTTACTCCCTAATCCTACCTGAAGCTTTCATTTTAGATTTGGGTAAACTGAGGTCCAAAGGAGGATAATAACATGTATATTTCACATAACTGTTAGTGACAGAAATGTGATTAACACCCAGAGTTCCTTGCCACTAGGCCCATGGTCTTTCCACTATCTGAATGCATCACTTTGATTTTATCTAAGATTTCAAGAGGTCTTCTTAATGAGAGAATCACACACTGAACGTGTTCTCATTCAAATTCGCATGCTGCCATTGAAAACAGGCAGCAGGTTGGGACACCACTGTGTGAATGCCTTGCTGCTTTCCAGATAATGAGTCAGGCAATCGTTTGGGTTTCTCAGTGTGGGTGTCTCTACATAGGTTGATTGTTTTTTCATTCAAAGTGTGTCCTTTGCAGCCTCTGAGTTTGTGCTTGTCTGGTGGCTCCTGTGCCCCTGCAGACACTGCTGAGTGTTTTGGGGTCTGGGGCTTCTAAATGGAAAAACCCATGTGTCTGGGCATTCTCACAAGCTAATGTTTGTACCAGTAGCAACTTATCCACCGGACCATGAATTAATGTTCTCTAGCAAATGCCCTGAGAAGTAACATGGCTTAGGTGAAGTATTGCCTGCTGAGTTTAGGTATGTGACCTTGGGCAACTTACATAACTTCTCCAGGACTTGGCTTCCTCATCTATATAATGAAGGTAATATCTACATAACTGAGTTCTTTTGAAGATGAAACAACTCATTTTTCAAGATTCCTAGGAAAGTCCTAGCACATAGTAAATACTAAAGATAAATGACATCCTGGTGAGTTATAGAAATGAAAACTGGAAACATCCCTTCTCTCATGTGAGCAATGCAACCCTTCTTAATATATGTAGTTGTTCCCAGGCCCACTGTAAATACTCAATACATGTTGGCTTTTACATCATAATTGCTTAGAGGACTTTCAGAAAATTCACATTCCAATGATCCACTGCAGACCTATGGAAGCAGAGAATCTAGTTGTGGGGTCTGGTAATCTATTTTTTAAAGCTTCTCATGTGATCCTGATGACTAACCAAGTTTGGAAACAATTGGTGTAATTTTCTTATACTTGAATATCCTTGGTGGTGGAGCTCTCGTGACCTCTTAAAGATTCCCATTCCACATTGGACAGTTATGTATACTGAGGTAAGACCTGTTTTCCTCTAGTTCCTACTTCTACCTCTTTGAGGCCACACAGAACATTTTGAGTCTCTTTTCCATAGGACAGCCCTTCAGATATTTACTGACAGCTGTCATGCCCTTCCTGAGCATTCTCTTTTGTTGGACAAAGCCACATTATCTCATGGATTTTAAAAGAGTATGGATGAACTGACTCTTATAATTTAATCCCTAGGAAAAATTGAGCTACAAGACCCCTTTGAGCTACAAGTTATCCTTTGACACTTAATGGACCAAAAATAGGATGCTGAGACTCTGGGAGACAAGAGGTAAGAGCGAGAGATGGCAGTACACCTTCATTCCAGGAGAGGATGATGCTGACTATTGCTTGTGTCTTCCCATGCAGAAATCAGAGGCTCCTGCAAATTCCATGAACACCTGATGTGTTCAATACATGAAGAGAAATCTTGGCATCAGATTTCTGCCAGGCCCATCTAAGTGTTGGTTACATGGGTTAGTTAAACGTTCACTGTGATTCATTAAAGTCTATGCATCTTACTGTATTTAATATTTCAAAAGTGTATAAAAAATAGCCAGGCCAAACTGCTTGGAGACTGCAACAAATTATCTCAAAAGAGTTCACCTGACTAAGTACATATTTTAGATTCATCCAGTTCCTTCTTGATTCAAATTCTCACTGATCTCACTAAGCCCACATAATGTCTGGGTGGGGTTCCAATCTTATACAAACTGTGGGCATGATGTTGGAAGGAAGAGAAACCATCAACTGAAAAATTCTGCAAGGGTTCAGGAATTTTAGGCCCTGGTGGGGGGAGACAAAATCAGTGTCTAATTGTGCTTTCCCAGGTTTAATTCCAAGAGGCAGAAGAACTGGAAATAACTGAAACATGGTCTATGTGCCATTTTGGCTTGATAGGAACCTCAGGTTCTTTATGCCATCCCTAGAACCATGCAGGTTCTTTATGCCATCCCTAGAACCATGTAGGCATCAAAGCATCTACCAAACTATAGCTTTATAAAGGAATAATTCAGTCCCTTTTTGTCAATACAGGAAATGGAATTATGAAATTTCCTTAAGATAAATGACTTCACCATAGCCAATCATTCATAATCACAAATATTAGATTTTTTTCAATGTTCAAGAAAGAATTATTCTAGAATTTCCATCAGTATGCTACTAGATACAATAAGAGCTTTGAGTAGTACTAATTAACTACCACCTATTCCAAATTAATCATTTCTTTGATTAATAAACTGAGGATTGGAGTGGGTAAATGTCTCAGCCAAGGTCACACAAATAGTTTGCAGCATTACCCAGGTCTTCTGACTTCAAGTACAGTGCATTTAAAATAGTCCTTGCTGCAGTTAAAATAGTCCTTTCCTACCTGGGCTTACCACCAGTTGCAAATTTGTGTTGGGAACAATCAACTGTAGTAGAGCTACAATCAGGATAGCAGTTGTTCAGAGTGTCAGGACGTGGGAAGAAGGCCAGGGAATGATGCAATATTACACAAGCAAGTGATGTCATAGCATGATTTCCTAAGCCATTTATATAAATGCAAGTTCTCAAAAGCCCTGACAAATACCAGGCAGTGGGAATACAGGCATGGAGAACCAATAGCAAGCAGGAGAGGGGAGCATATAGGAAACCCAGGTTTCCTTGCCCATCACGATGACAAGCTTCAGAAATTCCTCAGAAGGCTGAGAAAACTCCCTTCTGCCCCTCAGGCACATAGGCTCCAAAGAGCTTTGATTTTGTTTTCTATGTTTCTGTTTATTCCCATTGACATCCAGGCATGGCCCAGTGATGCTGAGAGTGAATCCTGGTATAGTAATAGTAAAAGCACATTTAATAGACCACCCAAGAGCTTGATATTCTAAAATTGGTCTGTCCTCTTCATTATAATTTAGAATAAATTCTCAATTTTTAAAATTAGAAGTGGTGATAAGATGTAATTCTTGGAGAATCAATCTTATTCAAATGTCAAGGAAATACATTTGTTGGGTTTGGAGATGATTTAGGAAAGAAGACAGGTGGACACCAAATACCAAAATTTCAGTTTTGTTTTGATTCCAAATAGTGAAACACATATTAATAAAGAAGTTTTCTTAAATGTGTATATGTGTCTGTAGGGCTTCATATATGTTTGTCTGGAACTGGTTGGCAATGGAAGTTCACGAAAATATCTAGTTAGATCAAACTCAGAGGAAACTGATAAGACCATGTTGAGAAATAAGGAAATAGCTCAGAGTGTGCCAGGCTAGATCAGGGTCTCTCTTTCTCTGACACTCCCTCTCTCCCTTTCTCTTTCTCTCTCTCTCTCTCTCTCCCCACCCTTCTCCCCCACTAAAATGCAATTTAAGCAGAACCAGAGACCCCATCTCAAGCCAGAGATCAAAGCAGTTTACAATATGCCTAGGGATCTTGGATTTGAAGACTTTTCTCAACTGCAGAAGCTGCCTAGAGCACCACAAAATCTTGTTTCATGAAGCTTATACCAAAAACAATCAACAAGATGCAACCCCTTCATCCCACAGAATATTACACTTGCTGGGAAGAGTCTGGACATCTGCACATTCTTGGCAATAATTCGAGCTATTCCTCTTTCCCCATCATTGCCTTCATCTCCCCGAACACCCACTGCAATATTAGAATACCAGAAACTGCATTATTTGGTGCCATTGAGAGGAATTTGTAAATACCTTCCAAGCAGCAGGTCCTCCACAGCCCCGAATGGGTCATTACTTCTTCATTCTTCCTGCTGGTTTCATTATCACTTGTAGATTTAGTCCTGCACACACCTCTGGAATATAACCAGTAGTCCGTGCCCACTGCAATGGTCATTAAGCTAAAGGCTGCGAAGGCTCCCACAGTGGTGATCAACATCTGGATGCCTCTGTCACACATCCTCATAATTCTTCATGGTACTCTGGACGGCTGGGGGTTGGAGGGGGAGAGTTAATGCCAGAGGAAAAATCACTATGCAGCTGGGTCACCTAGGACAGGCTCTTCCAAAAATTCGGGTCTCCTTTTGTCAGCATCCACAGGGACTTCGGGAAAGCTGGGATTTCCAGTCTGGAGCTCTCTCCAGTTCCCTGGGTCTCCTATGGCCCTTGGAAGGGTGCAGGCTCCAGGGGGTTGGTCCACATCACTGCTGCTTTCTGAGGGTCCCCGGGTTCCTTTCATTCCTCGGGAGCTTGGTTAGGATGAGGGTCCGTGCAGGGCATGGCTCCGGAGCCTGGAGCTGCCAGCTCCGTTTGAGATGCGCCTGGCTCCTCACAGCTCCGGGAGACTCAAGGCAAAGAAATCCAGAGAGGTCTGTGTGTGTGTGTGTGTGCGTGCGTGCGTGTGTGTGCGAGCGCGTGTGCTGGGGGTGAGGGCGTATGGCAAAAAATAGCACTGCTGGGAGGCGAGTCGCTGAGAAGAGTGTTCATTGCTTCCCCAGCCTCCCAGGAAAGCTCTCAGCCTGCTCCCGACACCCCCGCTCAAACTGGAAAAAAGACAGAGTCCAGGGGCGGGGGCCGGACAGTTTCATCGGAGGGCAAAGGTCCGCGGTGCTGAAGGGACAGTTCTCCGCCTGTTGCCCGGCCTCCGCCTTCCTAAAGCCCAGATTTCAGGTCCGTGGTGCTGAAGGGACAGCTCCTCCGCGGCGGCTGCACCCCCGCCTTTCCAGCGCCAGGGCTAGAGACCTGGGGTGCAGAAGGGTAGGTTTCCCGCCCCCGCCGTTCCCCCGTCCCTTTCCAGACCAGCCAGCCGGCTCAGCTCTGCCCAGGAAAGCCCACTCTCCGCGCAAAGTTTCCGGAGCCCAGGGCAGTCAGCGCCCTGGCTCCTTGGCGCTGCAGCACGACCCTGTTCCTCCGCTCCCGGAAGGGTTAAGGAAAGGGGAAGGGGAAAGAAGCCCGCAGCGCACTCTGGCGCTCTCTCAGCTCCCACCCAACGCGGCGTTTCCCCCCCACCAATGAGCCAGGCAAGTTTGCCTTTTGCTGCGGGCGCCGCTAAAGCCCATTGGGAAAGACCGAGTCTTCTTAAAGGGACCGGAGACTCCGGGCGACGGTTCCATGTCTCACTTGGGCAGGCAGAAAGTGTTGTCACAGGCGCATCTGAGTATAGTCTGTCTCAATTTGGTTCCTCAGAAAACAAACCAATATGTCTACCCTCCTTTCTCTGGAGCTCTGGTTTACACCGGAGACAATGTGCTCAGATAAGAACCGGAACTATTCATGTACATATGATCACGTATTGCTAAAAGACAGAAGGAGCTAAATGTATATAGACTTGGTTTTACATGTATCAGGGATTCGGGGCAAGGTGGTGTGGTATATTGGTCTCTGAATACACCTCCTATATATTTTAACATCCCTTCACGGGATGGGGCCCTGGTGGGGGTGATGGATTCAAGGTGGGAGTCACTGAAAATGTCAGATTCTTTCCAAAGGTCCCTGGGGTGTTCATTTTGTAATATCGTTTTCTAAGTTAGACCAGGAGGCAGGTGAAGTTAGGTGTGCTTTCCTTATTAGTCCAAAATGCAAATGCCATTGCACACCTGAATGCTAGTGAGACTCTCCCTGGGAAACAGTGTTGCAAAGGAGCAACACTTAACCAACTGTCTATTACTAGGTATTCTGAGCACACACTGAGTTGACTAGGGACAATCAATGGAATGCTTTTATTATTATTTTTTCACCTATGGCATGATAGGAGGGATACCAAGAGGCCAGGTGTTTGGAATTGAGGTTGCTTGGTTGTTTCTGCAGACCCTGAGATGTGTCCATAACCAACTGTTATATTTCAATGTTATTTAACTGGAGAAAAATAAAATGGGAGGTAGTTGCAGACACATATCCCTGGTGCCATCTCTGGCTATCTGTCTGAGAGCTTCTACACAAATGACTGAGTAACAGCAATGTACTGATGAGTTCTCAAATGCAGCTCACAACTTCTCAGTGACTGATACGTTTTAAAAATTTTGGTTTTAAGTCACTTGAAGACTTGGTTAGATAAATATGTATATATCCGTGGATTGGTTTGAAAATGCAGACATGGTGTGACTGTGTGTGAATGCTGACCTGCTGTGTTCAATTTAATTATGAGTTTTGAATGCCTGTGAGTTTGTTGAAGTAAAGATGGTACATACATATACATCTGTACCTGCTTTCAGTGTTGTGGGCCATGTGAATGTGTTTGCTGCAAATGCGTAGCTGTGTGCATCTGTGGGCATATGAGCCTATGTATAGGTATAGTGTAGGTTTGTGCACTTACATGCATGCAATTGCGTGTGCATGTTTTGTGGTTCACAAACACCACTTTATTGGGCAGGAAGTAGAAATAGGGAAAATCTGCCACATAACTAAATTTGGAACAGATAAACTTGGGGCCAAGACCACAGCTAGCCATACCCTGAAGAATGATAAGAGAAAATGGGGTAAGGTGTGCAATGTCTTCTGTAAGTTATTTAGTGGGTTTTTAACCCTAGAAAGAAAATGTGCTCCCCAATAAAATATCCCACTTTGATATTTTTTAAAGGACAAAAGCCATATGTAACATGGAGTGAAGTTGGTGTTTCCTGGTAGGGGTTATTAAATTAGTGAAATTTTCCTTTTCCCCTGTCAGAAATGTAAGTAATTTGAGATAGTTAATAATGACCAAGACAGCCATTCCAGGATTTGTTTGTTTCTTTTATTACTCCAATAAGGGTTTAAAAAGGGTCTTTTCTCAAAGCAGGACCATGTAGATAGAAGATCAGTGGGCTTTGGGCTTTGAGCTTAGAGAGAGTATGCTGCAATCACTTAACTCACCAAACCCACAATAAAACAAGAGCAGCTTCATCTCCACCACCCCAGCTCTGTAATACAAGCCCAGACAGACAGGATGTTGTGCACAGGAGGTTCTGCAGATGGAATCAGGTATCCAGGTAGGGTAGTGTGGGGTAGGGAGGGAAGAGTCAGGAGCTCAGGCAGATGAAGGTGACAATCATGGGTCAGGATGTGGACAGGTTTTTGAAGGAGAGCAAGGGACACATTTCAACGATGGGGCTTTATACTGAGCTGTCAGCTTGGTGAGACAAGGTCATCCTTGCTACTCCTGCCCAAGGCCAGAGCTGATCACAGAGTGTGGGAGTCCTGAACCTGCATTTGGAGCAAGTCAGAACACCTCACTGGAGTGGGAGTGCAGAGGCAGGGAGGCCGTCAGTTAGTTCCTGACGATGCCTCCTCACTTACTAGGGGGTGACCTCATCCTTTCATTCAATTGAATGTGTAGGTGTATGCACAAGGGTGCGTAGAATCCACTTCTAATGTAATTTCTCATTTTTACCACTAGAGGGCTCTTTCACCAGATCAATCGGACTCAGGAGATTCAAAGCACTCTCCTTGTAGTGAGTGATGGAGAAGGCTCTTTATCTATGTTGGTTGATGATTCCTCTCTGATCCCACTTGCGTGGCAGGAGACTGGGAGGCATTCAAACAGCTTGAAACTGACATTTTATTTTTTTTATTAAGGATTCTTTTTTCCCCCATATATTGGACTTTTAGCTAGTGGAGTAGCTGGCAGTGTATCTCCTTTTTGTGTGTATGCATCCTCTCATATAACAGAGTTATTCTCATCTCAGCAGGGGTCGGTGCCCCCTGAAAGTGATTGTGTCACTTAGGAAGGAGTACTGACAGCTGATTCAGTAAATGCTTCTCAAGAGCCTATGTGCAAGTCATTCTGCTTAGCACTTTGGAGAATACAAAGATATGGTTCCTACCTGCCAAGAAGCCCAAAATAATAGGGGATATTTTGTTAGTACACTTTGCTGTAAATAGCAGAAATTTACTGCAGCTAGTAAAGAAGTTGGAGGATCTGGTATGAGGATATTATGGTTTCAAAGAACTTTAGGACAAAGACAATCCTCAGCAAGGAGCTGAAACCAGGAAATAAAAACCATCAGGAGCCCTGACAATCACTCCATTTTTAATCTCTTCTTCTTTTCATAATTTTAGTTGAGAAAAACTGTTTTGCCTTCTCTACTCTTTGATCCTCAAGATAGAAACTAGAGTTTGAGTTTTTATGTCATCTCTATTCAAGAGATCGACTTAGACTAAACTGGGCATTTTTAGTCCAAATTTCCAGGAGAGACAAACTGATCGGCCTAGCTTGTGTCATGTGCAACTTCATTTCTTGGCCCAGAAAGCTGTGGTCGTGGAGACAGGTTGTATAGTAGAAATATGACTATTAGGACCAGTTCTTGTGAGTTGGAAAAGGGAAAACGGCTCTCAGAGTAAGAAGAATTTCTATGACACCTCAAAAGACTACTACAAAAAAGTTGGTATGATTCATGCTCAGAGCCACTGCAGTGATGGCCATGGGTTCAGCAGTAAAACATGATCATGGATGAGAAGACAACATGGCAGGGTTTGGGGGTCCCCAAAGATGTTGGAGCCCTCTGTGGTACCAAAGCAGCCTCACCTTTTGTCTATGCCTTTCTTTCAAGGGACATAGGGTCACAGAGAAAATCTTTTCTAAACTCATCTGAGGGAAAGGTACCCACAGGGGTGTAAGTCAAGGAGATGGTGAAAGCCAAGCCTGACATGTTGGCATTCCCCTTTGATGTTTTCACATAGTCTAGTGAATAGTTATATACTTCAGAGTCAACTTATAGAAGAAGTACAGTAAATGAAATATGGTTATAAAACACATGATAGAAGTTGGATGCTGGGAAGAGGGAAGGAATGGCAGGAATGCAACATCCTGATATTACAAAGACAACAGCAAGATATGCTATCTATAGCGGATGGGAGGAGAGCGAATGGTTGGAGTATGTCATTGAAAGTCACATAGATAACTGACAGAGGACCCAAAAATATTCTACAACTATATTTGAAGTAAAGTAAGTTAAACTAAGACAGAAATGGGTAACTATGGTTACACTTTGGAAGAAGACTGGAGTGGGACCAGGACAGCTGCTTTTTGTTACAGCGCCTTTGATCTTATTTGATTTTTTTAAAATCTTGTGCATGTATACTTTGATAAATGTTTAAAGTCAATTAAAAAATAAATGAAGTAGCATACCATTGGTCCATCTCTCCGAGACACCTCTTGCTTTATCAGCATAGAAATGCCAGGTGCTTCCTGTGACTCATCCATCTATTCCTTGTGCCTGGAATGCTCTTCCCTTGAGATATCCTTCTTCTAAAAAAAAACAGTTATTTCGAAATAATCTTGAATTTACATAAAAGTTGCTGCTGCCAGATGTTCTCATGGTTCCATCCCTCACTTCATTCATATCTCAGCTCAAATATCACCTTCTCAGAAAATCCTTCAACTGCTCTAAAATAACATCCTGTACTTCTCTCTGTCCTCTCACTCTGCTTTGCTTTTCCCCATAGTATTTACCAATATCTGATTATCTTGTGCATATATGCATAGATGTACATGTGTATGTATATATGTTTTTGTGTTTGTTGTCATTGCCCCAACTAGAGCAAAATAATTCCATGAGGACAGGTGCTTTGTCTTGTTCACATCTAAATTATAAGGCCCTGGAACAGAGCCCAAGACAGAGCAGGTATTCAATCAGCATTTGATTAATCAATTAATTGCATAAATAAGTAATTTTGTTTCATATACTGCAATAGGCACTGGTGAGTCAATGATAAGCAAGAAAGACATTGCTCTTGATCACTTGGAACTCAATCTGATGAACAGGGTTCATATAATTGAACAAATAAGAACAATTATAGAAAATGCTGCTGGTACCCCACAGATGCCGAGATCCTCCTTACTGGGTAGGTGCACCCATACCCCAAGTCTCAATCTCCCCACCTTCTCGCCTGCCCTTAGCTGCCCCTTATTGGGAGAATTGCTCTCAGCTGATACGAGCTGCCGCATCCAAGGGACTCCCAGCTCCCCAACCCAGGGGCAACCTGCAGACAACGAGTGGCTGATACAGGGGTATGAAAGGCTGCCCTCTTGCCAGAGGCAGGGACGACTTTGTAGTGCAGTTTATGCTCCCGAGTCCTCCATGGATCAGGACAAGGCTAGACTTTAACTGGGACCACATCCTTGTTTGACTTTGTCCCCTTTCCCTGTGGTTCTCAAACTTAAGCGTGCATTAGAATCACTTAAAAGGCTGGTTAAACAACAGATTACTGGGTTCCACCCCCAGAGTTTCTAGGGGTGGAGTTTTCATTTCTAGCAAGTTCCCAGGTGATGCTAAAGCTGCTCCACTGATAAATGACAAATAGAGAATCACTGCCCTTCTTTATGATGTTTCCCATACTCCTGTACAGGTTTTTCTTAAAGATCACTCCTGTAAGTTATGTGCATTTGAATCCCTGCCTCAGGCTCTGCTTCTAGGGAACTCTACCTAGACAACAAGGAGGACTGGTAAGCACTCTGCTAGGGGAAGTTCAGGCCAGGGACAATTAATATCATTGAGGATCATGGAAGAAGGCTTCATGGAGGAAGTTCCATTTAAACCAAACCCTTAAGGGTGAGTGAAGAGCAGGAGAAACTGTGTTACAAGGGAGCTGGACCAGCATGTTGAAGGCCCTGATGCATAAGTTTGAAGGAATGAAAGAAGGTTAGAAAAGCTGGATGTAATGTGGGGTTAGTGTGGCAGACTCTTCATGTTTCAATATTATGTACATACAGATAAGATGTTTAGCCATGAATGCTCTTCTAGAAAATATCTGAAGCCTATTAGCTCTTTGAAGGAACTGTACTGACAAGTAATTCCCAAGCTTGATATTTAGCAACCTCTGAATATTAAATCTCTAAACAGGTAAGCTCTTAAAAGACCCTTGAGCCCAATAAGAAGTTTGTCCTTCCCAATCCCAAGGGAGGGAGTCCAGAGAGGGAGATGAACAAAGGAGAATTTTCCAGAGGTCAGATAGAAGGGTGATGGAAAGCGATGAATATGATAGTTCTTCCTTGCTAGCCAGGAAACTTCTTCCATTCTCAAGCAAGAGAAGTTTTGTTATTCTTGCTCAGGCGGATTTGATCATTTTTGTGGACCTGTGAATATTGTGTGTACTTGAGTCTCTGCATTTAAAAGGAGCTGTTTTTTAAAAAGAATGGGGTTCTGGTTCCCGCCTGCACTACTGAATAACGGGTGTGCTGGTAGCAGGTAAGTTGTCTTTTAGTTTAGACCAAGAGGAGACACACCCAGACCTGCTGAAGAGGACTGCACAGGGCCCAGAAAACCCACTCTGAAGGAGTGAGTCCTTGAAGGTCTTCTTTGGGAAAAGGTGGATGTGTCCTGTGCACAGAAGGACATTTTCTGGTGAAAGCATGGACTATTGCAGAGACTGCTAACTGCTTATTTAAGAACCTTTCTTCGTTTCTTTTTTTTTTCTTTCAAAAATTCAGACGGTGTTTTTCCCGTCTCACTCTCCCGAAGGAAGAGAAGAGTGAACACCGATGGCAAGTGAAAGCTGCAGAAGCGTCATCAAGGGCCAGCTTCCTGCTCAGGAGAGAACCTGCACCTCCTCCTCGTGGTTTCAGGGGCTCTGCCTGTTCAGAGAAGCTTCTCCAGTAACCAACTCCAGAGATATCCTGAAAGTATAGTCTTTTCCTTTCTTCTTCTTCTTCATTTCTTTCTAACTAATAAAACTCCAGCTGTGGTTGGGCGTGCTCTTTGTCTAGTTGAAAGAACATTTTTTTCAGTCTTTCTTGAAGGAAAGGTGGCCCTGTGACAAATCCCAATCAATACATGTAATGGAAAGTTGTTTTGTGGACAACAGCCAAAGGCAGAAACAACTCAGGTGTCCGTCAACAAATGAATGGATAAATATAAGTGTTATATGCATACAATGGAATATTATTCAGACTTAAAAAGGAAAGGAAATTCTCATACATGCTACAACATGGATGAACCTTGAAGACATTTTGCTAAGTGAAATAAACCAGACATAGAACGACAAGATTGTGTGATTCCTCTTATATAAGGCACCTGGAATAGGCAAATTCATAGCAAAAGAAAGTAGGCTAGAGATTATCAGGGGCTAAAAGGGGAGGGAGAATGGGGATTTATTGCTTAAAGGTTAAAGAGTTGTTTGGTGTGATGAAAGTTTTAGAAATAGTGGTGATGGTCACATAACACTGTAATTAATGTCACTAAATTGTACACTTAAAATGGCTAAAATGGCAAGTTTTATGTTACATGTATTTTACCCCAAAAATGGTAATAAAACATTGTTTTATGGGATGACTGTAAAATTTTCAAGGGGTTGGTGGTCAGACTTTGCCCATATGTGCCCCCTGAGCCCTTCCCTTCCTTCCTGCCTGGAACTAGAACTCAGCACTGGAGGTTGATCAGCCTTCCTTTACCATTAGGTAAGATACAGTGGAAGAAGTGTGGGTCTCTAATAGCATTACTGAACCACCCTCCCAGGCCAGGACTGCTTATCTCCAAAATTCTTCTTACAGGACAAAAATTAACTCAACTTACTTCACCCTTTCTCAAGTTTCAGATGAACCTAAATCCCAACTTATACAAAGAGAAGTGAAATTAGAGAGGTTGTTTATTGATCATGAAGTCTCTAGTCACAGTTGACAGAAACCCAACTCAAAGCATTCAAAATAAAAGCAATCTCATTCAGTGCCTGTGGCTTGAAAGGGTAAAGGTAGACATGCTCTTGAGTGCCTGGATCTGGGATGTGCTTCTCCATCTCATCCCTTCTCCCTCTGCACTGGCTCTGCTCTCAACCTGGCTCACTCCTTAAGTGCCAAGAACTGGCTTGCATCCTACCAGCTGCGTGAACCTAGAAGAGGACATTTCTCCATCAACAGTAACAGGATGTGTCTTGGGGCTGCTTTCTCTTTGACCCATTTTGTTCATACCGACCTGAATCAATCATGGTGGCCAGGAAATAGGATTCATTGGTTGTAGTTCTGACTATTTTTCTGTCCCTGGACACACAGGAGAAAGGTCAGCCTCACCTTAATCCATGTGTACTGAGAGTGATTCTTTGGAGGAAAATGAGGGCGCTGTTGTCTGAAGAATGAAGACTAGATAATGAGAAGGAAAAACTAACAGATGTTCCCTATGCACTACAGATATGTAGGTGCCAGGTCACCCAGGGTCTTTCAGCCTTCTTAGATCAGTCAATATCTATTGAGACCCACTTGTTTGCCATGCCCTGATGTAGGTACTGAGGATACAGCAGTGAGCAACACAGACTCCCGGCCCATGAGGCACTTACATTCTAGGTGAGGGAGACAGCCGGTGAACAGCCAAACGAACAAAAAATACAGGGAGTGATAACTGCTGTGAGGCGAATAAAATCCAGTAATGGGATAGGATCTGACCGCTGTTGGCAGTGAAAGGACGGTCTCTGATGGTGTGGCCAGGGAGGGCATTCTGAGGAGGTGGCTTTGAAGAGAGAGGAGTAGGCCTGAAGGGATCTAGGGAGAGTGTCCCCAGCAGAAGTCCCACCGGTGCAGAAGACCTGGAGTGAGAATGCACATGGCTTGTTGAAAGACAGAAAGCACAGTGGGGTGGGAATTTCATGAATAAGAGGAAAAATCATAGCAAATGAGGTCAGTAAGGTGGGCTGGGGTCAGATTACACAGATCAGGGGCCAAGGTTAACAGTTTGGATATTCTTTTTTTTTTCTTAATATAATTTAATCTTTCTTCAAAGATTTATAAGGTGCTGGCATTTACCTTTGTTTTATTAAGTTATCATTGATATACACTCTTATGAAGGTTTCACAAGAAAAACAATGTGGTTACTACATTCACCCTTGTTATCGTGTCCCCCCAATACCCCATTGCAGTCACTGCCCATCAGTGTAGTAAGATGCCACAGTCACTATTTGCCTTCTTTGTGCTACACTGTCTTCCCCGTGACCCCACACACACCATATGCACTAATCATGATACACCAAAATCCCCTTCTCCCTCCCTCTCCACCTATCCTCCCCCACCCTCCCCTTTGGTAACCGCTAGTCCCTTCTTGGAGTTTGTGAGTCTGCCCTGTTTTGCTCCTTCAGTTTTGTTTCGTTGTTATACTCCACAAATGAGGTAAATCATTTGGTGTTGTCTTTCTCTGCCTGGCTTATTTCACTGAGCGTAATACCCTCTAGCTCCATCCATGTTGTTGCAAATGGTAGGATTTGTTTCTTTCTTATGGCTGAATAGTATTCCATTGTGTATATGTACCACCTCTTCTTTATCCATTCATCTAACAGTTTGAATATTCTTTAGCAATGTAAAGCCATTGCATGGTTTTAAGCAGGGGAGTAACATGACCTGATCTATATTTTGAAAATTTCACTCTAGCCACTGAATAGACAACACCTTTGGGGGCACAAGTGAAGCCTGGGCATGAATTAGGAGGCTGATGCATTAACTCAGGCTAGAGATATTAGCGTCTTGGACAAGGGTTGTTAAGTACTACAACTTTTTTCTGAGGGTGGTGGGGCGTGTGGAGAGGTTTTAGCAGGGAGCCATGTGATCAGATTTGTGTTTTTCTTTCTCTTTTGCTTTTTCCTCCCTCCCTCTTTCTTTTCTTTCTTGGTACATTAGATCACGGGCTCTGCTCTGTGGAATAGAAATTTAGCAGAGCCCCAGAAGATGACAAGAATATAGCAGAACCCTGTGGCTCTAAGCTTCCCCAGGGCAATTGCCCCTTTCCCCACTTTCTGGATCAAGGTATGTGGGAGGGGTGGGGGCACTGGCCTTTCTCCAAAACCTGACTAAGGAAATCAGATTTCAGAGTAGAGACTCCCGAACATTGTCCTAGACACGTTTTGCCAGGGGAACTCAGAGAAAGAGCCTTTGTCTTCTATAATCCCGAACAGATTTTGGGAGAAGACACTTTAATCACAGAAGCACAAAACACTATGCATGGCAGAAAGTATTAGTGAGTATGGAGTTTAGAATCAGATGAAACCTGGATTTAAGTCCTGATTGCATCACTTGCTGTGTGACCTTGAGAAAATTACTTCACCCTCTGTGCCACTCCTTCTTCATAAAGAGAATAATAGGACCTATGTCTTTGGTCAATAGCCCTCCCTACTGTATAATGAAGATTACATATTATAATACACCTAAGAGCTTAACACAGTGCTTGGCACGTATGAGGTGCTCAGTGAATGTCAGCTGCAGCTATAAATGAAAACAAAGATGCAGAGGAGTCAGCTCCCTTAATGAGATTAGTCTTTATCTGTCACCTTCAGCATAACAAACAGCTGACTGTTATGTGGTTAAGCCCTTTCCATGAGACTTCTGCACCAGGAAGCAAAATGGCCCAAGAGGCAGAGGTTCAAAACGTGTTTTTATTGAGAGATAAGATAAACACCTCAATAGACAACTAAGAAGCTTAAAACCCCTTTGGAAACCTTCCTAAGATCAGTGGAACAGGATGTGATGTAGGACTTTTCCTGTTGTCTTGGAGTGTTGGCCAAAGCCCCAAGGCTGAAACCAAGAAGCATGAAACATTCCCACAGCCAGAGCCAGATTCCTGCCAGGGGACTCCCCAGGGCTCATGGAGAGCTGGCCAGGCAGGTCCTACAGTCCTCCTTCCAATGACTCCCTTCCAGACCATATGGACTCAAGACCAGGGGTCAGTGAGGGGAGGGACATAATGAGTCCAGGGGATGAGGGAGGAATGTGCTTTGGCTCTTTTTGTCCCATCCCCTTGGTGGAGGAGGGGTGATTTCCCCATGGAACCAAGTCCAATCAGCTCATAGGAGGGGTGAGGAGCCTGCCAGAGGGGAGGCTGACACCTCACTCCCAGGCTGGTGCTTGCTGAGCTGAGGAGGCGCTAGGCGGGCACCTGGAATAAAGGTGAGCAGCCTGCAGAGTCCTGGGGGGCGCATGTGAGAGTGGCTGACAGTGCTGAATGGTGTTTGGAGCACCTGTGAACATCCGAGCCTAGAGACTGGTGCCTGGTTCCAGCCTGGAGAACTGCAAGGGCAAGAGGCCGGCTGGAGCAGCTCAGCATTACAGGGTGAGGAGGGTGTCAGGAGGGCCACCTGCGCCCCCCAGGATTGCCATCCCAGGGCACTGAGTCCTCCATGGTCACTGAGAAGAATAACTGAGCTCGACGCTCTCCACGGGACCATCCACAGGAGAGAGCAGCGTTTGGATGCCAGCAGTGCAGAGAACATCAGCAGCTGTAAGAGAACCATCAAAGAAGACCTTTCCCTCTTCCCTTCTCCCCACCACCCCGTCCCTCTCAGGAGCCTCGGACAAGCCAGTGACAGCAGGAGGAGGAGGGAAGCAGAGAGAGACATCCCAGCCTCTTCCCTCTCCCACAGTGGAGCCTGGGCTTCTGAATGCCCACAATTAAGTCCTGATTACAAAAATAAGGTTCTTAACATTGAAATTGCCCCGAAGACCCTGAGTTCTTCCCACTGTTTATTTTTACCATCTTAGAATATAAAGTTCGGTTGAGGCAGGGAATTTTTCTGTTTTATTCACTATGCTCTCCCCATCCTTCACATAGCACACAACATACAGTAGGTACCTGACAAAATACTTGTTGAATAAATGAATGAATGCATGCCTTTTTTCAAAGTAGTCCAGCCTTCCTTTACCATAACCTGCCAGCAACTAGTTGGAAAGCAACATCTGCCTCCCTCAACGAGACATACCTGCCTCAGTTTACCGCAGTCCGCAGCCCTCCCTGTCACTCCTAAGTCATCTGCCTGGCTCCAGGGAGACCCCTGGTTTAGAACAAAACAGAGATGAGGAAGTACAGATTCTGCGAACTCCCATCAGTTTGTCCAAGACTATGATGTCATCCAGGAACCGCTTGTGCCCACTGCCATTCTTGGACTAATGTTTCAGTTTTCCCTATGGTTTTGTATCTTACTCAGATCTTTTCATTCTTCTTTTAGAATCAGTTTTGTGGGCCTATACGTTTTCCTATTATATAACCTATTTCATCAAAATTTTCTAATTTTCTAATCAGTATGAAGTAAGGCATACTAATGTTTTACACTTTAAATTTATTTTCCTTCACTGTAATTCTGATTTCTCTTATTTTTAGTGGTAACTCGTCTCTCTTCCTTTCCTTGATTAGAGTAACTAAAGATGTGTTTCTTATTGACCCTGAACACCCACCAAAGATCCACTTTTGAATTTTCATTCATATCATATTGAGTATAAATATTTCAAAGCTTCAAATATATGGATGGCAGCCTTCCATAGTTGCCAGCATAGATACAGCTTTACCCAAGTCTTTACAAAATAAAAAAAATTACATATGCATATATATAAATATAGTGTGTGTGTGCATATGTGTGTATATATATGTATATAGTATATATATGTTTTTTAAATAGGGGAATCTGAAAGGAGCAGATAAATGTTAAATACTTGTGATCAAGTTGCCTTCCTCCCCAGAACTTGGTCTAGATTGTTTATTAGTTTTAATTAACTTTTCAATTACTTTATGCTCTTTAATCAATCCGGGATTTACACTGATGTATAGTATGAAATGAGATTTAATTTTGCTTTATTTATCTCCCCAAATATTCATCAATTGTCCCAGCATCATTTATTGAGTAGTTCTTTTTTCTCCATAATCTTATATGGCCACTTTTATTATCTAATAAAGTAGGGTACGTGAAAGAGTCTCAGAGCTACTGTTCTCCCCCATTGGGCTATGTTTCAGTACATCTATCCGATGTTAATTCAATCTTTGAAACTTTATGACTCACTTTAATACCTGTATCCAGCATGTCCCCTAATTACTCTTCACTTTCAAGTTGTTCTTGGCTATTCTGCACATCCATTCTTCTAGTTGAATTTTATTTTGTCAAATTCTCTCCTCGCCCACCAAAGGAAAACAAATATAACAAATATGAGTTGTATGAGTGTCATTAGAAGTACGCCAAAACCATAGATTTATTTAGAACCTACATGATTAAGTAATCATTCTTTAATTCCATTCATCTGATTTTGTTTGAAATTCCTGTGATTAACGTTTGTTATTTCTTCATCTATATTGTGCACACTTCTCGTTCTGTTTCTTTCTAGGCAGGGCCTCTTTTTATACTCGTTTTAAAAATGAAGAATTTGAGAGTTGCCCAAGGTCACACAGCTAGTAAACGGTGGACACTAGATTTGAGTCCACATCCATTGGAAGGCAGAGCCTGCACTCTAATCACTATGCTAGTTTACTTAAGATTTTTTATACTTTGAAAGAATTTTCGTTAAGTATTTTCCAGAAAAGCATCCACTTCATGAAGGTTTTCCAGTCTACTCGCATAGCATAGGATTGTACATTGTGCTCTTAGTTCCTTTTCTAACTCCTTGAGTCAGGTATTCATTTCATTTAATTTTCTTCTTTGTTGTTTAATTAATGGAAACCACTGTAACTGCCTTCCGCTTTCCATGTCTTCTGCCCACTCTCTCTTCCTGAATTCAGAGCCTTGTCATCTGGGCTCTTCTGCGTACTGTCTGGTCAACCTCCTGGCGTGGGGACATGACCACTGCAGTTAGACTCCTGGATCCTGGGGGCTTGACATTCGGTTCCATTCAGGGTTATCCGGTTCAGCTATCTAGTCCTCAGTCTCCCTCTTGGGTTGGTCCATGCAACAGCAAGAAATGAACCCTTTTAAAAGTGAACCAGATCATGTCACTACCCTATTTAAAAACAACAACTTCTGCATGTCCCATTTTTCTTCAGAGAGACCCACAGCCTTGGCCTTCACCAACACCTCTGGCCTCACCTCCCTTGTTGCCCGCATCTCATATTCTGTTTTTCTGGTTCACGTCAAGGCTTGGCTCTCTTTTGTTTCTTGAATGTGCCGAGTCCTTGCCCTTCCCCTGGCTCTCCTCTCTGAGTTTCTCCAGCCGGGATGTTTTTTTTCTCCAGATCACACGGCATCGAGCCTGGGTCATGTCCCTCAAAGGCTATGTCTTCAGAGGGCCCGAAGGCAGCGCCTTAATCACTACCAGTGCCATCACTGTTTTGCATGGTGATGGCCACACTCAGCAGTGCTCTTACTCACTGACTTGCTTGCTGCTTGGTTTTCTTATCACCTGCCAGCTGCACTGGGGTCTGGGAGCCAGAACTGCATCTGCCTTCACAATGTCTCCAGGGCTGGCCCTGAGTGTGGTACAGTGTTGGAGCTCAGGAAGTATCTGTTGAATCAGTGCATCAATGACTGCCCAGTCTTGCTGCATCCCAGCTGTGGGCCTCCGGACAATTTAACTCCTGGAGCTCTGTTCCAAACCTGAAACAAATGACAACACCATGGGGGTGTTTTGAGATTAAAAAAAAAAAAGAAAGTATGTAGACAGAGTCTGTAGCCCTATGTGTTGCACATACAAAGCCTTCAAGAAGCAGTAGCAGGAATTACCAGCACCATCGCCCCAATTATTCATATTTAAAACTGTTAGAGACGCAGGTGGAGAACTGCCCAGAGAAAATTTTGTAGAATTGGAATCCATTCAGTTTGGAGTCAAATCATACAAGTCAAACAGCTCCTTTCTATTTTATTTTTGTGCCAGGGCCCAAAGATTGTTCCTTTCTGTTTTTTTTTAATGGGAAATAATTCACACTGACTGTTCCTAATGACAATCATTTATTATGATCTCTCCTGGTCCTGGGAAGGGACTGGGATTCGCTGTGGGGTTCTCGTTTAGAGTCCTTTTCTGGTCACAGTTAGATGGTGACCCGGGCTGAGTGCATCTCAAAGGCTTCTTCACTCACACATTGGTGCTGCTTGCAGTCTGGGACCTCCGCAGAGGCTCTCAGAAGAAGGATCTCTGGGTGATCTGGGCTTCCTCACAGCAGGGCAGCTGGGGCCCCAGAGTGAGCACCCCAGGACATGCAGCCAGGTGGAAGCTGTATACTCTTTTTTCATATAGCCTCGGAAATCACAAGGCATTACTTCTGCCACATTCTATTTGTTAGAAGCCAACATATTCAAGGGCAGGGGAATGAGTTCCTATCTCTTGCTGGGGGCTGTTAAAGAATTTGTTAAGACCACCAGACTAGTCATATTAAGAGAAAATTGATGTATGCATCAGATGATTCTTTAGCAAATTAGCAAAAATAAGAACAGTTGTCAAGTGGCTCAGAACATTCGTGTCTGTTCATCCATGCATTCTCTCTTCTGGTAGGCATTATAATATGGTGATGAAGTTAGACTGCTAGATTTATATCCACTGAGGTTCAAATTCTGGCTCGCCACATTAGCTTTGTGACTCTAGCAAGCTTGTGAACCTCTCTGGGTTTCCTTCTCTGTATAGTGGTTGTCATACAAGTATAATACAGGACAAGTGCCGGCACATGGAAGCATCACTGTTTTGTGATGACGACTGGAAGCCCCAGCTCCTGCCCCAAGCCCTTTAGTGTGACAGATGCTCCAACCAGACACACGGCATGCATGCTCTGTTCCAGAGGATGAGCAAGTGTGGAGGGCATCTTGCTCTCATGCAGGTCACTTTTTGGACTTGAGTTCCATTCTTCTCATAGTTCATGCTGCTCTCCCGTGAGCCCCTTCAAAGGCTGGATTCCAGGCTGCTGGGGTGGGTGGGCATGGCAACAGCCCCATCGCAGCCGGCGCGTGGCCAGGGACTCAGATCTGCCAGTGTGGGCGCAAACACTCCCCCCCAAGAAAAGCTGCTTGAAGGCATAGACTAGGGGAAGAGAAGGTTAAAAATAAAGAGTGGTCATGTTCAGTTTTGAAGTTAAGGAGAGCCTGGATTCAAAGGCCCTTCGACTCCCTCGCTTTGGGAGAAGCAGCGTGGATAGAGGTGGGAGACATCATGAATCTTCCTTTCCCCAGAATCCTAATTTATGGGGATACCTAGAATCTGGCAACTGTGCCTCCTCCTGGCTCAGAGCTGTGATCTCCTCTGAAACATTCATGTTTTAACAGCTTCTCAGGGCTTGTGAACTAGCAGCCCTCACCCTTATTTTGTTTGTCCCCAGAGATCTTAAATTTTAAAGTTCGAGTAGTTTTGAATTGAGCATTTGCCTCCAGTTATTCCCAATGCTCCCTACTATCTGCGTCCAACCAGCTCATCCACATCAAATATTTTCTTGGCTTTGATGGACATTTAAGTGTGATTTTCATCCCACTTGCTCTGGCTTTTCCAGTTCTCCCAAAGCCAATAAAACTTACATGTATAGTGCACACGTGGCATTCCCAGAACTGCGCTCAGTATGAATCAGCTATAACCTCAATTATTACCCTGGAGGCCCTGCAAGGGAGATCTCTCCACTGCAGAGAGAAGGCAACTAAAGATCAGAGGGCCCAAAATAACATGGTTTGTAAAAACAGCAGTGCTGGTATTTGAATCCAGGGAGTAGCTGTTAGGTGTGTTAGCTGCAAGTGACTGAAATCCACTTGAAATTTGTTTAATTCAAGAAAAAAAAATTGATGGTGATTAAGTGGCTCAAACAGGGTGTATCTGGGTGCAGGGGCTCCAAGTCCATCTCTCAGCCTTGGATTCCTCTAACGTTGCATCATTTTTAGGCCAGCTCTACCCTTGCAATGGCAGGATGGCTTCTAGCACCTCCTGGTCAACAGCCTACCCTCTCACCAATAAAGCCTGGTTGGAAAATAGCTTTTCCCCCCAGTAGTTTTTTTTTTTAACGCCTGGGACATGATGACTCAGGTAAGGATCAGATCACAGAGTCATCTCAGAACCAATCATATGGCCAGAGATGTAAGATGGGTGTAGGTCACAGCCCATGCTTGAAGTTGTGGGTGGCTTAGCCCCACCTCAACCATAGTAACCGAGCATGAGGGATGGATAGTATCCCAAAGAATGCTGGTGCACTCCTTCCAGAAGGGAAACACCCATGACCTATGCTAGCAAAGGAGTTTAGTGCCTTCTCATAAGCTTCAGAGGTCTTGAGACCCTTCCGTGAAGAGTGAGTGGGGAAACCCACTAGGGACTAAGGTGGACCTGTGCCTATCATCTTAGCATCCAGAAGAATATGACTCTACAGTCTGAGCTTTTAGAAGACACCTGATGTTAGTACCTCTCAGAACCCATTCCTCTTTCATTTTTTAATTACACCCCATGTGACTCAAGGGGACTGTCTCTTATCTCCACATTACTTCAGGAGTGAGCATGTGGCCCTGGCTTGGGAAATCTGATATTCATCGCCCTGGCTAAGATAATTCAGTTGAAGATGGATATTCAAGTCAAGCCAGTGAAGCTCAGTCTCATAACTTTTACTGGGATTATTGAAAAAAATTAATTCTCTTTCTACTGGTATTGCTAAGCTCTAGGGACAGTGGTTGAAAACGAAGTGCTGGAGAAAATTAGATGAAGGGAGAGAGGGACAGCTTTCTGATATTGTCTGAGTCCCTGGATCCATTTGTACCTGAAGCCAGACAACCACAAACTCTTCTAGTTACTTAAACAAATGAACTTTTTTTTCTTTTAATTACTCCAGTTTGAGTGGATTTTTCCACTTGTAAACTTACGAGAGTCCAACATTTAAGTTCAGTACCCAGGCAGGTGTTAGGTTCCAGGAGGGAACACAGCACAAGGAGACTCTTCACATTTAGCCGGAGGGAAGGCAAAGGTGCATGGTTCTCTTTTTCAGAGTGCAGGGCCTGTGGGATGTCAGAGTGACACTCTAGTGAGGTTCTTACCTAAACCTTGACCGAACAGGCATCAACCGGCCATGTGGACTTTTCTCCAGACACTCCCTGGAAGTTACTCCATGGCTGATTAGCAATTAGTGCCTGATCCCATTTATTCCATCTCCTTTGCAGAAGCTGTTCTGGAACAAACAAGCTCTTGAACATTTTAATGTGGGTCTTAAACACACAGGTTGTAGGGTCCAACAGACCTGCCCTCAACCCTCACTTGACCACTTACCAACCGTGTAACTTTACTCAAATTATCTGACTTCTCTGAAACTCAGCTTTCTCATTTGTAAAATGAGTTTAATAATAACATCCAACTCCTGCAGTTTATATAAGGCTCCCATGAATATAACACCTGTGGGAACCTAGTAATAACTCAATAAAAGCTAGCTATTGTCATCATTATAAAACAAACTGCATTTCCCCCAAAATGTTCAGTTCTGTCTGCAACATAAATAAAAATCTCTCCCTTTGTTGTGTTCTTTCTTGCTCATGGGCATTTTTGCAGTGGATATAACCACAAGTAATTGACGTTATCCCTCGATTTATGAACAAAACGTAGTAGTTAATGGCATAGACTCAGAAACTGCGCTACCTGGATTCAATTCCTGCCCCTGTTCATGGCTGTGTGAACTTGGACAAATGACTCATCTGTCTGTGGCTCAGTTTCTACATAAAATCAGGATGATAGAAATAATATCAGTCTCATCTCTGGTTATAAAATGATCAAGTAAATTAATATCTGTAGAGTGTTCAGAATAGTTCCTGGCATATGGTAAGTGCCCTATAAGGGTTGGTCACTCCTGACGCATTTAATGTAGTGTCTTGTCAACTATAAATATGGTTTAGTGGCCAAGTACTGACTTCTGCTGGACACAAGCGACCGTGTCCAGGACAAGCTTTTCTGATGGCTTGGATTCTCCCGTGGTCTTGCTAATTCCAACATCACCGAGCAACATGCACTTATATAAATACAGATTTTGGTGACAGCTCTGGCCATCCCAACATTTTGTGGGGGCTTTAAAAAAATTCTATGTGATTCATAACAAAAGTTTTGAAGGCAGCTCGCATTCAAAATCTGGCTCCACCACCTGCTGTTTTGTCTTGAACAAGTTACTTAACCTCTGAGCTTTAGTTTCCTTCACTGTAAAATGGCAGAAGTCACAGTGCCTTCCTTATAGCATTGCTGTGAGGACTGAGTTATTGTTGTAAAGTCCCAGGGTAGGGCTTTAATGTCAGTAAGCCCTGCAAGTGATCCCTCAAACACCTTTAGAGTTCTCTTAAAAGAGCTGAAACATATGCCCATTGATCTTGCACATTGTAAGTCTTAAGCTTCTAGCCTGCCTGACATATTATTTCAAATGGACGTATTTTACTGGCACAGACTAGTTTCAAGAAATTAGAATTAGTGGCCTGTATTTTCAAATAAGGACATTTCTTACAAAAACCCAGATTTTCAGCTTTTTTTGAAGAATGGGGAAACATGGCATTGTTGGGCCACGTCCTTGCAGGTTGTCCCTTGGAGAGGATGCCACAGTGGCTGCTCATTTAAGGCAAGACAAGAGCTCTTGGCTCGCAACACTCCCGTTTTCTCATCCCTGGAATGCTTCGTGCATTTGCCTTACCTGCCTGGCTCCGGTCATAATGAAAATAATAGCTAACACACATACAAAACATACTATATTCCGGCCAGGCACTGTCTCATTCAATCTCTACGACAATCTTAGAGAGAAGTATTAGTGTTGTCCCCCCTGCCTTAAGGATGAGAGGACGTGACTGAGTGGCTTCCCAAGGCTGTGCAGCTGGGACATGGCCCAGCTGGGAGCCGAACGCTCTGGGTTCTCGCCACCCCACTGAGCTCCAGGGTAACCCTTTATTCTGGCTAGGTGGAGTTTCCTGCAGTTGTATCCATGAAATGGGACGATGTTCTAGGGTGTCGCTATTCGGTTCTCATGGTCATGTAGGGCAAGAGGGCTTAGTTATGGATGCCTAGGGTCATGATTTAGGGAATTAACTGCCTAATTTATCTGTCACCCTCAGCATCTCCAGACTCACCTCTGAGAACAGTTGTACTTAGAATAGAAGCCCCTGCTGGAAGCCAGTCAACTTGAAATGAGAGTCTTTTCCCACCCCAGTGCCTCCCAACCCAGCCCTTGAGCTGCAGGCATGGAGGACAAATGGATCCCTACACATTCGGCTCATTCTTGACCATCACGACACTCCCTCCTGGATGGCTGCACTGACTTTCTGAACATGCTGAGAATCAAATCAAGGTGATACACCCCTATTCAGGTATTTTTTTTAAACTGGTTTCTTTTCTGGCAAACATAAAAATCTCTATGGCCAGGAAATTCAAATAAGCCCCCATCCATAAGCCTGTGATTCTTGATTGAGAAATTCCTCCATTTTCTACACAGTCCTTCTAGCAAGATTTGGTCACGTTTTCCTTCCTGAAGTCTGTATTATAGAAACATGACATCGTATTTCCCTTCTCTGGTTATGAAATTATATGATAATATTTGAAGATGTTGTTTCAAAATATGACTCTCCCCTTATTCCAAACCCTGGAGAATCGCTGATCTGTGAGCGGTTCTTGTGGATTTTTAAGAGCATGTTTTTTACCCAAATGGTAGCTTTTAAGATAATGCCTGACAACTGCTATCAAATGCTTAACATTTGAAAATAAATTCACAAAACACAGAAAATGAACAGATGGTCTGTGAGTTTTGTCCATTCTCTGTAGCTTTCCACCGCTCTCTGCAGCATCAGACACGAAGGAGTTCGAGCCAACCCCAGGTGGGTGTATTGCGAGGGAGAGGCGAGCTGTCCCCAGGCCTGAACCGTGCAGAGCACCGGCTGTCTTCAGGGGCCTGCAGGAGGGCTGCGCCCACAGTGGGGTCCTTGCCCCTGGCTCCAGCTGCTGGGGATGGTGCCAGCGGGGAGGGATATAAAGGCACCGGGTCCTCTGGCTGTCAGAGTGGCCATAGTTTCTTCTCATCCTGTTTCCTGGAATAATTGGGAATGAAATTCCATCCTAACTGCACTTGCCTGGTGGCACCCCCACATTGGAAGGCTTGGTTCCGGAATCCCAGTTTGGCCAATGTACTGGCAGCTGGGGCAGATTCTAGGCTGTGATCTTGTCCACACCAAGTGCATTCATTTCTTGGAAATGCTGTAATAAATAACCCAATGACCCCAGACTGGATGGCTTAAAACACAGAAATGTATCTTCTCACAGCTCTGGAGGGCAGAAGTCCAAAGTCAAGGTGTCGGCATGGCCACACTCTGTTTGGAGGCTCCGGAGGAGAATCCAATCCTCACCTCTTCCAGCTCCTGGCAGCAGTCTGCATACCGGGGCTTGCGGCTGCATCCTCTGCTCTGTCTTGTACTGCCTTCTCCTGTGTGTGTGTGTCTCTGCTTCTCTCTTACAGAGATACTGGTGATGGCATTTGGGCCTGGTAACCAGCATAATCTCTTCATCTCAAGATCCTCAATTTAATTACATCTGCAAAGACTCTTTTTCTAACTAAGGTGACTTTTAAATATTCTGGGGTTAGGACTCAATATCTCAGGGTGGCCATTCCTCAACCTACTGCCTACACCAGGTTTCCGCACCCTGGCTGAAGCTGTAATCATATCCTGCTTCTATTCCCTTCCAGTCCAGGCCTTTTCCCTTCAGCAAAGTCACACAGACCCTGGTGGTCCCTAAAAAGACTGGTCCTGGGTGGCTGAAAGGGCACCCACCTGGGAGTCAGTAGAACCAGTCTGGCTGGATCGTCTGAATCAATCACCTTCCTTCTCTGCATTTCTTCTCTCATCTCTGCAAGGATGGCAGTGAGCAAGGTCACTGCACCTCTGCTTTTCCTGCACTACTGTGGTGGTCTCTGCTGACCTTCACGCTCTCCCTCTTACCCCAACAAACCGTGTTCTCTAAGGGAACTCAGAGCATGTCAGTTGTTTGCTTAAGATCTCTGTGGAGAAACAATTAAGGCCATCTAAAGATGTCCACGTCCTAATCCTTGAAACCTGGGAATATGTCACCTTATGTGGCAAAAGGACTGCAGAAGTGTTACGGATCATGAGCTTGGGGGGTTGTTCTGGATTCTCTGGGAGGGCCCAGTGCGACCACAAGGGAGGTGGGGGGGTCACAGGCAGAAAAGGAGGAGTGGGTATAAGCAGAGGTTGGAGTGCTGTGTCTTGAAGATGACAGGGGGCCCCGGGCCAAGGAATGAGGTGGCCGCAACAAGGCGGGAAGGCAAGGACATGGACTGTCCTCTAGAGCCTCCAGGAAGAACCAGCTCTGCTGACGCGTTGACTTCAGTCCTGGGAGACTGATTTGGACTTCCGGTCTCTACAGCGGTAAGATAGTAAGTTTGTCTCTTTTTAAGCAACAGAATTTGTGATGATCTGTTGTAGCCACAACAGGAACCTAATACTAATTCTCACTGGACTTAGACAAAGTCAGGCTGCTCGCCAAGGTCTACAAACGCCTCTGCGATCTGGCCCCGCCCTGCTCTCTGGCCTCGCCTTCACCACTGTGCCCAGGGCTTACCATTCGCTGGCGACGGGGGCCGCTCTCTGGTCTTCGGTGGGCCGGCCTCAGCCTCGCTCTGGCCCGGGCTCTTCCCTCTGTCTGGAATGCTTTGTTCAGGACCCTTATGGGGCTCAAACTACCACCTTCTCAAGGAGGCCTTCTGGGAGTATTCAGGCTAAACAGCTGAAAAGTCAACCATCCCCACCCCTGGTGCCTCTCTCCACCACCCTGCTTTGTTTTCTTCATAGCACGTATTGCTATAGTAAGTGTTATTCACTCTATTTAATACATATCCCTCCTAGCGTATCAAACAGGGTCCATGTTCTACGTCTGGAGCAGTCATTGGTCCTAAAGAGAGACTTGTTGAATGAATAAATGAAATGTATTCGTTCATATTCAGGTCTAATAATTTTTCTCTGCAGTCCTGGGCTGCCTGACATAGCTGAAGCCTTTGTAACCAAATAAGAGAAAATTGCCCTGCAGCCCAGGTTTGAGCCAGGAGATGATAGGGGCTGTGATGGAGGCATTTTATGCTTGCTCTTCTCTTCTATCAGAGTTTCCTCACCCTTAATATAATTAAAAAATATTTACCCCTTCTGCATTATTTCCCCTGTAAGTCTTCCTGAGTTCTGTCCGCTTACAACTAGAAGATCTTGAGGATGATCTCGGAGTCAAATACCCTCAGGGGCTCTCCAACTAAAGTTGCTATGCTTCCTTTGGCTTTCTGTTGTTTAACTGGGGCAGAGATGTGAATCTCATGCTGTTCATGTTTTAGGGTCTCCAGGATACTCCCGTTTTGACCCCAAGGGATCTTGTGGGCTTCTGTTCTGTTCATGAGGGGCCTGAATCTTTTGATCCAAGAAAAAAGTCTTTCCCATTTGGATAAATGGCATCATTCTGGCCTCCCACACCAGCTCAGGAACCCCTGGTCAGAGAAGGGGTGGCTGCAATGCTTCCTCCCTTCCTCTGAAGGGGGAAGGTTGACCTCTCTGATCAAGACTGAGCACATTCATTGGACACACTGCTAAGAGCCCCCTGGCTGTCCCGTATTCCAGTCCTCAGAGTGGCTATCCTTAGAGGACGTCTTTCACACCCATGTGGTTGGCGGCTTCTGACACGCCTCTCAAGAGTCTCTGCCTTGCCTCTTCATGCCCCCGTGTCATCTCTTCTCCTGAAGTCTGGGCTGGACCTAGTCACTTGCTTGTCAAGAATAAAATACAGCAAAAATGATGCATCACTATTGTGATTTGTTTACAAAACTTGACTGGTGTTCTCCCTATACTCTTTCTTAGCCTGTACACTTTGATGAAGCAAGCTGCCATTTTTTTTAATAAGTTTATTTTGATATCATTAATCTACAGTTAAATGAGTAATATTATGGTGATTACACTACCCCCTTCATCAGGTTCCCCCACCCCCAACCCCATTACAGTCACTGTCTATCAGCGTAGTGAGATGCCATAGAATCACTACTTGTCTTCTCTGAGTTGTACAGCCCTCCCCGTGCCCCCCCAACATTACATCTGCTAATCGTAATGCCCCTTTTTCCCCCTTGTCCCTCCCTTCCCACCCATCCTCCCCAGTCCCTTTCCCTTTGGTAACTTAGTCTGTTCTTGGGTTCTGTGAGTCTCCTGCTGTTTTGTTCCTTCAGTTTTTTTTTTCCTTAGTTCTTATACTCCACATATGACTGAAATCATTTGGTACTTGTCTTTTTCAGCAAGCTGCCATTTTGAACAGGGCCACGTGGTGAGGAGCTGAGGGCAGCTTCCCACCCAGAGCCAGTGAGGAACTGAAGCTCCCAGCCAAACTGCTCACAGGGAACTGAATCCTTCCAGCAACCATGTGAGAGAGCTTAGAAGTAGATTCTTCCCTAGTTGAACCTACAGCCAGTGACAACCCCAGCCAACACCTTGATTGCAGCTTCTGAGGGACCCTGAAGCAGAGGACCCAGCTAAACTGTGCCTGGAGTCCCAACCCTCAGAAACTGAGCTAAGAAATGGGTGTTGTCCTAAGCTAAGTTTTGGAGTAATTTGTTTAGCAGTCATAGATAAGTAACACGGCCCACATGGTATCTAGGAATTGTCCGTGCAATCCAATCCACTTAAGCATTAGGGTTCCATATTGGGCTATGCAGTCAAATCTTCACATCGTAATCAACTTTCCACTTGCTAGGCATTGTCCTCTATGCATTTATTTCCCTCTTGGACCTTGTGAGGAAGAGAGACTGGTTGAAAACAGAATTGACTGTTCTTCCATCTCTTGTCCAAATACCATTTTAATCTTACCCTGACATTTGGCCTAATCTGGGCAGGCCATATGCCAGGAAGACTAGCATTTACAGGACAAAATCCACAGTGGAGAGAGTGGCTCAATCATTGGGCAAGGCCTCTACAATTCAAACCTTTATTGTTTGGGGAAATCAGGATTCACGTTGGGAGCCAGTATTGCTTGTCTAGGACGTGAGGAGCAGCAGAATTCCATGTGAGTCCAAGGAATTTCATATTAAAACCGGCAAAGACATAGGACCTAAGCTATTTGGCTTTAGGGCTTTTAGAGCCAGATATAGGTAGTCCTGGATCAAGCGTCCCAGATTTGGTTCCCATTTATCTTGCTTTGCATTCCTCCCTGCATCACAACTTGTCTGTGAAGTTAGAAAAAGAACCTCAGCACAAGTAGTATCTTAGGATTTCAGAATTTTGTCCTCATTGGTTTGAAAAGCTCATACCATCGGCTCCCAAGTTGGTTCTGGTTATGCATTTGAGAAGCCAAGTCCTGGCACTGCGTCTTTGTATGTTGAGATTGAAGAGACCAGTAAGGCTGACTTCTGGTGGACCCCAGGAAGTCCCTGGCAATTTCTCCCCCATCTGTCTTCCTTCTTTGATGCCTCCTAAGTTCACAAATGGTTCCATGGAGGGACTGTGTGGTAAATACAAAATTGGCCACACATTTTTCTATCCCTGTGTCCATTTGCCTTTGAAATGTGTTTTTATAGTGCCTTCCATCCAGAAGTGGAAGCTATTTCTCTGCCCCTTGAATTTGACTTCTGGGAAAGCAGCGAACATCACATAAGCAGAAGCTTGAAAAGTGCTTGTACACTGGGGTTGGCTTCCCATGACTGCTCTTGGGAGTCCTTAAAACCATTGTATGAAGAAGTCTATATTCTAGCCGGAATATCCAAAAGCATGTCGGGTAAAAACAAGCCATCCCAACAGAGCTTCCCCTAGGCCAGTCCATATGTCAAACACGATACATGTGAAAGGGGCCATCCAAGACCAGCTAGTCACCAGCTGACCTTCCATCTGACTGAAGACACACAGGCAAGCCCTGCAGACAAGTGGGATGTCCAGACCAAAAAAGCCACCACTATGAGTTAAATAAATGGTTAAAAAGACACTGAGTTTTGAGGGGGTTTGTTACTCAAATTAGATGACTGGCCCAGACTTGTACTGCATCTGTGTTTCCACCGACTCATCTTGGTGGGCTTTGAGTTCCTAAGAGCAAACGATTCAGGGGTCCCTGCCTTTGGTGGTAAGTTTGGCCATGAAACAATGGGAACCTCTGGGGACCAAGTGTATTGCCAAGTGAGTCACTCCTTTAGTTGCTTCTCACTATTGGCTTATCTCTTACATGTCACTAAAGTTAAGGAATCTTTCTTTGGGGCAGCCCCGGAATTCCCATTTGCAGAGAATCCACCACTGTGGTCTGCTGCTTGAGCATGCATCCCTCTTGTCCCAAGAGCGGTTTCCATTTTATTCCATTGGATTCGCCCATTCTCGGTTCATGTGGTCTGGGTGGCGCTCTACCCCTTGCTGCAGATGTGCAGCTCCTGGTGGATGTGGTAGGCAAACTCTAAGATGACAGCTCCTGGAATTCTCACCTTACGTAATCCCCTTTCTTGAGTGTGGCCTGGATTTCCTGATTTGCTTCTAAGAAGAGAAAACAGCAATATGGTGGGCTGTCACATCTAGGATTGGGTGACTTCTGACATTAGATGGCTTCCAGGTTAGGCACCTTACTTCGATCATTCACACTGGGGGAAGCCAGTTGCCCTGTCCAAAGGCGGCCATATGGAGAGGCTTAGCTGGTGAGGGACTGAGAGCGCCACCAGCCATGCGAGCAAACTCCAAAGTGAATCCCATCTCCCCTCAGTTGACCTTTCACGTGTGATTGCAGCCCTGGTCAACAGCTTGACACCGACCTCATGGGAGACATGAAATTAGCTAAGCCATAGCCAGCTTCCTGATAGTAGACCTTGAGAGGTAATAAATATTCAAAGTTTTGGAGTAATTTGTTACACAGCAATAGATAACTGATACAAGTTAGGTCTGGCCAATCAAAACACCTCCCCCACCTCCTCCTCTACCCTAGACACAGTGCTTACTTCAGAAATGTATGTGAGACCACGTGAGTCAAGCAGAACAAACAGCAGGACTTTTATAAGAGCACCGACCCTCTAACTGGACATGATCCTGGGAAGATGAGAGGCTGGGACTTCTGCAGTCTCCTTGACCCTGTGAGTAGAAAGTCCTGGACTGTCTTGGTCTCTCTATCTACAGCCCCCAGAGCTCTGCCCGGCTTGGAGTAGATGCTTAACATTTATGAAATGAAAGATGGGTTTATATCCAGCAGAGGGAGAAATGTGAGAGGCTGGCATGAAATGGAGCGTAATCAGACATAGCAATAGCAACCTTTTCTACCGCCTCACCTTAAACAGAACATGTCATCAAACATGTACAGAAATCCACATATTTCTTTGTTTTCTAAATGTGATGCATAACACACAGTTTCTTTTTTGAGTTGGCTTTACTCTGTGTTAGCCAGCAGAGTCTCTAAAATTCTGCAGAGAGCACTAGGATCGGCGCATTCAATGCATCTACCCAATGCTCCACTTGCTGAGTGCCTTCCAAGGAGGCAGGAGATGAATAAGCTGTGCAGTCATAACATACTTGGCGTGACAGGTTTGCTCTTTTCTGCTACCCACTGGCATTAACAGCTACAAGGGCATGTGCTATAGATGAGATTACTACATCTTTCAGAAAGAAAATAGAAGCATGATTTCATTCAGAAAAGAAGATGTCAGGTGGACATCGGGAGAGTCATTAATGTGCCACTCTGATTTCAGAGAGTGGGGGGCTCCTTATCAAGCCAACAGCTTTTATTTTCCCTTCCTCTTCTGGCCTCCCTGGACAAGTATGGCTGTTGAGAAAAAGGCACACACTTTTTTTTCCCCAGATGCTAAATTAGGAGAAAATAGTCAAAGGTAAGTAGTTTTACAAAGAGTGACATCCTCATAGACTATGGAATAGTGTTTTCTCTCTACTGACACCAGCCTCCTTGCTGACTTTCATAATGGCTAGAATGATGTTTTTGTTAAGTACTTTGTGCTGGAGGACTTAATACACACAAACCACACTGAATGGATGATTGTGCAGATACCCTGATTATGGGCACAGGAAAATATTGAGATCCTTAAGCTTGTGACTCACAAATGGCAGAGTCCTCAACTTCAGAAGGCTAGAGGAGCCAGCTAAGTGGATGGAGAGGGTAGGACAATAGGGCATGGTGGAGACTGTGGTCAAGTGAGTGTACACACCGCTTTTAAGGGAGATAGCCATTTCTCAATTCTGTTGGATTATTTCCACATGGGAATGTAGACTCAGTGCCACCAATCTTCTGATTTTTTTCAAGTGAATTTGAAAGCCCAGAATTTTATATTAACTATCCCATCCTTTAATGTTGGCAATGATTCAATGAAATAAAATTTTGTGCACATGCAGCAAAGCTCATCTACTGCACCAGCCTATGGCTCTCTGGTTTGTAACCTTTATACCAGAGTTTACTCAGAAACAGACATGTCAACAAGAGAGTTTGCATATATTAACTCAGTTTAATCATATCAATTCTTAAACAAAAAATTTCCTCCAAGAGACAATAGTTCACAGTAACTGCAAAGCTTACTCACAATTTTTAAAAATACCGTCATGCTTAGCATTCAAAGAAGATATTGTAGGATCACCGTAAAAACATTTACCAGGAACATCAGCTTCTGACTTTAAAAATTACAAATACCGAAGCATTTTGGTATCAGACATGGCAGTTTTGACATCATCCGTTCATTTGATGAGTTTCTGGATGTTGGGAAGATTGTACCTCTATAAGTGGATAAAGCGCTTACTCTAAACTAAACATCTTCAAATGTAGAAAACAAACTAGCAAGCTACACATACAAAGAAAAGCCCTCTAGGACAAGCTCTCCGCAGGTTGAATGCCAGCATATGCACCATGAATCCTGGAAGACTAGAATTGATACATAACATTTGTCCTGAAGCCTTACACTCCAGGGTCACAAAAGGAGTTTGCATTCACCTACACATTAATGACAAACTCTGGGTTGGTATAGGAGAAGCCAGCAAATTCATTTTGGTCCAAGTTCATGATGAAGAGTTTGTCGGTAGGCGTGAGTCCCACAGGCTGTCTGGTGAACTCTTTGTCGAAGTTGGAGGTGTCTCGCTTGTCCCTCTGCCAAATGGAAAGCAAACACGTTAACACAGCACAAGAAGGAAACACAACCGAGACAGGCCAGTCATTGGAAGCCGCTGGCGTCTCACGGGCAGAGTCAGAGAAGCCCTGTGCTGACAGCGAGAGCAGCTGCACTGCACGTACTGTCTTCTAGCTCTCATTTCACATTTGCACGTTGACTTCAGGAGCGAAAACTTGGTGGAAATTTTCTAAGGAAGGAAATGAGACATTGGAGCTCTTTAAGGGTTGCCGTAAAGTGTTGGGTGTGTGTGTTCTGTTTTCTTTGGCTTTGAGATGCACTGAGTTGGAAACTATTTCTCACCCTGTATAATGTCACAGAATTAGTCATGGGGTAGACTGGCCTGGGGAGAACCATCTGATAGTGGCCCCTGTGGCTCAGAGGCTCCTTTCTTTAGAAAGGAGAGCAGCTGAACAAATTCTGAGCTCCCACAAAGGCCCAGTGGCACATGGGGCAATCACATTGCCGCTTGATGAAAGGTTTGAGCACCATCCACCCCACCTCCCCTGGAGGGATGCTCAAAACTCCACCCACAGACTAGAGTTTGGGTCTTCATCAGCCAGAGGTTCTCTTCAAGGACGTTTTTACAGCATGTGCCTAGCCAACCAACTATAAGAAATAAAACCCAAACCTTAAACTAACACCTGTAAGGGCAGACTTAAACAAAAATTCTATTCTCCTATGTAGTCTGGCATTTCTTCTTTGAGGGGAGGGCATTAATCCCAAGTTACTAACTATAGTTTGGGGCAAGTTTTATCAGGGAACATCAGAGAGCAGGATAATAAAAACAGCTTACATCTGTGTGATGCGCTCACTTGTCAGCGTCTTTTCCCTGGCCACCTCCCCGCCAACCAACTGCAGGCAGGAAGCGCTGGGATCCTCACCCCCCATGACTTTATATACAAGGAAAGTGAGGCACAGGCAGCTCAAGTGACTTGCCCAAGATGGCACAGTGGGCAAGTGATTTCTACTTAACCACATCACTCCTAATTATGCCACATCACAGCCCTTTTGACTGGGGTGGGGGGGGAAGCCTGATAGTTGGTTTATTATGAGGCAACCAGGGATAATGCTTGGGCTCCACTGGTACCAGGCAGGTTGCCCAGCTGAAGGCAGAACGGTGCCAGATTGTAAAGAGGGGAGGCTCGGTGAAGATGGACTGGTTTGCTAGCTTGGCCAATCACCGTCCCTGCTTTAGGTGTAGCTCCCAATGGGACTGACTGATAAAGATTTCTCATTGCTGGGCTCATCCACCTTCACCAAATACTTTTCACAAGAATCCCTTCTTTGGGGCTGTTCCCCTGACATAGGCAAACTGTCCCCATGGAGTTCCCCACTTATTCCTGCAGTGTATGTGTTGGGGTGTAGGCACTGGGGGAACATATTGGGAAGTACAGCCAGAGTGGAGCAGGCTGAAGACGATGATGGAGCTGTTTTATGGATGGTGTACCGTCTCCGGCCATGCCCCAGCCGTTCTGCTTTGTCTCAGTCCTGCCTGCTACCAGCCTGTCCTCTGCTGTCCCCGGCACTGAGCGTGTTATTTCCTGGGTTCCAAGAAAAGCTCAAATGCCACCTCTTCTTTAATACTGTCTGTGCTTCCTTCTCTGGACTCCACAAATCATACTCTAGCAGCCTTTCAATCGTCCCTTGCGCTTCCTGCTGTCAGAAACTGTCTTGTTATTGCCTCTTGCCAGGACTGCAGGGCCCCCTGTCTGTTTCCTCACTATTGTATCTTCGGTGTCAAGAATAGTGCTTGGCACACAGCAGGCTGTCCACAATTATTTGTTGAATGAATGAATCAGTGAATGAAGACTTGACTAAGAGTTAACCTCTTTGCTCTTTTCCCACTAAGCCAGAGACCTTGCTCTGTAACAAAGCAATGGTATTTGTTTCCACTGAGCCTCTGGGACTCTCACCTGGGCCACTGTCCCTTTTGAGCCCCAGTATGGACTGAACTATGTTAGGCCCCAGCGAGGTCTGAGAACCCCAGGGCTGGGTGTAGGCCCTGGGCATATCTGGGGCTGGAAGACAGGCAAGTGCCTCCTTTCTGGTCTGCCCTGGTGACATCTGGTATGCCCTGGTCTGCCATGTGGCCTTCCCTACCTTTGGGAAGCAGAGGCTCCCGTCCCAGCAGCCTCTGCTTGGAAAGCCCTGCCCCATTTGTTGTGCTGGTGATGTCTGGGGTGTCAGTCACCCATGTGGTCCAAACAGGACCTGCCATCACAGACTTTGTTCTTTGGGTAGATCCCCAGAAGAAATACCCCTAATTTCACCCTAGAAATCGGGAGAGAATGAGCCTCTCTATTGGGACGATTGCTTTTTGGGTTGGTAGCGTTTGAAGCCTCATGAGAACAGAATGACTCACCAAGGGGAGTTATCATCCCACTGCCTCTTATCGATTCCCAGGGGTCATTGAGGCTCCTGTCCTATCCTTTCTCAGAAGAGGAACAGGTTAGTGAGAAATCTAAGAAATGAAAAGAGGGATTTGTGGACCCCAGGAGACCATTGTCTATGGGGAACATGGACTGTGTTTAGGTTTCTTTGGGTTCTCTTGTTTAGTTTCTTTTTTTAAATTCTCCTCTAATCTAAGCTCTTTTGGAAAAATCTCAGCCTCATCTAGAAGAACCAGGTGGTGTCAAGCAGGGAGCTGTGTTCTAGAAGGAGAACAGTGTTTTCCTGAGGGCCGGAAAGGGTAATGCCTGCAGGAATCGGAGTGATAAACCCTAAGAAGTGAGACTCAGGCTCAGAACCAAGCCATAAAACCAGTTCCCTTTCTCTGTCTCTGCTTGAATTTGGCAATTCTGTGGTCGCTTCAAGCATGGAGACTGTGCCTTGGGCTTTCTGGAAAAAGTCCTCTCACCTCTGTCCTTCCCCACCCGTCATACTACAGGACTGTCCCGGAAATCCGTCAAGACCCTTCAGCCTCAAATTGTGGTCTACAGGAGAAAGAAGAGCCCCAAAGCCTTGATGAACATTTCCTTTCTTGTAAGGAGCCTTCCTTGACTGACGAGTCTCTAGATCACATCATATTTTTAATCATGTGTTTACCGGCTGCCTCCTGGATTGCATCGTTAGGATTTCCCTCTGTGCTCCTGGCTCCCAACACAAAGCCTGGCACACAGCTGGCTCAGGAAATGCTGACTGGATGAACGGAGACTAGAACACATGGGTGACTGCAAAAATAAATGGAAAGTTCTTTCTTCCTGGATGAATTTACAAAGGATTCCCCAGAGATTACATATGCTGAAAGCTCTGTTTCTCGGTCTCCTCTGCACTTCAGATGTTGACGGAAAAGGAAATTGCAGGAACTCGACCAATGATCCCTTACTTCCACAGAAGCCTTCTCTGACCAACCCTCAGCAAGGTGTGTTAGGGGAACAGAGACTTTGGCTTGAGTATCTATTTCTGCAAACTATTAAACTTTTGAAAAATAATGGCAGAAATTTGGAAGATGTAGAGTGCAGTGTATATATACAGTATATTCTTCCTATCATCTATCTATCTATCTATCATCTATCTATCTATCATCTATCTATCATCTATCTATCTATCTATCTATCTATCTATCTATATCTATCTATCATCTATCTATCTATCATCTATCATCTATCTATCTATCTACCTACCTACCTACCTTACATTGTTCTCTAAAGCTGTCTCAATAATTTGTCAATGGCCAAATGTTTCCCCAGGGTTTTTATCTTCCTGAGAGCATGTCCCAGGAAAGCCCTAGTGACACAAGAGCCAGATGAAGGTCCCCCAAACTTTCCTATTGGTGGGCACATGGCTCAGAGATGCCAGTTACAAAGCAGAGAGAGTCCTGGGCTGACAGTCACGAAACCTGAGTTTGCACCATGCTGGCTGGGCAAGTCACGTCCTCTCTCCGGGTGCCAGTTTCCCCAACAATAAGATGTGGTGACTCGGCCGCAATTTCCCTCCTTCTCTAAGTTCCTCAGCTGTCAGCTAGGACTTTGGGTTTCCTTCATCTGAGGTCTAGATTTCCACCCAAGGCAGCGACAGGGATGGTCCCCATGCCTGCAGCAAGGAGAAGCCAGAGGGCATTTCCCTTGCCTAAGCAGAAATCCAAATCATGGTTTTCTTAAAGATGAGAAGTCTTATTTCAAGGGCCTTCCTTTGTCAAGTGTTTAAAGTTCCTTTGATGGTTCTTAGAATCCCTGGTCCTTCCAGAAATCACTTGACTTGTGATAAGAATTCTCTCTGGGGCAGTCTGAGAATAGCAGGAGGCAGCCGGCAAGCATGGGGACCTGCTGCTGTCCACGTCTGTGCAGACAGAAATGGGATTTCTTCCCCCTAAGGGTTTCCTTGGGCCTCTGGGGCTCACAAGGCTGCTTGCTAAAAAGAATATTTGGTCCCAGCTGGAAGGAGTAGTGATTTTGATATGAAAATCAAGAGCCCCAGCCCTGCTCCTGGCTTGTCCCTAAACTCAGCTCTAGTGGGAATGTGGACTGTGAGCTCTGATACGGTTGGAAGCCCAGCCGACTCGCCCCATCCCATTTCAGGCCACCAGGAGTCCCTGAGTGGTGGGCAGACACAGCCTCTCTGATTGGCTGAACACCGGGGCTGAGATTAGCTCTGGATTTAGTCCCTTTCTGTCCTGGAGCCTCTGGAGGCCCCACTTTGTAGTTTGGGTCCACATTTTTCAAAAAGAGCCGTTTTCCTTGAAATAGCATTTCTTCTTTTTTCTTTCCTTTTTTTTTTATTGTATCTCGATGCTAGAAGAAAAATGGCACATAACAGATATCCAGGTACAAATGAACATTTTCACAAACATCTTGCAAAACAACATCAAAGTGAAGAATACACTGTCTGTTTCATGACATGGTGTCTTTTTCAGAGCACTTAATTAGCTTTCCACAGCCAGCAACAGACAGACAAATCCCATCCACACAGGCAAGGGTCTGCCAGGCTCCAGAGCCCTCTTGGTAAATCAAAGCAGGTCATCGTGGGTAAAACATTTGGACACATTTCAAAGCATGTGTAACAAAGTGAGTAATCTTTTTTTTTCTTTTTCTTTCTTTTCTTTTTTTTTTTGCATTTGAAAAACAACAGAAAGAAAATCCCAAAGCAAATAAAGTTTGAAATGTAATGTAAAACCATGGTCCTTTGGGACTTTCCTTAGAGTGACCATTTCTTTTCAGGGAGTGGTACCAAATGCCCTTCGGGGAGTTCGGGGAGGAAGGTGATCAGGGACATAAAGTCTCAGAAATTACAGCATTGAGTAGCACCCACCCTGGTTGCCTTTTGACCCCTTGAGGTGCTTTTAGATTGAAACCATCTAAAAGCACACTCTTGGAATTTTATAAGGGCTGAGATAATCTTCTTAACTTGGGGTTTCAAAAAATAACCAATAAAAATGTATTTTTTAGCAGATTCTTTTCAAAGCTCTTGGTGTCTCCAAACCAAGCAGAGTGGAGGAATTCCCTCAAAATCAAAGGAACCATAAATGTAGATGCAAGGCCAGGCGACAGGTCCCGAAGTGGAAGAATACTGCTAGCCTCCAATTATCCACTCATTTGGTAGGAAGAATCTAGATTGGATGGTTGGAGTTGGAAAATGCATGAAAATGGCAGGGCAGGGAAAAAGGGAAAGAAAGCAGGCATTTTTCTGTCCCCGCTGGAACTACTTAGCTGACATGCTGGGGAAAATAAATCGTAAGAGGACTTTGATAACGTGTTGATTATGCAGCACCACTCTGCACATGTCAGCTGCATAATCCCCTCTCATAGAGATGCTCCGAGCTACCTGAGGACATCTGGGCTCTGAAACACGGTCACTCTAATAATCTCATCAGCAAATGAAACATGGATGCAACTTTGCAATGAAAACAAACAAAAAAATGTCACCACGATAGCCGTTGAGCTTGAATGACAGAAATGAAGGACGGAGATCTACACAGCTACTTAGCTCTTGACTTCAGGTTTTAAAAATTCAGAGTTAACAAAGGAAAATCCTTCGAATTCTGATTGGTCAATATTCCTGATGACTTCCTGGTCGGGAGGTGTTAGGACTGGTGGATGGCGGGTGAAAAACCGGTCGAAGTTTTCAGCATTTCGCCCACACTATGAAAGGGGAAGAAAAGAACTTGTGGTGGGTGGGGAAAAAAAAAACCAAAAAACAAAATAAAACAGAACCAAACAAAACTGGGTGTGGTTTTTCTCTAGTCCCTTCCCTTTCACTACCTCAGAGAGGCTGTTTCAATGATCAGAAATGAGAGCAACATAAAATGCAAAATCCTCATGACCTTTGGTACATGACCTTGGGCTCCCGACCTTCCATTCCTGTGACTTGCGAGCTGCCCCCAGTGTCCTTCGGGGCAGTCAGGAGCCGCATGGCAAAGGCATGAGATGGTGGGGTTGGTGGCATGCGGCATGTCCCCCCACCCTACCCCCAAGGAGTTGGCCAAGCTTGTCTTTGAAAGAGATGGATTAAGGTACCCAAGATGCTTCACATGGCACAGGATACAAGTAATGACCCAGTTATACATCACCTAGGAGATCCCAATATTTAGCAGCAGATCCCTCAAAGAATGGTCCTCTGGCTGTCAATCAGGAACAGCTGACATTTTCCAGTTCCACAGATACAGGAGTTTACAAACTCCAGTTCAGTGGAGAAGGATTCCAAGACCTGGGTTTGGTGCCTGACAGTGGCTGGGCGACCACGAGGCCCTGGGCAGCTGGATGAGTCACTGACACTTAATCACAAGGTGTCAGGAGTAAACTCAGCCATTCTCTTTCCAAATAGGAATGGAGCATGTGGGATGAAACACAAACCGGCGCTCTTGAGAGAAAACCATCACCATTTCTCACCCATCCTGTGCTCCTTTTACATGAAAAGGTCCTGGTTAGAGGCGGAGTTGTGACATGTGTGTGTGTGTGTGTGTGTGTGTGTGTGTGCATGTGGACACTCATGCATGGGTGCACACACATGCACATGCTAGTTCCCACCTCATGAAAAGAGATGAGTCACTAAATCTGGCATGCTTTGTACTTCACCAGCAAAACACATTTGCACAAAGCTCTAAGTGTTTCAAACGGTGTCTATAGGCAGAATCACAGCCTAATGATAATAAAACATAGTAGTTGTGATTATGACTGCTAATTTTTACTATGCATTTAGTACATGCTAGGCAGCCTAGAATGCTCTTTACTTGCATTATCTTATTTAATCTTCCCAATGACCTTATAAAGTGTGTACGATCATCCCTATTGGATAAGGAAGGAAACTGAGGTCATGGGGCTCATGTAATGTGCTCACGGCCACGTAGCTCATGAAAGCAGAAATGCAAAGCCATCCAGGTGCCTCTGATGTCACAGCTCCAATTCCTGGCTCCATTTTACAGGAAAGGCTGATAGGCTGAGGACTGACTGGATAATGGAGCAGAGCAGAGCAGGGGTGGGCAGTGGGGAGCAGTCAGGATGGGGAAGATGAGGTCTCTGAACGACAGAGAATATGGTTATTAAAATCATTGAGACAAAAAAAGTGGGAAAATTCAGGAAGACGACCATTTCCATTTTGGACATGATGACTTTGAGGCGACCTGGCACAGTTAGAAGTACAGATTTGGAGCTCAGGAGAGAGGAAGGACAGAATATGGAGAGTGGAAAAACTATAATAATAGTAATGAGACCATTGAGCGCTTTCCAGGCAATTGACATTTGCTAAGTGTTTCAAATACATCACCTTTTTAATCCCCGTAACCACCCTGTGAGACAGATATCTGATTTCTACTGGCCAATGGAAAAATTGCCCCTAAAACTTACAGCAGTAAAAGGAGCCTCAGTTTCCTGCTCTGTGATCCAGGGTAATTCCTTCCATATGGGGTTGTGATGAGGATAACGTGAGATAATGCATGTGACTGGTACAGGGCCTGGACTGAGTAAGTGCTCACTGCATCCTAGCTGATTAGCACCATGTGATTCTCGTTTTCCCCCACAAGCCCCTGCAGAGAGCATATGCTTCCTACAATGGGGTGTTCTCTCGATGTTTAAGTTTTAAATACTGAGAAAACAGCCTCACATTTTTAAAAGACTCATGTCAAACTTAAAAACATATGTCTGTTATTCCAAGCTAAACTGTTTCAACCACTTTGATATCACAAAAAAGGAGATGTGATTCCCCACCACACAGTCAAGACTTGAGGTCCAATCTGCTGGCTCGTGTGGAAGCTTTTGCCCACAGGAGGATGGACCATGAGGCTTAGCACAGTGGTCAGGGTTATTATCCAGATTCTTCCATTGTTGACTTGTTTTCTCATTCGAGAAATATTTACTGAGTACCTCCAATGTGCCAGACCCTGTGCTGATAGTAAATGACAAAATTCATGCCTCATGGAACTTAACTGGGGAAGAAAGGCATCAAACACCTAAATAAAAATATAACTGGAGGTGTAAATATGCATTTTAATGCCAGATGGAGATAAGCGATGCTAAGAAAAATAAAGTCATATCAGGGATAAAGAGTGAAGGTAATGCCATTTTCCATAAAGCGGTCCTCTCTGAAGAGATGACCTTTGAGCAAACCCTCAGTGAAGAGAGGGAGGGAGCCATTGACTGTCAGAAGGAAAAGCATTCTAGGCAGAGGGAACTGCAGTGCAAAGGCCCTGAGATAGGTGTTCCCTTGGCATAACCACCACACAACAATAAGGCCAGTGTAGCCAGAGTAGTGACAAGTGGGAGAGGGGTCAGAGAGGGAACCAGGAGCCGGATCATGGACCTCACTGGCCAGACAAGGATGCAGGATTTTCCTCTCAGCATATGAGAAGCCACTGGGGAATTCTGGGCACTGAGTGGTAGGCTTTGACTTATTTGTGTATGCAGATCATTGGTGCCGGGTACGAAGTAGACTGATGGGTGTGAAGCAGTGATGGAGACAGTGGGATGAGTTAGGAAGCTGCTGCAACAATCCAGGGAAGAGTTGGTGCCAGCTTAGAGGAAGGAGGAAGTGGGGACGTGGGTGGAAAGATGTATTTGCATCGGGTGTATATTTTGAATTTAGAGGTGACGAGATTTGGTGGGGTGGGGAATTTGAGGAAGAGAGGACTTGTTGGTGACCCCAAGAATTCTGGCCTAAGCTACTTGGTAAGTGGGGGACCCTAGAGGTAGCACACATTTGGGGGGGAATCAAGCCCTTGGTTCCATTTATGACGAGTTTGAGAGTCTGGTGGTGACGTCAAGGATGCGGGATTCCCCTCAGCTGCAGCATGGGGACTGAAGAAGGGCAGGAGCTGGACTGCTGGCAGAGGCAGTTGGAAGGATAGGAGATGGCTGCATCACCCTAAGGAGAGAGGTGGTCGGTAGGGCGTGGAAAAGGGATGCAACTGGAAAAAGAACAAGAAGGTACTGCGGGCAGGGACTGCTGGAGGGCTCCGGCCGGTGGTAAGGCTGGCCGGCACAGGCTTCCCGGCAGCCTGGGGGCTGGGACCCAAACCAGCATAGGAAGCATTTAGCTGAGACACAGAGTCTTCAAGAGGCCAGTTTTCTTTAAAAACCATCCATCTCCCATCCACACCAGAAGGCTGCGGCTTGGCAGGGGCCTCCCCAGAGGCTGTGATGGGAGACAGAGAAACAGCTTCTGGCAACTCCAAGTCTCCCCTCCCACCGCTCCCCGCCACTGCCTCAGAGAACAGTGAAATCTTTAAGTGAGATAGCAGAGACGAGACGCAAGAACAGGGGTTAACCAAGGGGACACAATACACCAGGAGCGTGATTTCCCTCCTAATAAGTAGCTTATGGGGCTGGCAGATCACAGCCTCCCTAAGTGTTTCTGTGTTTTTTCAAATGGAGCTGTCACTGCCCATTAGCTTCAGGAACGCTCCGTAAATGGAGACGTCAGCCCTTGGGAAGCACAGCTCAGATCAGTTCGGGCAGCTCGGTGGCTGGGATCTAATTACAAGCGCAGCATGGACCACACCTGCCCCTCTGGCTGTCCTGCATGGCTACTTTGGCCTCACTCAGCTACTAAAAGAAAGCCCAATCCCCTTGTCACCAGGGTACACCACTGGGGCTCCTAGATTAGGGACAGGAGGCCAACACCAGCTAGGTTATTTAAATCACATGGCGCCTCTTCCAGGGTTGGAGAGGGAAGCAAGGATTTTGACTTGTTCAAATGTGCCCTGAATTTAAGAACCTAGACAGTTTGAAAAGCTTGCCTATGAGCTGTTCTATGGGAGCTTTTTTTTTCTCCTCCTTTCTAATTTCTGTTTCACTGTGTTAATAACAGCTCCAAGTCTAGCTGTCAAACGTGGAGTTGGAAGTCACAGAAGCCGCACGGATCTTTCAAAGATGCCAACCTGGTTATGTTACTTCCCTGCTCATATCTGCCGTGGCTCCCCGGGGCCCAGAGCCCCCCTCCTCGGCACAGCTCACAGGGCTGTTGAGGAGCTGGCCCTGGTCACGGTCACCGGACCCTCACTACCCGCTCTCTGCATCTCTAACACCCCTCCAGTGGCACTGAGTCATCCCAGCTTCTACGACACTCTCACCTCCAAGCCTTTGCACAGGCTGCGCCTCTACCAGGACCACTTGCCTTCCACCTTGTCTCCCTCACCAGGGTATCGCTTATGAAGCCTTTCTATCCCCAGACAGATGTCACTTCCTCTAGGATGAGTTTCCTGGACCCCTCCTCTGTAGTCCTGGGTGCATCCCATCGAGAGAGAGGATGTTCATCCAAAAATTGTTAGGAAAAAAAAAAATTGACATCAACTATCAACCAATAGGGAAAGAAGAAAAAAAATTAATGATACATCTCTTTGATGTATTACCATGCAAAATGCTTTTAAAAAGTAAAAGAAGTTGTAGACGAATATTCAATGATGTCATTACATATAGTTACTAACAGCGTGGACAATATGTTCCCATTCTATAAATCATACACACAAATGTGAACGAATATCTGTATGTATATTATTTATATGCTTATAATGATGGGGACAGTTACAGACTATTTAATTTGTCCTTTATCTTGTACGTTTGATTGTGTTTTTGAGAATTTAACTAACAATCAGGTAGGTTTCCTGCTTTTTATTTTTGTAGTAGGAAGAAAACCTCAAAAGCTATTTTAAATAAGGGAGCTATGGCCGTGGGAGAAAGGGGGAAACAGAAATAAAAAGAATGGGAATATTTAGCTAAATTGTTAAGATTTGCCTGATGCTATTTAATGTGCTTCATCTTAGTTAAAATCTCTAAGATCTCCCAAGTGGTCACCCTAAGTGTATTTTGGTGCCCAGGGGATGATGACAAAGGCTAGTATTTAGGTCCTGGGCATCTTTGGCCAAGCAGAGTGCTGGGCATTGGAAATAGGATGACATGGAAGAGGACCCTTGTCCTTGTCGTCATGGAGCTTGCGGTCTAGTGGACGAGAAAGAGGCACCACAGGCCACTGCTAGGTCCCACGGGATGCGTGCTGTCACTGGGCGAGGAACCCAGGAAGCGCCAGGAGATGACATCCAAGTGGAGTGGGGCCAGAAAGACAGACTTTGGTTCTTCGGAGGAGAGAGAGAAAGAGCCCACCGAAGAAATGGAGGTGAAAAATAGGCAAGGGACAGAGCAAGACGGGGTAGAGGACAGATGCAGAGCAGCTGGAGAAGAGGATTCGGGCCCCCACACTGCTCACTGCCTAACCGGGGCTGGTAAAGTGAGGCTCAGGCTAAAGGGACCTTCCCGCCCGGCCGCCATCAGAACTCCAGCGCGTCTTCAGCAGCCAAAACCAGAAGGTCACAGTGAAAAATTACCCAAGCCAAACAGCCTGGTAACAAGACAAAGGAGTCTTTTTCTCTTAATGCGCAAATTCCGTGAAATTCAGCCTCTTTTTTATGCCTTCAGGCCCACAGCAGGGGACACAGGAGGGGCCCACCCAGTGAGAAAGAACCACTAAGCACGGACTCCACGCATATTTGATCATTTTTCAAGCCATCTGTGGGCCAAGGGTTTTCTCCCAAGTGGAGTCAGGCACCATTCAGCATGGTCTGGCCTTTGGCAAAGAAAAGAAAGATTAAAATCCCCTTTACTGTGAATAATGAAGGTCCCTTGCGATCCGGGCATTTGATCTCGTGCAGACAGGAGCAGGTCAGCAAGAGCGGGGTCTTTTGTGCTTCATAGCTAGTTTTGCCTTTTTTTTTTTTAATTTTCAATTTATAATAATGTGCAACATTTTGTTTTCCTCCAGATCTCAGTTTAAATGCCACGTCCTCAGAGAAGCTATTACGGATCACCTCCAAATAAAGCAGACCTCCCATTCTCCCTTCCTGTTATTCTCCATCAGGGCACCCTGCTCCCTTCTTTCACAGGAAATAAAATATTTGAATATCCCGACCCATAGTCACATGCCGATGTCTTTGCTTCTCTGTTAATTCACTCACTTCCTATCTAGACCATAAGCGCTGTGAGAGCAGGTGCCACATCTGTTTTGCTCAGCACTGCATATCCAGGACCCAGCACCGGGTCTGGCACACAGTAGGCGCTCCAGATTGTCGAGTGGATGAATAATAGTGTATATTAAGTGCTTACTATGAGCAAGATACTGTGTAACTGCTTTTCAAGAATTATCTCATTTAATCCAACAGTTCTATTAAGTCTTTGCTGCATAATGAGAGAACTTCAGTCTTTGATCCTCCCAGATCTAACAACTGATCCAGACTCTTCAGTCAACCTTCTTATTTATCGCCGAAACAAACAAGTTGTTCCAAGGCACCTTGGAAATTAAATGACAAGTAAATGACAAAACTCTTCTTAATTCCAGCGCCCCAGTATCTTTATTATGTTAACATTTTGGTCTGGGTCCTGGACAGCTAGCAGCATAGAGGGATGTATGTTTTTTGATCTTTAAACAAATGTAGAATCATTACGTTGTCCTTTATCCTACTTTTTAAAAACTAGATGAAATACACTTTGAAACGTTTTCCCACGTCCACAAAGGATCATATTTTTCTCATGTATTCTTCACCTTTCATCCTAAACCCATGCTGCTGGCTTCAAATAAATTAGCCCTGAAATAGCAATTATCCCTTTTGTTTGCCTATGTTTTTATAGCTTTGATTCTCACGGGTCTGTGAGATAGGCAGGGAAGGATTATCTCTACATAACAGATAATTTGAAAAGTTAACAATCTGGTCAGGTTCATAGAGAGTAAAGGAGAGCAAAGATCCAGAGTCGGGTCTGTTTGATCACAAGACCACAGGCTTTCTACTATATCCCACTGCCTTATAAATTGTATCTGATTGCGTGGCCTGGGCTTGAAAGTTGACCTGGGTACCAATCCTGGCACCATCAACACCCAACTATACAACCTCAAAGCAAGTTAGCTAAGTTCCCCGAGCCAACTTTTCTGTTAAACAGATTTACCTTGTAGTGTGCGGTAAGGATGACTTGATAAAATGCACAACCAACATTTGACAGGGTATCTGGCAGCTGCCGCTGAATGCTGACAGACCCAGTCCTGTCCAGGAGGCTCATCTCATGGGTGCGGCTGTGCTCTGGCTACAGAGGGGTCAGGCAAGCCCTGCCACACTCCATCTTATCCTAGGATATGACCATTACAGTTACAGACACTTAAAAAACAAGCCAAAATCTTTCACACTAAGGCTGATGGGGGATCTGAGGGAGCCTCATAGTGAAGCCAGGCTCTGGGGCTCCCAGGTAGAAGAACTGAGGAAAAGATGTGTGCTCAGGGGCAGGAGGGCCATGTTTTCACTCTCATCTAGTCTCACTCCCTTGGAAAAACATTCCAAACAGATTCACATGCCCCCTCTGAGTTGTTTTTCATACCCTTCTTGGGGGGCATTCTGTGGCATTTTTAAAAAGAAATCGCACATGTCAAAAGCAAGAAATAAACATTTTTCTTTCCCTTTTTGGATCATGGATATGTCTTAGCCCTCCAAGTTCTGCTGTTACTGGACATCTTCACAGAGTTGGCATTTCTACCAGGCTGTAGAGGTAGGAGGAAAATCAGTGAGCTCGGTGCCATAAAATGAAAGAGAGGGGGAACTTAAAAAGGAGGCAGTCTCTGAATTTACCTACAGATACACTCACACATGTGGGGAACTTGGAAGCTATTAAACGAATGAAATAGATGTCCCTGTGCTGATAAAAATCTCCAAGATGGAAGGAAGGGCGTAAAGCAAGCTGCAGACATTGAGCACAGCATGCTAACATCCTTGTGCATGGTGTGGAGTATCTCTGTGCTTGAACACAGCCTCTCTGGAAGGTCACCCAAGGACCTGGTCACTGTGAGTGGCTCTGGGCAGGAGAACCCAAGGAACCTAGCTAGGGGTCAGAGGATGGGGGTCAGGGTAGCTTAGTTTCACTGTGTAGTTTCTGATGCTGCTTGAATATTTTACTCTTCCAGATTCCTTTTTTTTTTAAGGAGAGAAGATCAAAGACCCAAGTAATATGGTGAAGTTGAGAAAGATAGACAAGACTAGGAGAAGAGGCCATTTTCTGGTCATTGATGACTCCATGAGAGACATTTCAGTAGAATGATGGGCCAGAGTGCACCAAACTGAGGAAAGAGTGGATCCTAACATAGAACTAACTGGCAACTCTTTCAACAGTTTATGTGAGAAGATAGGGCAGTCACCCTACTAGTAGGAAGGAGGGATCCCAGGTTTGAGGAAGAGAATTTTAAGATGAGAAAGACAGCATGTTTATGTGTTGAGGATGAGCCAGAAAAGCATCTGAGTGGACATCTGTTGGGCTGGTTTTGCCTGCTCAGCAGGTATTCCCTCTTTTTCTGGCAATGGTGGCTTCATTTTTCTTGGAGGACTCACTCCTCCTTTCTCAAGATGTCTGGTTTGGGTAGGGGTAGGCCCAGCCTCTGGGCAGGTGACCCACACCTGGCCAATCGGCACATTCCATCGCCCAGCATGATGACCGCTGTAGAGATGGGCACGTGATCCAATATCTTCCAATAAGATTGAGTCCCAGGCTGCTGGAAATTTTAGGAAAAGGAAGCTTTTTTTTTTTTGGCAGAAGTTGCTAGGATAATGGGATGTATGTCTGGAGTAGCAACATGCCCAAGGAAGCCTTCTGAAAATGAAGAATGAAATCAACACAGAGGAATATGGAGATATAGAGAAATGGATTCCCTTTGACATTGTGTGAGCCCCTGGCTGCAGCCACAACTAAATAGTTGATATTTTGTTGTCGTTGTTGTTTAAAAGTCAGTTTGAATCAGGTTCCGATTGGTAACCACAGGAGCTTTGATTAATGGAGAGAGAAGCTGCAGGCACACACTGCGCAGAAGAGATTCACGAAGGAGCTGGGAGGATGGGGGGGGTGGTCAGAGCAGGAGGGAAGGGTAAGGCTTCCATGGGGTGGCGCCCCTGCTTGCTGACGTATATACAGGGGAAAGGAAGTCGAGGTCGAGGTTGAGGTCAAGGTCAAGATAACTAAGCAGGTGCATGGAGGGAGCAGGAAGTTGGAGGCCACCCACCCACAGGCACCCATGGGTCGCAGTTTCCCCCATGACTTAGGAAATGAGGTTATCAGCTGAAATCACGAGGACTGGAACTTTAGCAGGGGGACCTTCAGAAAAGAGAAGGTTTGGGGACTTGTTTAGAGAACTCAGAGAGGGACTGAGTGGCAAGGCGAAGGGCCTGGCTGAGAATGGAGAGCCTGCATTCATGGAGGCTCAGAGGGTCAGGTTACTTGCCCATTTTACTCAGCTGTCGAACAGCACAGCAGGTGTCTGCATCCTGGCTCCACCTGACTTCCAGTCCACACCCTGCTGGACCTAGTCTCCCTGGATGCATTTGCTTATCCTCTCCAAGTTCTCCATCCAAGCCCTTTGGTCAGTAGCTTTCTGGGACATTGTGATAACAATTACAACCTGGGCAGGGTCGATGGCAGAATCTGAAAAGCTGGACTTCAGGAACACCCATCCAACAGAGCCCATGCCCCGGGAAACTATTTAAACTTGGGATCAGACCAAGAACAGGTCAAATCCCACTTCTGTGCAGCTGAGTTTGGGAGAGGAGAGAAGAAACATCGTAGAGGCCATAAGTATGGGCTTAGGAGGTGAAGAAATAGGACTTTAAATTAAATTGGCATATGGACTTACTAGCTGTATGACCATGGGCAAGGTACTTAACCTCTCGAGACTGTGTCCTCACCTGCATGGGGAAGGTAATAACAGCATTTATTTCACCAGATGGTTGTAAGGATGAAATGAGATTTGAAACAAATAGAGTGCCCTGCTCTTTAGTAAAATTAAACAATTTCATAGAACATGCCTGACCCATTTTATTGTTACTGTTGTGGACAGTGTTATTAATTAAGTCCTGCATCCATTAAATGGAGGGCCAGTTTATTGTCTTGGTTCTGTTATCTTCCCTTTTTAAGTCACTTAGGCAAATCTTGCTCACCTATAGAAAGGAGGAGTTGAATTTTGCTTTTAAGCTATCTTTCAGTTCTTGACTTCTGTTATATTTCAGTGGTTATTGCCAGACATATCCTAACAGTTTCATGCTCTCTCCCAGCATGTGACCTTCTCGTCTACCATTTCGATTCAAACTGTTGGCTTCTCTGCCAGGGGAGAGCTCAAAGTCATGCACTTGGCAAGTGATTTAGGAACTTTACTTGGCCCAGGAGCCTGCCAACTTGAACCATCCAAAGGGAGCCTGGTTTGCTCTGCAGTTTAAATAGGTTCTCCATGGGTGGGTGGAGGGATGGGAAGAGAGATAGGCAGACTCCAGGCTATGTGGACAGAGTCCTAAATGACTCATGGCTATTTGCTAGTCAGTGAATGAATGTAGCCTAATATTCTGATTAAGATCTCTGCAAACTGCACACTCTGGATAGCCCAGAGAACAAACAGAACCGAGTGGGGAAAATGTCTACTCCTTAATGAGCCCGTCCTGAGTGCCTCATTTCTGCTGCTGCTGTGGCCCGCTTTCAGAGGTTATTCAGTGTCTGCTGTTGTTGTCAGCCTCGAAATCAAAGCCTTAAGGAACAAGTGAGATTTGCATCTTTTAAAATCCTGCCAGTGAATTGTACAAGGTGTGAATATGCTGCTTGTTTGTTGCAATATTTTAAAATAAATTTTAAATCATTTGAACTGTAAGACTACTTAGTCTCCCTATTATGTAATAGACACCATTCAATCACGGCTCTCTCCCACTGGCACAACACAAACTTTAAAAGGGGCTCCAAGTGCTTCTAATAATCCTTCCAAGGATGTGAGGCAGTGCGGAGTCCACGGCTCAAGTCCTGGTGCTGCCACCTGCCAGCTCCTGGACCTTGAGCGGGTGTCCTAATCTTTCCAAGCTCCATGCCTTCATCTGCAGTATGGCGACAATGACACATACCTCATAGAGTTGTTTTGAGAATTAAATGAGGTAATGCCTGGAAGGCACTTAAACAGTGCCTGGCATAGACGACGACTCAATATTTTGCCCAACATAAATCCCGATTTTCAAAAAGGTATTGTTCTCTTGAGCCTTTGATGCCTTTGAGGAGCTAGATTCTATTTTTAAATAAATCATAGTAAGTTAAAGATCCCTTTCTTAAGCCTTGAATTTGGAGTTTTAATAGCAAACATACAAAGGTTACACTTTGTGGCTTCAATTCAGAAATGTCAGCACATCAAACACACATGCAGATCCACACACAGAAACACTCATACAGTGTAAAGGGCAATTAGGCTTGGAGGAGAATGTCACATGAGCAGAATTGCAACTCATTAAAGCAGTACTTGAAGCTTTTGACTTCAGCTACATAAATAATGTTTCAGACGTCAGAATTACTGAGAAACCAAGTCCTGCGTGCATGATTTACATTCTGAAGCAGGTGAGCAGTTAGACTCCCAGAGGATGGGGCAATGGTATGTGATCAGGTAACCTATGCAGTATTTGGGGAATACTATGAAATGAAAGGCCATAATAAAGTAGAATGGGGAGCAGGGCCCTGCTTTTCTAGTTTGCAAGATTCCAAGGCTTCCCTGATATGCAGATGCCTCAAAATTGTATGGGATTTTAGGTAAAGTGAAGGTGAGTATAGGTACCAAGAGCAGAAATGACTGGAATCAGTCTATCACACAGGTGGGGTTGGAATTGGCGAGGCTGACACCCAGGCTGGAAGGCAAGGAAGGAGGGGTGAACATGCTGTCATGTCTCAATAGTTCTGGATGGCTGCCCAAGAGGAAAGGCCAAGGGAAAGGGGCTCTTCTTAATGCCTACTTCTCAGCTACTTCTCCCCCTGCCCAGAGCAAACTGACCATCAGACTGATCATATTTTAGGACAAAAACAGAGCCACATTAACTAGTGGGCAGGCCGCTGTACACACCCCAGTGTTTTAAGACTCCATGGATTGTAATGAAGCAGGCATCCTGGTGACCTAGTTACTTTTCTCTCGCCCTTCAACTTGCTCCATCTATGCTGCCAGCTGAGTAAGCTGATGCAAGGGCCGCCTCCAGGGGGCACCTGGAGCATAGAGCCCAAGGCGGCGTCCCTACTTGGCTCTCACAGTGAGCCCTGCGTTAGACGTCATGACCACTGCTCGACTTCACTAAGGCAATTCATAATAACCCATGAGTGCCATCAAAAGCTCAATCAGGCATTTTGATGCAAACGTACTAGGCCAGCATATCTTGTACTGTGACATTACGGCACCACATACCACAAATTCTGCAATAAAACATGCTCACCCATGGGGTGGCCTCAATGCGTCACCCTCTTACAGCCACACCCTGAGCTGATGGTCCAAAGGGGTCTCCTCCATCACAGCCCGTAACATGCGGAACACCCCACCTGACAGGAAGGAGTACAAGCCATTGCACAATCACAGCCTGCAAGCCAGCACGCTGAACCTCCGGAAGCTTTCCTGACAACCGATTTCATTTCACCCTCCTTCTCACCAGGCCCAACAACTGGCAACCACGCGGCCCTGCCATGGAGCAATTATGCAGGCAGTCTGAAGAAGGGATCGCCTTCACCCGTCCCCTCATGCCCCTTGGGGTAATTACTGAGTACCGAGCAGGTGCCAGGCACCAGGGAAGGGCTGGAGGGAAGATGAACACAACCTGAAGGCCCTCAGCGGCACCACCCTGTCCCAGTGCCCACCACCTCCCGCCCGGATTATTGCAGGAGCCTCATAAATGGTCTCCCGATTTCCCCCTTGGACCTATGGCAGTTAGAGTGATCCTTTGAAAACCCAAAGTCAGACCATGCTATTTCTCTGCTCAAGGCCCTCCAATGGCCACCCATCCTAGTGTAAAGATGGTACTTAGTAAAGCCAAGCATCTTCCAGTGGCCTGCCCCACCTGCCCCTTGCGTGGCCTTGTTCATCTCATCTCCTTTTACGTCTCCCTCACCCGCTCAGCTCAGCCACCTGGATTCCCTGCTCTCCCTTGAACATGCGGGGCAAGCTCCTGCCTTAGGGCCTTTGCCCCATCGCTGGCACCTGAACCACTCTTCTCCCAAGGTATATACATGCTCCCTCCCTCCCTCTCCTTCTTCCCATCTTTGCTGGGAAGTCAATTCCTCAGTGAGGCTTTCCAACCACCCTCTTTAAGACAGATCTCCCCCAGCCTGGCTCTCCCAGTCCCCCTGACTTAGGTAATGTGCCTGTGTGCTGGTAGAGGGCTGGTGAATTCATGCTTTGAAATGTTTATCTACTTCGAACATATCCACTGATTTCTGTTTATCATTTGCCTGGTCCCTCTAGAGTGTAATTCCATGAGGGCAGGGAATTTTATTTATGTTTATTTCTGTGTCTCCAGTGCCTAGAATAGACCCAGCCTCAATAAATACCAACATGTGGGTGCCCCACACCTCCTAGCAACATCCCCACCAGAGCACAGAGGCAGAACACACTGCTTTTCACTCCACCACGCACTCAGCCACATATTCTGCCTTCTGCACAAGACTAGCACCTCCCACCCCCCACGCAATGACCACAAGAGCCTGCTGGGTGCCCTGAGCCACATTCAGCAGCACGTACTGTACTAGCATTTACACACCCCTTCAGTACAGCCTTCACCATCCTACACAGCACACCAACTACAGCAGGACCTGCCACTCCTCCTGCTGGCTGGTGGCACCCCACAGTACATGTTCTCGCCCCAGCTACACAAGGGAGCCTGTGGTCCAGTGGCATCCTACCACCTGGGAGCCTATCAGAAATGCAGAATCTCAGGTCCTACCCCAGACTGGCTGAATCAGAATCCACATTTTAACCAGATACCAGGTGACTCGTGTGTGCACACTGGAGTTTAAGAAGCTCTGCTAGGCTATGTTGTGGTCCCCACAGCTTTGCACAGGGCAATGACAGACTGCAGGACTCACGGCCCTCTCTACTCAGAGTCCAGCAATTCATATACCCCAGCACACAGGTGCAACCCCACAATGCCATGACACATACAATTCAGCACCCGAATCATGTCCCCTTAGAAACCAGGTAGTAACTTACACAGAACCAACTGATGTGAGATGCCCTTCTTAACATGAGAAAAACACCCTGTTCTCTAACATGTATCCCCAAAGCATCTCCGATGGTCCCTAGCACAGGGCATTGCAGCATCCTATTTTACAGCCCTTCATTCATTCATTCATTCATTCAGTAAAAATGATCAAACACCTGTTAGGTTCTAAATCTTAGGTTAAAAGCTGGGATTCCACACTGGAAAAGATAGCCATAATCTTTTGGTCTAGTCAAAAGACAGACATGATATTGAATAGGTAATCACAATAAAGTGTGATGAGTTTGTTGACAGGACACTAGCAGATGAGTCCTCCTCCGGAAATAGTAAGAGCCTCCTTGAAGGGGTGACAGTCTACTGATTGGATAAGGGGGAAGGAGCCTGGCACCAGGAGTAATGGGGTGGGGGCAGCACGGGAAAGGGCGCTGGGCATCCCAGGCAGATGGCTTTACAGCGACAAAACCAGGGACTCAAAAGAAGGCACTGCACATGTGAGGAACTGGCAGAAGCTCAGAAATGCTTGTTCCCGGAGTCAGGACCCGAAGCTGGGGAGGGGGCAGAGGCTGGACCTTGGAAGACCCCAAAAGCCATATATGCTAAGAAACAATTGACATTATTCTGGGGGAAGCAGAGAGCTGTTGGGGGAGGGAGGCTTTAAGCAAGAGAGAGACACAATCAGATGCATATTTAAAAAATTACTCTTGTGTCCTGAAACAATACACCGAGGCTACGTATTTCAGTAGTTTCAAACAACACTCTGCAAACAGCTCCTTGACACAATAAAAGATGGCACTGAGAACAACTTAAAAACTCATTTTAATGAGCCACCCATAATAGAAGCCTTCACCGATGTGTGAATATAATCCTGTTATTGCCCCATGTTTTTTCTCCTGCCGCACTCTATTTAATAGCATGCACGAATCAGGAACAATGGCAGATACCTGCACGCCTTTTTAATATCCCGCAAGGCACGTGGCACTCTGCACACAGCACGGTTCTTTCGGAAGGTGTGGGAAACGGAAATGTGAAATCCTTGGGTGTGGATGGGGACTCTAAGGCTGGCATCTGCACTGTGAAAGGCATATGCGCAGGTTGAATTCCATGAGTGGGTGGTCAGCTTAAGGGATCAAGGGCAGTGCTATCTTCCCTTTAGAGCTGGTGGCAGAAAATCCTGACACATATAACTCAGTCCAGTCACTGTACTTTGAAAGTCACTGTAACCCATGCAAGGGCATTCAAGACACTGGCTGGTTGGAAACCACATCAAATGCAGAACCGTTGAAGGATCCTGTCAATCACTATTGATTACTGTAATCTTTTTGTATTATCAATGATAAACACGACTACTTTTTCCTGAGCACCTTCTATGAGCCACACACTGCATAAGACCTTTTATATTCATTATTGCTTAGCAAGGATAGTCAAAATATTTAACCAGTAAGGATGGACTCTGGTTGTAAATAACCAGTACTCCCAGGAACTGGCTAAATGTCAATCTGACTGTGAGTAACCACAACCCCAGAGGTTACACACGGACCGTCTGTGGGTCACATATGGCTCATGAATGTATTTTCTTTGGCCTGAACTTAATTTAATTTTTAAAAATTTGTTGCCAATATATAAAAAAATAGTGAGATTTCATACGAAAATTCTGATGGAGAAATGCAAAGCCTGCATCCCCCCTGGGGAAACTTGGCTGGCCAGTTCCTGGCTCAGAAAAAGGTACTGTTATTATGGAGAATATCAAAACATTACAATTAAGTAATAATCAACAAGATCCTCTAACTGCTCACCGAGAGAAAATACCTACTGAGCTTGTAGATAGGTTGCCAGCTCTCCAGTCCACCTCTGTCCCTACCAGCTGGCTTTTCCGCATGAACATTACTCGCTGGGCCTCTCAGTCATCTGATTCTGTGACCTGTTCCCAGAAGCCACCACCCCTCACCCAGACTGGGCGACAACCAGCATCTCCCTCTTACAAAGATTTCTTCCTTGCCACACCCCTCTGGGCTCTGCCTAGCTCCCCTGCCTGAGCTTTGAAACAAAATTCCAGAGCAGAGATTCCCAGCCTGGAGGTTCCCACGCCCGGGGGTTCTGACTCAGGAGGTCTGAGGTGGGGCCTGAGAATTCCATTCCTAAAGTTCCCAAGTGAGCCTGCTGATCTGAGGATCATACTTGGAGACCCATGGCTCTACAACTACAGAATGAAGCCCAAATGTCACTGGGTTCAATGCTCATGGGGATGGAAGCATTTCACATCTTTTCTCTGGCCAGTGAGAAGAGAGGTCCATGTTTTGAGACCTCACGAGTAGCCCCTCAAAACCCAAATGAGCTGTGTCCCACCTCCAAGTTCCCAGATTCCTGAATGGACGACCATTCTCTTCTGAATGGCTTTCTGATCTTTCTCCAAATCATTTAATAAAAGTGTGATACTACTGCCTGACATGCAGGGCCCCGCCCCAGACCCAGGTGTGCACATGAACCGTATCTTAAGGAATAGCATCAGCGGAATTCGACAGTGTTCTGCCCCTCAAAGACCCTGCACCAGACATTGATCAATGTGCAGCACCATGAACAAAAATAATAACCAACTCTCCCAGAGTGCCTACTATGTGCCAGGCATGTACTGAGCTCTTTATACATCATACCGAACCTCTGATGGAGAAACTATTGTCATCGCGGTATTACTGATGATGAAACAGAGGAGCAGAGAGGGGGACTGACACGTCCAAGCTCACCGGCTCTAGAATAATCAAGAGATTGTTGGACCCACTGTATTCACTGAGGTTCAGACACTATTTTAAACATGTTGTGCTCAATCCTCTGTCTGTATTGCATGTCGATTACCTAGAGGACAATAGGCACCTAGAGGTGATGTTGTTTGGGACATGCTTGCAGGCGGGAGAGGTGGGTGTTGAGGCAGGACGTCACAGGATTCAGGAGTAAGGATAAGACAGCATCTGCAAATGTCTGAAGGATACTCTACAGAGAAAGAGGCTCTGGATGAAAGGACAGGACCTGGGGCTGGCAGTTCTGGGGAAGCTGATTTGATATCAATATATCAGTTTGTGACAACTGCACAGCTGCAGCATGGAACGGGCTGCCTCTAAACAACCTGGTTTCCTAACACCAGGAAGTGCCCAGAGAGAAACAGGACTGATTGGGGATGCTGTAAGGCTGTGATTCCAATCATCTGCCTGGAAGGGAAAGTGTAACACCAGGGCATGTGAGAGTCGTCTGGGAGGCTTTCTTAAACTATACCCCTTTTGCCCCAGGCATTCTGCTATGCCTCTAATGGAGTCAGACTGTCTGAGGTTTGACTCCTCGCTTTATCACACACTGGCTGAGCGACCTTGGTCACAGCACTTAACCTCCTTCAGCCTGCATTAGGTGGAATCACTGTGTCTGCCTAAATAGGTGATTGTGAGGATTTAATTAGATGCTACCTGTAACGTACTTAATGTGGTGCCTGGCACATAATAAGGGGCCAAGAAGTTCATCATCATGACATCAAAATAACCACCATTATCAATGTCATCTTCCACCTTCACATCTAAGATCCTTACAACTTCAGGTTTCAGTGACCATGTTTATGTTCACTTTTCAGCCTCAGTCTGCAGTTTTTACAACCCATAATGACGTCACCAGGGCTCCCCTCTACTTAATCAAAAAAATATCCTCCCAGGTGTATCATAGTTCTGGTTAATTCAGTGCAGACTCCCGCTCCCCAGGGGCTGAGAAGTACTCCCTGCCGAGGCTTTAGGGATGGAAAAGCCTCCCATGTATACACGACCATGGGAAATGTGAGACTTTCATTCGAAGCCAAATCCACACCCAGAGCCTCCAGGAGGTCTATGAGCCAGGACATCAGCTTCTGCTTCGTTCTGTTTTGCCTGGAACAGGAGCTGGCTGGAGGTGCTGTCTGATTTTGTGACTCAGATGCGGTGTATGTTTCAGAATTAAATTTAAATACTGCTGAGATAAACAACATGACCTTTCCAATGTCAGTATGACGAGAAAATGACACAGTTGAACCCAGGAAAGAACAAGGGCAAAATTAGATTCTTTATCACAGTCCAAAAATGGATCTGAACTCTGCTCACCAAAGAACCATTCCCAAAAAGTGGCCAGCTAAGACATTTACAGTAATTGAATCACTACAACAACTCCAGACCAATGGTCTTTCCCAACTTTAGAGAGGCCGGGCTGTGGGAATGGAAATGTCCCTTTTCACGCCAAGTGCTTTTGTGCTTACGTGTGAGCACTGAAAGACAAACTCAAGCAGAGGCATCGCTGCCTACTCCTCAGAGAGCACCGAGGGCACACAGGAGAGGGAAAGAGCATGTCCTGCACGTGTCCTCGACACTCAGAGACAACAGTGTACTTACGGCTTTTGGCTTATACGGGGGCTGAATCTCTTTGCGTTCAAGTTTCTCCCAATCGATATACCGGAAAAACGCATGCTCTTTGATGTCACGTTCGCCTTCGGGCCCACAGCCCAGACGTTTGCCTGGGTGTTTTGTCATCAACTGCAGGAGAAGAGAAACGTTGAGTTCAGTGAACTTCACGAGAGGACATGGGAAATGATTACTGCAGTGAATTAGGGAAAAAGCACAACAAAGAGACACAATTCTTTTTTTTTTTTTTTTTGCTTTGCGTCCCAGCCATAATTTCCTAGCCACCCCTTTGTAATAGGACAACCGGCCAATGGTGCCTACTGCTACTCGTCCCAGAGCAAGGTCCTTGATGGTTCTTCAAACCTAAGCCTGAACAGGCCCTCAGCTTCAAGTTAGAAATGTTACACGATGCATTTTGGTTTAAGAATGAGTTTTATGCAATTACTGGTGCATTTGACCAGAACAGCTTCAGTATCTTCAAAGTCCCCTCCTCCTGCCACAGGAAAGCTGGAGTTTGACCGAGGCAAAGGCCACATTCATTCAGATAATATTTGCATTTCTCAGTAAAGCACTTGTGAAAATGACAAAACAGCAGAAAAAATATTAGTCCAATGGACCTGAGTTTCAAGTAATTACTTTCTGAAAGCTCATTAAATAGTCAAAACCTAGCCCAGCTCATTTTGTTTGTATCACACATTATACAAAACTCCGCTGAGATTTCCTTGGTGTTCCATTTAAATTACTTAATTATCAAAACCCTCCATCTTTGGGTCTCTGAGCTGGTGCTAAGTAGCAAGATGAATAGATGCTCTGAGATGAAACCAGACAGGCTTCCTCTTGTAAATGAATCCAAAGCCACATGAAAATATCTCTGATCTCAAGACTTTACCAAATGCATAGACAGCAAAGATGAAGGAGTTGGTGATTGAAGAAAAAAAAGAAACAACTGACAAGAGGCCATGAAAAGAGGAAACAAAAGTGATTGGCCTGCACAAGTCCAGGAAGCTTCCCAGAGTTCCCTTGACACCAGGTAGCCCATGATGTCAGAGTCCTTAGACTGTGCCCAGGACTTGTGGATTTTGGGGAAGGGATGAATCCAGCCATTCACACCCACCCCACTGGACATTCAGCTTGGTCTGATTCCTGCTTTAAGATAAACTCATCACCAGAAACTACCCCGCCACACACACACACACACACACACACACACACACACATATGCATTCACACACGCACACACACACACACACACACACACAAACGCACGTACTTTCCATTTATGTTTTCTTTTCCAGGGGAAAAAGAACTGGACACTTATGTTCCAAGCTGCTACTTTATTTACATGCATAATTGTACCTGTTTCTCACCATAACCCACGAGGTGGGTATGTTATTTTTCCTGTATGAATGATAAGACAATGGACACACAGAGAGAGTAAGCAACTAAACTAGCAAGGACTCCCGGAGATAGTAAGTGGCAGGGCTGGGACTGCATCCCGCCTCTACCTAACTTCAGAACTTGGGCTTTTGAAAGAATAGGAGTGCTCTTTGTATGTGGCATGGTAGGAAAGAAAAGACTATGAGGTCTAGCTTAGCACTGCCACTAATAATACCAATAATAGCTTCCATGTATGGAGCAGTTGCTACACGCCCAGGCTGCGTGCTAAAGGCTTTCCAGCCACTACCCATTACTATTACATCTTCACAACAATGCTTTGAGGGTTCAGCAACCATTACCCTCATTTTCTAGATAAAGAGATTGGGTCCAGAGAAGCAGTCTTCTGTCCAAGGTCACAAAGCTAAGCAGCAGAGTGCTTTGAACAGATTTGCTCACCCCGGAGCTCTCCCAACTGTGCCATACACACTCTGCTTGTTTTCATGCTAACGTGCAGCCCATTCGAGCTTCTGTTCACTTTAAATTTATTCAAAGCGGGAGTGTCAGTCTAAACAAAGTTATACAAATTTTTTTTTTGGTAGAAAATAAGGTCTTTAATGGGATGGACATATAAAGGACTTTTCAATTAGAATGAGACTGTTTTCAAAAGCCTAGCTCAATTTCCAGGCAAAGAATAGGATGCCAAGAGAAGAAAAGCCACTGTAGAAACATCCAGCACTAATGAGAGTCTGCCCAGCTTCTGCTCTGAGCTGATGTGCCCGAAGCCATACGGACAGCTGGATTTAATCACTGTTCCAATCTCTGACCACCTCCCAGACACATCCCCTGGGGCCCGCTGTTTGGGAGGAAGCATTGGGCTGTTCACTTGAGCATTACTCCTTCTTTCCAGCCTCAACCTTGAAAAAGTCCACACTGGACTCAGCTCACTCAACTCAAAAGGGTCCCCAAGCTCAACAGTAAGAAAGTCACCCCAGTTAATCCTGAAGGTTATGGGTCCTAAATTAATAGAAATCTGCTCTACAAGGGAAACTGTTAATTGGAGCTGAAGCTGAACGCAGCTGACCTGGAAAATCCTCTCTCCTCCATGACCCACATAGAGTCCCCAGCTGTCCAGGCAGCACAGACGTGTGAAGGGAAAGATCTTGCACATGGACTGAGCACCTACTATGTGCCAATATGATGCAAGGAGTTTTCCCTTCTGTCATCTCATCTAACGCCCTCAAAAGACTGTTCAATGAGTAGTAGTATTCCATTTGTAGAGAAAGAAACAGAAGCCCAGAGGTGCAAAGTAACTTGCTCAAGACTACCCACCTAGACAGAGGAAAGGCTGAGATTTGCAAAGGGTCTCTTGATCTCCCAAATCCCCCACTTTAAAAATTGCTGTTATGGTGGAGGCAAACTCAAATGCTGAGAGGAGCACAGCAGTAACATAGTAATGCCAGCATTAGCAACAGTAATAATAATTATAGCCCAGGGCACTGGGAGCTGAGCACCAGGCACTCCTGTGATGCAGATGAATTAACTCGATTAATCATCAAAGAGCCCTATAAGTAGGGCTATCATCAACCCCAGTCTACAGACAAGAGTGAACAACTGTGACCTAGTCGTAGGGCTAACAATGCCGGGACAAGGATGTGCCGCTAGATGGAACTGGGACAGATGGGGGTTTCTGGAAATTAGAGAGGGCAAGCTCTGTATAAAGGAGACACTGGCTTCCAGTCCAAGTAACTGAGGCTTTATAGGAATGACAGAAGAGTGTGGCAAGATCGGACTTTTCAAGAGAAACTGAAAAGTCGAATGTTTGTAGGAAATCCTCTGCTCTTTAAATGTGGTAATTATAAAGCAAACAAAAAGCTCAGTGTCTGACCTCTGCCCACTTCCCCTCCCATACAACTCGTTCAGGGGTCTACACTGTTCTTACTCTGGGCCCGCTCTTCTCTGCAAGCCATGCTTAAGCTCCTAATGAGCCTCTGGGTCTCTGTGTTCTCTTCCTCATTTTCCCTCTCCCTGCCCCATACTCTCAAAGAAAATATTTTCAACCAATTCCCTTTAAGATGTTAGGGATCGATTCGCATGTGGTTTCTCCAGGAGTTTTGCATCTTAAACCATGCAGCTGAGACAGAAAGCTGAGGTGACCCACTAAGAGTTGGAATGTGGGGGGCAAAAGGGCTGCTACAGAGGTTGGCCCAGCTGCTACAAATGGCCTGAGTTTTCCAGCTGTTCATCACCCAAGCCAGCTCAGATGGCATCTGACCGGGATCAGGAAGAGCAGTCGGGAGGAGCTGGGCTGGGCCACGGGAAATCCGCAAACACCCCGAGGATCTAGGAGCGGCAGCCTGAGTTATTTAGACACACCATGGGAGCCCATGGTGAAGGCATGGCCACACTCTCACCTTGAGAACACACCTGTGCCCTGGCTGCTGGGAGAGTGGATACTTTATAAAGGCAGCATTCCTGGGCCACGTTCTCTGGAGGGTCTCATAGTGTTGTTTTCACACTTTCATCAGAGTTGAGAACTTACCACATTTGGCAAATAGGCTTAAAGGCACTGATTTTTGAGCCACGTGGGGACTTTTTCAAAATACAGATGCCCAGGCTTAATCCGGCAGGGAGGCTGAGGTATGTGCATTGTGGAAAAGTGCTTCAGGTCACCCTGATGGCACCAGAGGGGAGGACTACTGATTTCCAGAGACTCACCCAGGTCACTGTGAGCACATCCTGATCTAACACAAGGGGAATAACTAGCAATCCTTACCTGCAAACATGTCCTGCTTTTTTCACAGGTGCCATTTGCACACATTGCAATGTGCATACTTCTCACTCATTTGTGGGTTGGGGAGGAGAGTGGAGGTTTGGGGACACTAAATTTAGGTCAACTTATCTAGAGAATCCCTTAAACACAATACCTGATATTTTCTTAGGACAAAAGTTACACACACTCTTAGTATTAACTACATACATATGCAGCAAAGCAGGGCAAGGCTGACAGATTCGTGCAGCAGACTTCTTGTGCACCTCCCTGTGGGTTCCAGCTCTTTGGCAGTCTCTGTGCTTCCGACTTCATTCATTCCATAAGCATACCCCTGTGCTGGGTGGGAGCCTGGACCCCAGCCAGCAGCAAGATGCTGTTACCTCTACGGTGCTTTTGTGCCGATTAAAAATAGCTCCCTTTCCTCCGGGAGGGAGGAGGTCTACACCAGGGCTCCCGGGTTGGCAAGGGGAGTAAGGGATGGAGTTCAGTCTCCATTCCCAAATCCACTCTTGGTGAGGCAGTCCCGGCAGCAAGCTTTCAAAGGCTCACCTACCCCTTTGCAGATGGCCACAGCTTCCTTGGACATGGACTTTGGATAAGCCACGTTGTGCTCCATGATGGATTGGAAGAGCTCATCCTCATCCTCCCCTTCAAAGGGCGCCTGTGGGACAGAGGACAGGGTGAGAGGATTCCTGCCTGAACTTCCCCAGCTGCCCCAAACCAATGGGCCTGCCTCGCTGGGTTCCACAGGAGGCCACACTCTGGGGCTTCCAGGGAGAAGACAAGAAAAATGGTCAAAAGACTAGGGTAACTCTGGAAGTCACAGTAGTCCAGATCCATAAACTGGTATCAAGTTGACACTTTTTTCTAAAGAAACCAGGTGGATGGAGGTAGGGAGGACTCTTCTTACAAATCACTTAAAATTCAATTACCTGCCCAGCCAACATTTCATACAGCAGGACTCCAAATGCCCACCAGTCCACGGACTTCCCATAGGGCTGGTAAGCAATTATCTGGAAAACAGAAGCATTCTATCAGGGAGGCAGGCAGTTTCTTGCTGGGGCTGGAGACGGATACTCACTTCTTCCACAATAAGAATGGGGCACTGCTGAGGGATGGGGAGACGGAGGGAGAGGGCTTCCTTTGCCCATCACCTGCCTATTGTGGAAAATTAAATTGGCTGTCACAGTCCCAGATGCAGGCCATTGCCTAAAAGAGTGAACAAGGGTCTCAGTGCCCACCTGAGTTATTTCTTTACCTTAGGAGGATGGATATCCTTTACAGAGGTAACTGCAGGCAGGGGAAACATCTGTGGATGTCACACTGCCTTTTCAAAGCACTTAGTACAGTGTGTTATTTTTAATTTTAATACAGCAAATGTGGCATTTTTAAGAAGAAACACCATCTTTGTTTCTCATTAAAAAACAGTAACATTTACACAACAATGTGAGTATATTTAACACCGCTGAGCTATAGGCTTAGAAATGGTAAAGATGGTACATTTTCTGTGATTTGTCTTTTTACAATTAAAAATTTAAGTTAAAAAATGTAATAGCATTTAATACTATTTTGCTATTTAAAAATATAGATAAGCTGAGAAAGTACAATTAAAATCACCCATAATCCTTGTCCTATTTTCATCTAGATTCTTTTCTGTTAATATATATTAAACTCTGCGTGTATGTATCTGTTTTACATAAAATAAAGACTTTAATATGTGGGATTTTAATAAATATTTTATTGACTTAAAATTTCCATGCCAATATTTGTACATCAACATAATCAGTTTTTACCTTCCTAGAGCATTCTGTTGATGGACCAAAATTTTATCAATTCCCAACTAACTAGGCTCCTTCTGCTGCTATAATATATATCCTTGTAATTAGATATTTGGGCATTTGCCAATTGTTTCTTTAAGATAAATTCCTAGAAGTAGAATTGGTGGATCAAATGGTATACATAGCTTTAAAGTTTTTGATATTTATTACCAAATTGCCAGAACACAGCAAAGTTTAGAATAGCTGTGTCACCCTCCATCCTTCATTATATAGGGGTGTAAAACTAACTGTATCAGAGGGTTACAAAGGCAATTTAGCAAAGTTAAGAGCCGAGGCTTGAGGGTCAGTCAATCCAGACTTTGAATCTTGATGGTATTTCCCCACTGTGTGACCTAATGTGACCTAAAGTTACTTCTTTACATCTCAGTTTCCTCTCCTACAAAATGAAGTTTATAATAATATCTATGTCATGGGGTTTTGTGAGATGAAAGAGAAAGATATGCCTCTCACATCTTAATGCTCTTAAAATGTTAGCTATTACTAGAAAGTTCCCTAACTCAGGGATTGCTTGTTTTAGTTCATGTTTCTGAGCAAACTTGGCTATAAAGTGAATGTCTGCTTATCAAACTGCAGCTCCCACCTCAGTGTTCCCCCTAAAATCCGAAATGCCCTCTGAGGAGAATTAGCCGCAAGAGACCAAGGGAAAGCTTTCTGTGAGAACACTTACTGAAAGTGTTTTCACACTTTTAAAGGGCTCCATGTCTTATTTGATCCTCATGACAACCTAACACGTTGATCCTTTTACAAAGGAACATGGAGCCTGGGAGTGGTTTGTGCCAGAGGTGATGTGGTAAGCCAGTGGCAAAGCCAGGGTCAAAGCCTGACCATCAGCTTATTCCTCTGGACAGCAGGCTGCAGGAGGAAGTGACCTCACCAGGACACAGCGTGGGGCTTCTTGTATTTGCAGGCAACATATTACCCCAGGGACTTTCGAAAACCACAGATATGGGTGCCCACCCTGTAGAGATTCTGGACGCAGTTGATCTAGGGTGACATCTAGATACCCTACATCTTAAAAGACTCACTCCCCTGGTGACTGTAAAGTGTAGCAAGAGTTTCAAACCAGAGATTATTGAACCCCTGGCCGATGAAGGAATTGTGTCTGATGTCCTGTTTAACAAAATGATAATAAACTAAGGAAAGCCACTCAGGGAAAACACCACTGGGACCTAACACTGAGAGTCCCTTCGTTTCAAAAGTCCAAGTTGCACCACTTGGCTTTTAACTGCAACCCTCAAGAGTACCTGTTTTTGCTAACCGAAAGAAATGTGAAGAGGATTTTCACTTTTTGTGAAAAGCGTTCATGTCTGTCTTCAGCCAGCTTAGTGAGGCAGCGAGCACCCTCAGCGAGAGGGGCCCAGCCAAGCTTCTTCCCCGGGAACCACGCTCAGCACCTCAGCATTTAAGCCCCCAGAGCTGTGAACTGTGTCTGCGAGCATCTGCACTTTATCTCGATTTATTTTGTGCATCCATGAGCAAGATGTGTCCTTAGGTATCAGAAATGCCTGAGAGGTTATTTTTTGGGTCTGGGAAGGCTCACAAATTTTTCCACACAAATTAATGGTAACTGCTTCTTTTCTTTATGTCATTTTGGCTTATGAAAAGTTTCACAGGAATGCTCTACTTTCAGGTAGCAGGAGAAAGCTGTAAAGGATTAATTTTTTAAAGGATTACTTTTTAATTACTCGAGTAATACACAGATACATTTACTTTGTGAAAAATTGAAACAGTATACAAATTGAACTAAGTTTCCCTTTACCATGCCCTTATCCTCAGAGGTAACTGATGTTATAAAATCAGTCTGTAATCTTTCAGATTTTCTATGCTTTTACATGCATACCTACATTCTCACAAGAAACATACAGTAGTGTTCTATGTATTATTTTCATAATAGTATTGTATTTATCATTCTGTATTTTTATTTTTCTCCACTTTTATTGAAAAAATAACTGACATGCATCATTGTGTAAGTTTAAGGCATACAACATGGTGGTTTGATTTACATATATTGTGAACTGATTAGCACAATAGGTTCCATTAACATTCATCTTCTCATATAGATACAATAAAAAGCAAAGAAAGAAAGAAAAAAAGGAAAAAAAATTCTCCTTGTGATGAGAACTCTTAGTATTTATTCTCTTAACAACCCTCGTATGCATCGTGCAGCAATGTTAGCTATAGTCATCATGTTGGACGTTACATCCCTGGGACTTCTTTACCTTAAATGAGTTTGTTCACTTGATACCTTCCTCCAGTTCCACCTCCTGCCATCCTCCACTTCTGGTAACCACAAGTCTGCTCTCTAAGATTCCACGTGTAACTGAGAAATGCCTTCAAGGTCCATCCATGTTGTCACAAATGATAGCATTTCCTCATATTTATGGCTAAATAATATCCTATTGTGTGTGTGTGTGTGTGTGTGTGTGTGTGTGTGTGTGTGTGTATACCACAACTTCTTTATCCTTTCATCCATCAGTGAACACTTAGGTTGTTTCCATGTCTTGGTTATTGTAAATAATGCTGCTATGAACATGGGGGTGCAGATAACTTCTTGAATTAATGTTTTTGTTTCTTTGGATATATATCCCAGAAGTGGAATTGCTGCATAATATGGTAGTCCTATTTTGAATTTTTTGAGGATCCTCCATACTGTTCTCTGCACTGGCTGTACCAGTTTGCAATTCCACCAGCAGTGCACTAGGGTTCCCTATTCTCCACATCCACACCAGCAATTGTTATCTCTTGTCTTTTTGAGGATAGTCATTTGAACAGACGTGAGGTGATATATCATTGTGGTCGTAATTTGCATTTCCCTAATGACTAGCGATGTTGACCATCTTTTCATATATCTGTTGGCCTTTGGAGAAATGTCTATTCAGGTCCTTTGCCCATTTTTAAATTAGATTATTTGTTTTTTTGCAATTGAGTTGTATGAGTTCTTTATATATTTTGGATATTAATCCCTTATCAGATGTATGACTTATGAATATTTTTTTTCCCATCCTATAGGTTGTCTTTTCACTTTGCTGATGGTTTCTTTTGCCATAGAGAAGCTTTTTAGTTTGATGTAGTCCCGCCTGTTTATGTTTGATTTTGTTGCTTGTGCTTTTGGTGTCATAACCAAAAAAAATCATTATCAAGACTCATGTCAAGGAGCTTTACCCTATGTCTTCTTCTATGAGTTTCATGGTTTCAGGTTTTACATTTAGGTCTTTTCAGATAGTTTTTGTGAGTGGTGTAAGATAGGGTCCAGTTCCATTCTTTTACATGCAAATATACAAATATCCCAGCACCATTTATTGAAGAGACTGCTTTTCTCCGTTGAGTAATCTTGGCTCCCTTGTCAAATATAATTGACAGTATATGTATATGCTGGTTTCTTATCAGGGCTCTTGATTCTGTTCTATAGCTTTATTTGTCTGTTTTTAATGCCAGTACCATACTGTTTTGATAACTATAGCTTTATAGCATAGTTTACAATCAGACTGTGTGATACCTCTGGCTTTTTCCTTCTTTCTCAGGATTTCTTTGGCTATTCAGGGGTCTTTTGTGGTTCCATATAAATTTTTTTTCCGCTTCTGTAAAGATGCCATTGCAATCTTGATAGGGATTGTATTGAATCTATAGATGGCTTTTGGTAATATTGACATTTTAGCAATTTTTATTCTTCCAGTCCATGAACATAGATAACTTTCTATTTATTTGTACCTTCTTCAGTTTCTTTCATCAGTGTCTTATAGCTTTCAGAGTAGAGATCTTCCACCTCCTCAGTTAAATTTATTCCTAAGTATTTTATTGTTTTTGATGCTATTGTACACAATCAATTTCTTTCTTTTTCAGAAAACCCATTGTTAGTGTATAGGAATGCTACTGATATTTGTATGTTAATTTTGTATCTTGCAACTTTACTGAATTCATCAATTAGGTCTAACAGTTTTTTCATTGAGTCTTTAGGATTTTCTGTATATAAAATCCTGTCATCTGCAAATGGAGACAATTTTTACTTCTTGCTTTCCAATTTAGATAACTTTTCTTTCTCTTGCCTGATTGCTCTAGCTAGGACTTCTAGTCCAATGCTGAATAGGAGTAGTGAGAGTAGACCCCTTGTCTTGCTCCTGATCTTAGAGGAAAAGCTTTCAACCCTTCACCATTGAGTATAATTCTTAGCTGTGGGTTTGTCATATAAGGCTTTTATTATGTTGAGATATGTTTCTTCTGTACCTAATAGGTTAAGAGTTTTTATCATGAATGGATGTTGAATTTTGTCAATTGCTTTTTCTATACCTATTGAGATGATCATATGATTATTTTATTTTATTCTATTAATGTGATGTATCACATTTATTGCTTTGTGTACATTGAATCAGTCTTGCATCTGAGGGACAAATCCCATTGATAATGGTGATGATCCTTTTAATATGCTGCTGAATTCAGTTTGCTGGTATTTTATTGAGAATTTTCTCATCTATATTCATCAGGGATATTGGCCTGTCATTTTCTTTTCTAGTAGCCTCCTTTTCTGATTTTGGAATCAGGATAATGCTAGTCTTATACAATAAGTTTGGGATTATTCCCTCCTCTTCAGTTTTTTGGAAAAATTTGAGAAGGATTGGTGTTAATTCTTCTTAAAATGTTTGGTAAAATTCACCAGTGAAACCATCTTGTCCTGGAATTTTCTCCATTGGGAGATTTTTGATTAGTGATTCAATCTCCTTCCTATTAATTAGTCTATTCAGATTTTCTATTTCTTCCTGATTCAGTCTTAGTAAGTTGTATGTTAGTAAGAACTTTTTCATTTCTTCTAGATTGTCCAGTTTGTTGGTATAATTGTCCATTGTACCTTGATTTTTTTCTCTTAATAATATGTCTCAAAAATCTTTCCATATCTATATCTACATAGATATAGATATACCTATTTTAAATTGATGTAGTATTCTATATTATAAATAATCCAGTTTATTGCCCATTCCTTGATTGACAGACATTGTTCAAGTTAGAATATACATATGTCTACTCTTATCTTTGTAAGGGCTGCATGGTATTTCTTAACAGGAATATAACATATTGTAGCTAACTACTCTTTCATTGATAGTCATTGAGGTTGTTTCCTATTTTTCATTATTCAAAAATAGTGCTGCAATGAAGAATGAACTTTGAACACATATTCTTCCACCCTTGTGTGTGTGTGTGTGTGTGTGTGTGTGTGTGTGTGTGTTGCAAACTAGGTTCTTAAAAGAGTAACTGCTTTGGTAAAAAAGTATGCAGTGTATGCAGGTTTTAAATTTTGTGCCAAGTTTCTTAGTTATATGGGGCCTCTCATTAGCATTGCTACATATAAGTGACTGACAGTCAAGAAAAAAAGAATTCTAAAATGTCCATTTCCAAGTGTCTGTGGCACCCCCACAGTGCCTTTCCTTAAAAATCCAGTAACAGATTGCAAAATGCCACCTGTCTTAGCACCAACTCTGAGAAACACAAAGGCTATCATCTGGCACAAATTTTTGTACCATGACATGTTGGGGAAATCCATTCTGCAACTGACCATTTCCTTTGGGAAGGAAGGGGGAGGAACTAGAATTAAATCTTTACCCTTTCATTCATATCTTAATCATAAGAAGAAAAATTCTGAGATTTTTTTTAGGGTTTAGTGCAACTAATAAATGCCTATTAGTACACAGATCCTGTGTCATATGTCAGCCTGGGGATCCTCTTTCTCTCTCTTTCCCTCCTCTTAACAAACATTTCAATGTCATAATTAGGAGGTATCATATGGCCGTGAGCCATAACAGCTTGACAAAGAATTTTTACTGATGTGTGGTGGATGGTTCTTTGGAGTTTTATTTAAATTTTCTCCCAAACCTTGATGTATTTTGGGCCTGAGCTTCTGGATGTGTGCTAAGTTAATTTGCATATGTGGTCTCAAAGGATTGATTTAGAGTATAGAGGAAGGACTAGCCTGAGGTTCGCTCGCCAGGTACCCCATGAACTTTTCCTAGCTCTGATGTGGCCACCTAGGGCACAGGGGAGACATCAGCACAACACTGGGGTCCGGCCAGCTCTCACCTCGGGGGCAATGTAGTCTGGAGTGCCGCAGAACGTCTTGGTTGTCACCCCGTCCCAGATGTTTTCCTTACACATGCCAAAATCCGCGATCTTGATGTGGCCCTCCGAATCCAGCATCACATTGTCAAGTTTTAGGTCACTGTAGTGGACATAAGAATTTAGGGATTTAATTAAATTTAATTAAATGCTGTTTATTTCAAGTCAACCCACAGCCACTTATTATGTGCTAAACACAGTGCTAGGTGTTGTGGGGGCACAGAGGTGGGCCTAAACCAGCCCTTGCCCTCCAACAGCTTATAATCTGGGAGGGAGATAAAGAAGGGTCCACAAACCTCTGTGTTTTTCTTTTTCTACAGTCAACTGTACCAAGCGCCTCATGAGGACACAATGAGACAGCAGCTCTGAGAAGAGAGAGATCCACCGAAAGCTAAATAAGGGGCAGAGCATCCACAGAGGCTTCTTGTACACAGGACCATTTCAAGAGTTGACCCTTGCAACTCAAGGAACGCTTATATTTCATAGGAAGATGTGTTTTCACAAAATTATTATTTTAAAGAATATCTCTGAAGATCATGAAGAAAAAACTGATTGGGAGAATCTTATTTAACTCCAGTGCTCTGAGCTCTCCTAGGACATAACCAGAATCAACACTGATTATTTCAATCAAACAATATTTGTTGCACACTCACTATGTGCCAGGCACTATGTTTGGAGGTAGGTATATACTCTAACAAGATAAACGAACATCTGGCTCTTGTTCAGATTAAATTCCAGGATAGGGAAAAAGATAATTTGATGAGTCTTCAAATCTATAAGCATGATTATTATAGATTCTGATGGGTGGTATGAATAAAGAGGATGATGAGGTAGACAGTAACCAAAGGAAGTTACTGTATGCAGGGTGTCAAGTGTCCATGGAGTTGACCTTTGAGCTTTAACCTAAAGGACACATGCTACATGCTCATCCCTTTATTTCATCTGTGTTGATGAGGAGAGCCTGATATTTGGGGGAATGCTTGCACATTCCCAGAATATTGGATCACCCCAGTACCACAACATTCTTCTTTCTCCTAAACACCTGCCCCAATGTCAACACTTGGTGTTTCAGCAGCAATGAGTAGTGATGATCTATAGATCAGTCTTCCTCAATCCCAATAAAGTCCAACTTCCTGAGAGGTAAGGGGGGTGTCTACTGTTCAACTCAGTTCTCTACCTTAAATCATCTTCTCTGGGTGTGTGACATCTGTGGTTCTGCCTATTCTAGCATCTTGTGATGAGAGCATCCTAATATTCATTTGAAGGACCACTTTTCCCTGATTCTCAAGCCATGTAAGGTTGGCGGTGCTGAGCCTAGCTTCTGGAGTGGTCACGTGGGCCTGTTCTGGCAGTGGGAATACTCGATTGCTGGTCACATGACTGGTACAGGAATGGCATGTGACCCAATATGAGCCAATCAAAACCATGGGGCATCAGCCCTGGCACTTTTGCTGGTACCATGAGGAAAGAGATGAGCTGTTTTTACACTGGGATTGCTTAGGAGGTAGAAGGTAAGTCTAGAAGTGCCAGGGGTCACCAGATGGAGGAAGAAAGCCAGTACAGATAAAGCAAAGCCTAGAGGGAAGGTGATAACATGAACACTCGTAACATCATTTGAGCTCCTGGATCCTTCCAGGTGTAAAGTCAGATCTGCCCCCTGGACTTTTCAGTAATGTCACATAAAATGTTGCCTCTTTTAACTTGTTAGAATTTGAACTGAGTTGCTGTCATCACTTTCAACTAAAAGAATACAACCTGAAAAAATATCCTGGCATCTCCTACCTGGGTCCGTGAGGTCTCTTCATCCAGGGGAAGGCCCACTTGCACCCACTGCTTCTCAGCAGCAGGGTACCACCCCACCCAGCCTTCATGCTTATCTACAAGCCACAGTGGTCTCTGAATGCCAGCTTGGAACTTAAAACTGGACTTTGCCACAACTTGCTTTACCTAAACATATAGGTCTACATATGACTTGATTAACAGAGATACAGGACACTCCCCTCTACTTGACCACATGCCCCAAAACAGGAAGCTGGGGCAACTATGGCTGGAGAATCTACATCTACAGTATCTTCATCTGTTACAGAAAAGGAGCTTCAGGTGCCAAGAGCCAGCATAGCAGGTCACGGGGCTGGGGGACACTCCAGTCATGTTCACAGTCACACAGTAGTGCTCTGATGGTCTACTGTGTTCTTTTTTTGTTCAGTATAATAAACTTTCATTTCTGCTTCAAAAAGGGGCAAGGAAAATTGTTTTCATTTTCAGAAACCCATTAAGGACAAAATCAGTACACCTTCCAGAGACGGCAATCCATAAATCAGACACTAAGTATGGAAGGTCTTTTATCTTTCCCCAAACCAACAGCTCCAGCCGTGGGGTTCAGAGAGCAAGTTTACCATATTTCCTCACCTCTTTACTTAAGGACTGTCTAATTAACAAGAGATCTAAATGAAGGAGGGAGGGACTCATAACATTTTGAAAGATTTTACCATCATGAAAGTAATCTCAATGAAGTTATAAAACCATACGTCTTCTGTCAGTTCATCTTTTTAAATTTCATGTGATTATCAATTTCAAAAACTCTGTTTCAATTGACATACTTGATTGTGGCAACAAAACCAACTCTATTTCAATCTAGAAAGGAATGTTTTGAAGGGTATTAGGAAGTTCACAGGATCTCTGGGCAGGCTGGAGAACCAGATTTGGAGGCTCTACAGCCAGAAAGAGTGCCCAGTTGCAATGTAGAGCTGGTCCACTGAAGACACCACAGATGCTGCCCCTGGGCACAGACAGTGACCCTTGTTCTTTGAAGCCCTAATACTGAGCTCTGGATATAAGGAATATTCTTTCTGTTGCTAAGAGCTGCTTCCCCTCACCCCTCTGAAAACTAAATGTAGCTCATTACTACGACCACTCTTGATTCTACAGTCTCTGCCTTCCTGGTCACTAACTTCTGATTCCCTGTCTTGGGTGAGTGTGATGAAGGTCAAAGCCTCTCTTGCATAACAAGCCAGCCCAAGCCTGCACCATCTATTCCATTTGCATCCATGTAGTGTAAGGGGAATGGTACACCCCAGACTCACTGGCAAATAGCAGCCTTGGGTTCAACAGTCTGCCTTGTATGCAATATAAAATGTTGTGACTCATACATCTATGATCATACACTTGCTCCTTCGAACCAGGCACATACCAAGTCCTGAACTTAATCCTGTCTTTCTTGGCAAGCTATTCAGAGATCCATTTCCAAATTGTAGTTACATATCAAAAAAAAATTGTTTCATAATATGAGGCATTATAGTCTTCCAGCTACAATTCTTTGCTTGCTCCCCAAATGTGGGGTCCAAGGGCAAGAGAAAGAAGTGCTGGGCCCCCAGTGATGAGCCTGCTCCTCTTAGAGCAAATGGTCTCATGTTTAAGGCTCCAACCCATCACTGGTGGTAGAGTCCATCCAGACTATCCCTCACCATAGAGCGCTGTCCAAACGTTGCCAGAGCTGTGGGCGATGCTGACGGGCAGAGCACATGCCCAAGTTAGCACAGGAGGATTCCTCCCCCACCATGGATTCTAATTTTAAAAGCAGTTAAAGAAAGAGGCAGGAGAGGGAGGAGCTGAGGGAAGTGGGGAGATGGGAAGCACAGCAGTGCTCACTCACCGGTAAATGATGCCCTTGCTCTGCAAGAAGAACAGACCAATGGCGATTTCTGCAGCGTAAAACCTGAAATTAAAAAAAAAAAAAAAAAAGAAAGAAAAGCGATGGAGAAATTCAAGGACACCATATGCTTGGCCACCCTGAGAATTCAATACGATTTCAAACCAGGCGGAGGGCATTAATGTCCCACCGTGGATGGTCAGCCACACATCTCATAAAATGAAGTATGGAGTGTAGGCGGATGAATAGGGTTTAGCGAGCTGTGAGCTGCCTTACAGACGAGTTGGGTGGGCAGAGGTTCAGCAAATCCCCAGTGGGGAGGAGGCCATGGGATATGATGGACTGGCTGTAGAAGAATCATCTCAGATGATGGAAAGTTAAAATATCTTAATAATAACAGCTAATATTTATTGAAGTGTTCTGGTAGGGTTTGCGTGTTTGCGCTTCCCGCTCACGCCAGAATTCTCATGGAGCCACGGTGCTGTCTCTTCTCTTACTTCTCGCATCTAATTGGCTACAGGCCTTCCGTTATCACACGAGACATACTGTCAGGACACGTAACACAGTTCCCCAAAGCCCTGCCCAACCCCCTGGGATAACTGAAGGTTTACCATCAACTTAGCATCACTTCATGTTATAACCGGATGAAATCCTAATAACAATCCTATGAAACAGGTCCTAGTATTACCTCCCCGTCCCTTAAATGAGAAAACTGAGGTTCAGTGACATGAAATGACTTGGCCCAGCTCTATAGCTAATGAATGGCAGAGCCAGAAATGGAAAGAGCTGTGGGTGATGTATATGTCCAAAGTATAAGCTTTTAATTAAGGCCCAGAAGGAATGAGATTTTGAGAGACCCAGAAAGCCCAGTTATCCCACGGGGTTGGGCAGGGCTTTGGGGAACTGTGTTACGTGTCCTGACAGTATGTCTCGTGTGATAGCGCAAGGCCTGTGGCCAATTAGATGCGAGAAGTAAGAGAAGAGACAGCACCGTGGCTCCATGAGAACTCTGGCGTGAGTGGGAGGCGCAAACACGCAAACCCTCCCAGAACACAGCGCGCATGCCCAAGACCTCAGCATGGGGGTGGTGGGGGGTGTGGGGGTGGTGGGGGAGGTGGGGCTGGACGGAATAGGGGCCCGCAAGCCTCTGGATTAACAGGCTGTGGCCCTAGATGAGCCCTGGGGGCTTTCTAGAGGGACTTAAGATCTTAGCAAACTCCCTTGGAGAGGTTATTGTTAATCCTGTGATCTGCCAGGTTCCTACTCACCAAGAGCAGAAGGGAAACAAGGCCAGAACTGGGTTCTAAGAAGAGGATACTAGCTGCCTTGTGGACGGAAGGGGACAGATGGATTAGCAGGGGAAACATGTTTCCAAAAGCCAGCATTGGTCTCCCCACCCCAGGAACCCCAGACAGCAGCCGCAGTGTGACTTGGTGCCTCATCCCCACCCCGCTGCCTCTAGGATGAGGGCTTCCAAGGAAGAAAGCGGTAGAGGACAGAGAAAAGAAGACCGAACGAGGATGATTTGGGTCAGAATTCTGGATGTGCCTCACACTAGCTCTGGGATCGTAAGCAAGTTTCTGAAAACTCTCTAGGCCTGGCATGTAGCACGGTCTCAATAAATACTGGCAAATGAACAAACACAGCCTACAATGACCTTCCCCAAGGGAGCTGCAGGGCGTTTGCTTAGGAGTCAGGGGCAAAAACTGGAGAACAAGAGAGAGCTGTGGTTTTCGAGCTTCAAGTTCTTTACGCTGGTGTCAGGAAAGAAAGGCGTCTCACAGCAAGCAGATACGCCTGTGCCCCAGACTGTACATTGAGTATGAAGATGAAGCCGAAGATGCTGACGATCTCTATTCAGCTAAAAACCCAAGGGGACTAACAACCCACCCACCTCTCCCAAGGGAAGAGCACATTACAAGTTCTCACTTACACAGCATGAGGCTCCTTAAACCGGCCAACTTGTTGGATGTGGTACATGAGGTCACCCCCGTTCACGTACTCCATCACAAAGTACAGGCGGTCCTGGGAGAACAGGGCAAACAGCAACATCAGCATCCTGTCATTTCTCGGGTTCCGTATGGACAGCAGGGAATAGTGGGGTTTATGGTCAAAAGCACCAGGGCTTTCTGACAGGCCCCCGTTTGCCAGGCCTGTTGTTTCCCCAAGGGTAGTATTTGTACCGCTGGAAGTATGCAAGTGAGCATAGATGGTGCACGAATTTTTTTCTAAGTTAATAACTCTAAGTTTATATTTGTACTGGAAAATATAATTAGCATATTAATCTTGTGACTTAATAGATATTATTATTTAGGATAAAGCTGATTTTAATAAAAAGTGGAACAGACTAAGTCACTCATACAACAGGGAATAGGTAGCTGTGGTCACCAAGCTCCCTGATGCCTTCCATCCCATGATGTTCAACTCCTGGTATTCACATCCCTGTGCAGCCCCTTCCCGTAAGGAATTAGGGCTGACCTATGTGTAACCAATGGGATATTGCAACAGTGACTGTGTGTGACTTCCAAGACTGGGTCACAAAAGACATTACAGCTTCCACTTTGCCCTCTCTTGGGTCACTGGCTCTGGGGGAAGCCAGCTGCCTTGTCATGAGGACGTTCAGGCAGCACTCTGGAAAGGTACATTTGGCAAAGAACTGAGGCCTCCTGCCAACAGTTAGCACCAAGTCCCCAGCCATGTGAGTGGGCCATCTTGGAGACAGGCCCTCCGGCCCCAGTCAAGCCTTCAGATGACAGCAATACCACCTGCAATGCTCCTCGGAGACCCCAAAGCCAGAACCAACCCAGTAAGACACTCCTGAGTTCCTGACCCACAGAAACTGAGATAACAAATGCTTATCATTATTGTTTAAACCACTGAGTTTTGAGATATCAGTAATAGAAGACTAACATAGTGATTGAGTATGGGAAAAAATGGATTATTAAAGTCTGAAAAATAGTGACCTAGAAGGGCATATCCAGAAGTAAAAGAACTTGGGTCAGAAAAAGAAATCTATATGACATTCAGCAAATTTTTTTAATGCGTCATTCAGGGAGATGTGAACTCTTTCCAGTTGGGGGCTGTGTTCTGCTCAGCTGTGTAAGCCCTGTTCCCATTCCATGACTGGCACATCGTAGGTGCCCAGAGAACGGTGCCAAAGAGACTTTATTTGGAAGCCAGCTCTGCTTCCTGATTGCTGGGTGTATTAGAAGTTATTAAACATCTGGGTCTCCTCAGCTCTGAAATGGAGATAATAATTGAGTCACAATGAGGGTGGATTCAATGAGACCCAAGTGTGTTACTGTCCTTGGGAAGCACCTACATGAGATTTGCCTTTTCTTCCATCAAAGGATGTTTGATAGATGAATGAATGACTATACTTCTTCTTAGAGACTTCCACTCGGGTCAAATCACTCTTATGCCACATGATCAACTAATACAAAATAAAAGAAAGAGCATGGAATGGAGATTACTAGAGTGCCCCACACAGAGCACCACTAGGGGTTATTTTCTGAAATCTGTGTTTTGGTTACATTTATATGTTGGCATGGCTGGGCTGTAATATAAAAGGAGGCTTGCTGTCAAAAGTCACAAAGCCATTGTGTAGGGCTGTAAGACTGGGACAGAGGGAGTGGACAAGTGAAGCATAGAGCAAAGGGTCCACTTTTGAAATAAATATAGGATATGAAGTCCCTTTCCACTGCTAATAAGCTGTATGACACTGAGCACTTGCTTAACCTCTCAAACTCCAGCTTTCTCTTCACCTGTGACGTGGATGTTATTCATCTGCCCCATAGAGTACAGGGACGACATATGGATCCTAACGTGATGCTGGCCATATAACAGATGCTTAATCCACTAATAGAAAATTCTCCCTTACAGTGTACAGAACTTTATCTTCATGTATCAGTCATATATGCATTTCATCAAATATGTATCAAATGTCTAATAATTAGAATAACAATGATGAAATAAAGGTATCCTCTTGTGAACACTTACTGTATGACTAAGCCAAGTGCTCTATGTTATTTTATCTCACTTACCTGTCTAAACAACCCAGCATGACCAGTATTACCATTCTCCCCATTTTAAAGACCGAAAAATTTGTGAAAGTTGAAGCTCAGAAGGTACAAGTAAGTTGCCAGTGTCCCTCAGCTGTTAAGCTGCAGAGCCAGGATTTGAACCTGGACAGGTCAGGTCGGTTCCAGAGTCTACACTGAACAGACTCTCCATAAGCTGCCTCTGTGCATAGTGCTGACATGGACATTATATGGATGTGTGGGTGTGTCCTCCTCTCTAAGAGCTTCCAGTCCAGGAGGGGAAAGAAGGGACATAGAGATCCAGCCACATGTTAATACAAAGACTTGCAGCTCACAGAGAAACACAGGTTAATCAGTTATTTTTGAAATGTCAAAGGACTTTCTCAGACCGATACTACTACACTCTCTCAATATCTCTAATGAGAGGCAGAGAGGAAAGTAGTATTATCATTCTGTAGTCAGTGTCCAAAGCATATAGGATTTGCAAAAAGGTCACAACTTAGTGGCAGAGTGGAGACAGTCAGCCAGAGTTGCCGACACGCAGCCCCTGGCTCTTTGGGGGGTTTTGATAGAAAACAAGCCTTAAAAATAGCATCTGTCTTTCTTTGCTGCACGTTGAGAAGAACCAAAACACTTGCTTTTAAAATTATTTTTAAAACTAGCAGATGGCATTGGCCACAGAGAGAAAAGTAAGTAAGGGAGAGATTTCACTTGCTTTCTGCTTGGAAGAACTCGACTTGCCCCCCAAACTCATTAGTCAGAACCCCAGTATCGGGGAGCACTCTACCATAGATAATGCCACGTTTTGTGGTCTGTTTCTACCCCTACCAGTAGGTGGGCAACTCCTGAGATCCATCATCTTTGAACTGTACTGACTCTGGCTTTGGCAAACCGGTACTTCAGCTATTAAACATTACGGTTGGCATCTCACTGTCCTTTCATTTTCTGAATACTTAATGATGCCCACCCTATGCCAGGCACTATTCTACTGCCAGACATGCTGCGGTGAATAAACCGTGGTGCCTGGCATTAAGGATTCCCCAGATGGGTAGGGAGATCAAATACATTTCCAAAGAGCAGTGTTTCCCAAAATGGGGTGGGAGAAAATTTTAGGGGGGCTGGGGATGCATATGTCTTTACCGTTATAGTTTTGTATTTATTTTCATGTGCTTTGTGAAAAACATAACTCGCATGTGAAGCCCCTGATTATATGGCTACTATTGCTGAGCGGGAGAATAAATTGCATGAAGTTACACGAGGAGAAAGAGGCAAGGTGGGGTGGGACCAGATTATGAAGAACTGCATAAGGCCGTCAATCCAGACTTCAGTCGTTTCACATCTGGCTTCAAGTTCTTTACCACGTTTTTCTGCCTCATCTACTAACATTTACTTATTCTTCAATATCTTTATTAGCTCTCTTTTTCAAAAAACCTTAAAATGCAATTATTTAAAAAGTGTAAAACCTCATAGCAAAGTCATAAATGGAAATTCATTGTCTCTGTAAACAATAAATGTGTATCTGGATCTATCAATTTAAGCTATATCCAGTCTTGCTTTGGTACATCCATCCCTTAAATGACTTATTTTTAAAACAAATGCAATTTGTCCATGTACCCAAGCTCATTTCCTACCCCATTGTAAGGAACATCAAAATCTAGAAAACACTGCCAGAGGCAAGCAACCAAGAGCCAATCTGGAGCAGAGAAGTGAATTTTACTCGCTTTACTTATTTACATTTTATTCACCTGAACATTTATTTTTGCGAATCATGTATTAGGTGTTAAAGGGGAAAAAATGATGAATAGGATACAGGCTGCCCTCAAAGAATTAAGAATCTTCGTTAAAACATATACAACAAACTCAAGCCATTATCTTAAACAGAATGCGGTAAGAGAAATTGCATGACAAAGTTGCCTCTGGGGGCTTCAGCTAATAAATGGCCCTCAGCTATAGCCTCCAATTCCTCTGTAATTATTCTACCCCCCAGTGCCCTGAAATTTTGCTTTGTTTCCCACTCTTCTGATATTTCCCATATTTCAAGGCCTCAAAGATCTTTCTTATAGTCACATGCAGTTGTTTTTTATTAGAACCTATCTGCTTTACTCTACTACATGAAAATCAAAAATATGTGCTAAGCATAGACACTCTCCTGTTTGGTCAATTTTCCAAAGAGGACTTGTCACAGCTCAAAATTCAACTCTCATCTCTCTAGGCTGATGAATCTTGACTTGTATATCTATCCTCTCCCTTTCTCCTGAGCTCCAGTCAGCTCCAGCTGGCTAGAGGACATCTATACGTGGGTGTTCCACTGTCAACTCCAATTAAAAGCTCAGAGAGGCAAGCTCACCATCTTTCTCTTCAAACTAACCAGTCTGCTCAACTTTCAAAGTGCTTCTTCCAAATTGTCACAGTTATCGTTGTTATCCTTCATTGCACATTGCCCTTGTCCCCGGAGCATGAAATGACTTCAGTTGATTTTAAATTTCCTTTTTCCTTCACCTCTCATATTCAATCAGCGAATAAATAAAATTTAAGTCTGTCTGTCACCGTTATCATGTAAAATGGTTAGAGAGAACTTCTCAAATTTGGAAATTTGGGGCGTGAGTGTCAGGATCATCTGATTAAAAATAATGACTGGCTGGCATGTGCAGACTTCACCTGGGGGGCCCAGGAGAGGGCAGAGAATTCAGAGATAATCCTTCTTCCTCCAAGGCAGCTGCAAGTAGGATGTGACATAATGCCCATGGGACTGCCAGGGGGATACCGGCAACTTTTAATCAGATACCATGGACAGAGAAAATCAACACTGTAGGTGGCATTCCTGGGTGCTGTCCTGCACTCAAGGTCCTGAAACGCCTTTGGTTGCCTAACCCCTGACACCTGTGAAGCTCTCACCAGCTTCCTCCCCTCGCAGGCACTGAATGGACCTTTAACTGCTAAGAGCAAGCTATGTTCTGCTCCCACTCAGTTCGTTTCCCTGGACTCAAGATGGTGTCACCCACCCGACACAAGTACCAATTACACCTTCCCTGTAGATGCAACCCCTTTTTAAAGGTTCAATTACCAGCTGATTGGGCCAGGAAGACAATATCTGATCCTTGCTGATCTGATCAGATTCTCTTTCCTGAGTATGAATTGGAACTCACGGAATTTGATGGAGAGGGAAACTGCAAGGGGCTATGTTACCATGAGCTGGGAAAGAAAAAAAAAACTAATGAGAAAGAAAAAGAGATCTATCCTAGAAAGCTTTGGAGTTATGGATTCTAGCTCTTCACAAGGCTCAGGTATATCTTTGCCTTTGGATTGTTTTCCTTCTAATAAAGTATTTAAAAAAACAAAGCAAAACAAAACATGAGATAGTTTGGAGGAGGGGGTGTTCTGCTTCTTGAAACCCAACCGCTGCTGACAGACTACTCCATAGCAACACCCTTCCATCTAACCACATCCTTGGATACTGCTGCCAACACAGAGCCGACCCTGAACTCAAGACCCTGGGGACAAGCTCAGTGCTCAGTGGACATGCCACAAGGGCCAACTCTACAAGCAGAAGCATCCTCATCACCCTCCCTGTCCCCTCCTGCATTCCGGGTTGACGCCCCTCCCAGCATGCCTTGCAGCAGAGTTCTTGCTGGGCCATGACAGCAAATTTGGGGAGGAAGTAACTTCTGTCCTTCAGTGACTCATAAAATCTAATTCTATTTAAAAAAAAAAAGAAGTACATATGTTCAATTGAAAAGAAAACATTTAAAATAGATGTTTTGCTAAGGAGACTGCCTGTGCCCACTGGCAGTTGGGAAATTGCATGAATGTGCTAGGCAGACAATTGTCTCTGGGAAAACCTGCAAAAGGACTGGAGGAAACATAATTCTTTTGTGTCCACGCAGCAAAGTGCCCCCAGCTCAGCTCTAATAATGCAGGGAGCCTCCCTTTATTGTTTATTCGGCACTTTGTACGCCATCTCTCTTAATCCTCAATTATTATGCTCAATTTAAAGAAGAAACCAGCATTCAGAGCTGATAACTGACTTGCTGGTGGTCACACAGCCTGTAATCACAGACCCAGATTTACCTGGCTGAGGAGCTCACGCTTATCCCTTTGTGCTTCTAGAACAATTTGCCTAAATCCCATTCTCCCAAGACTAGTTCAGCTAATGAGCAACTGTCTAAAAATGCAGCCTGCTTCTGATGGCTTTTGCATCTATTTGGGTGTTAACGTTTGCCATCTCGTGGCACATTCAACACTTTTAAACCGTCCTGTTATAGACACTTCTGAAATAATGTAAATTCAAAATGAAGACAATTGCCCAAGAACCCCTCCCTAAATCAATGTTTTGCTTTTTCTATGTCTTTCAGATTCTTTTCCACGTGCATATTCCATTCTAACACAGTAAGATTAGCCTCTTAAATAGAATTTAATATCTTACATTTTCTGTTAACATCATGCCATACCTATATTTCAAAGATTTTTAAATTCCATTGTCTAAAAATATTCCTGATATAACTTTCCTTTTCTAAATAAGATTTTAGAAATTAAATTTGCATCATTTTCACAACGACCAAAGTTGTTTTGCATATTGGTAGGTGTCTTTTTTTCCCTTTTGTCTCTTCTGACCACTTTAAGAATTTCAAAATTCTATTATCTTTTATCCTCAAAATTCTAAGTCTCTAGCAAGAAAAACACCAAATTTGCAGCATGTTACACTAGATTTGTCATTTTTTTTAAAGGTAACTGATTCATAAAGGAATTCTGGGTCACAAAATACAAAATGACAATCCACTCGGGCTACACTGGCCTCCTTGCTGCTCTTCAAACACGCTGAGCATGTTCCTGCCTCAGGCATTTACACTCACTCTTCCTGCTGTCTAGAACACTTTGCCCCCAGATATCCACATACCTCACTCCCTCTGGTCACTTTGCCCCCAGATATCCACATGCCTCACTCCCTCTGGTCTCTGCTCAAATGTCATCCTTATCAGAAAGACCTTCCTTGATCATCCTATCAAAAAACAGCATCTCTGTCCCAATCCATCCATCTCTGTTTCCTTTATTTTTTGTTGCTATTGTTATTTATTATCAGTCTCCCCAATTAGAATGTAAATTCCAAAGGAACAGGATTTTTCTCTCTTTTGCTCACTGACGTGCCCCTCACAATGATGCAGCTGGGCCCTGACACATATATTTCAACAAACAAATATTTGTTGACAGAGTCAATAAGCGTCACCACCCTCTGGCAGTAATGATCTAATTTTTAGAAATATGCCTATTCCAGCCCAGCCTCCCTCTTCCTCTGGAGAGCCAATCTGGAGGTTAGGAGATATTGCAATTCTAAAAGGTGAGCATGTGCCACATGACTCCCCCCTTCACGGGCCTTCCCTGAAAAGGGGCGCCCCTTCCAGCTCACCTGAGCTAGACTAACAAAATATATATGCAGTGCCTCCTAGCTTTTAAAATCACTCCCACAATAAAATCTTTCCAATCACTTGCAGTATCCTTGCGGGGTAAGTAGGAGACCCTTCTCTAGTGGAAAGAACACAAAAGGGGCACTAGGAAACCTGTCACTTAACAACGGTGTGACCTGAACCATTTCAACTTTCCAAGGGCTGGTTTCCCTGGTGCAGAAATGTGGACGGTAATACTTGCTTACAGTGTTCTTGTGAAAATTAGGTGTGATCATGAAAGTGAAAGTGATGTATAAATTGGGGAAAGGAATCTGAAGTGAAGGCAGAGACAGAGTAGCAAGGCTTCAGAGTTTGGGGTTCTAGAGTCTTGCAGAACAAATTCTGGCACCACCACCGACCTACTGTGTGACATTGCATGAGTTAGTGCACTTCTCTGATTATCCTTGTCCTGATCTATAAATTAGGGATACTCAGAGTGCCTACCCAGTAGAGATGTTGGGAGGATAAAATGAGAGGATGCCTGGAAAGGGCTGAGCATATGCCTGACACACGCTGAAGTGTTTTCATCATCACTGTTAAGGTCATTTGGATGGCAACTCAACATCATGTACTAGCAAAACCTTGGGCTCTGAGTTCAGTGGACCTAGGACCCTGTGCTATGTCTTGGGAAAACTACCCAATGTCCCAGATCCTCAATCCTTCCACCTGCAAAGTGGGATGAAAGATAATCCCTCCTGTCTTGAGATTTTTGGGGGGGAGGACATCATGAAATAGTTTTGATGGCCCACATGGTGGTAGATACTCAGGTGGAAAGTCAGTTCCACTGCAGAGATAGAAACCATGTGCCTTTACTGAGCAGGTGAAAGGCGAGCAAGGCTCAGGTAGAGCTCCAGTGCCCCACCGGAGCCCGGAGACAGGCGAGGTGCTAGGGTTCTGCCCCAAGGATGTCAGAGGGAGCGGAAATCAGATGACCCACACACAACACACCCGAGAGACCTCACCGTGTACTGGTTAAGTGTAAAGCTCCTTGAAGCCAGGCTGCCAGGGTTCAAATCCTGGCCCTGAAATGTACCACCTATGTGGCCTTAGTCTCCTCATCTGTGAATTGGGGATGACAACAGGAAGCCATCCAAGGCTTGTCATGTGGCTTAAAATTATTAGTCCAGTGCCTCACATACAGTAGGCATTATTATGTCTTTGAAATAAATTTAATTTGTGTAAAATTAAAATATACATGCTTAGCCAAAAAAAAAAAAGAAGAAAAAAATTAATTTGGGGGCTTTCACACAATAAGCAGCTGCCACTAAATGAAGGTGAGCGGAGGGGTATGTGCTCAGTCCTCAAGGGCCTCTCACTCCGCTCTCCCTGGCTTCCCCAGCCACTCACTACTCTAATGTTTCAAGTTACGCTTTTCCCCAAACAATACAGTCCCTAGAGGAAGGATAACTACTTCATCTGCTCCTCACCAACAAGAAAGCCCTCTGGTCCATCCCTAGCTGTTTCTGGATGGGGAGACTGCGTATCGTTCTCCAGGATGGGGCCCTCCTGCTACGGAAGACTCCAATCCACTGAACTCTCATGTCTGGGCTCTCCTGATTTTTTAATCTCTTCCCTGGCATGTGACAGCTCCTCGAGGGGACCCAGAGTTCTGCACAATTGCCATGTAAGTAGCAGGCCCTACCTTCTAATTCCAGAAAGCATATTGAAATACAAGTAGGTGAGCTGGCTCAATATTCAAAGAAAAACCTCAAATCCACCCTATCATTTTTCAAACAAATTACAGAGATACTGTACATTAATGACTATTAGTCACAAATGACTCATTTCCCCCAATTTCAGCATATCCAATGGAAATTGAAAACTGCTTCTCCCAAGTCAGCCCAGCCTCTTCCTTGAAAACGAGGTCTCCTTCTTAGTCTATTTGCCAGAATGAGACCATCCTTCCTCTGGTGATGTCAGTGAGTCCATTTGGGGACCAGCAATGGAAAAAAGAGATGTGGGAATTAGAGAGTCTAGGGGTTTAATAGTCTATTCTAGTCCTGTCTACCACCACCTGGATGCCTACGGCCTTAACTCTCCAACATGAAACTGGAGATGCGGACTAGTAGGATGTACGCCTTTCCCGATCTTTGCCAAGTCCCCACATGATGGGAAGGACTGAGCACTTAATATTTTTCTTTACACGGACTCTCTCCCTTACTTGGTTTTATGTTAAAAGAAAATCTGAGTCACCTTTGAAGCATAATAAACCAACTCATGAAAACTTAAAAAACAGGGAAGAATCCAGCATTTATCCTGCATTTATCAAGCATTTATGCCTGTATGAGCTGTCACAGGGCACCCAGGCAATAGATGAGGGGCAGTTCCTCTTTATAAAAGCATCCCAGCTACCAAGTAAAAAAAGAAACGATAGAATTAGGATAACAGCATCTTGCACTCCTAGTGACTTATGGATGGAGGCCCCGAGCTGCAGCAGTTGGTGGCATCACAAAACGGAAGACAACCGGACACTACGTGCCTTTGGATGAAATTCCACACCACCTCTTATGGTTTTCCCGAAGGGGTCAAACCTGACTCTGACCAAACCTCTAGGTCCAGCTGCCAATTTGCAGGAAATGCAGAGGACAGAGGAAACATGTGGTGATGCCCCATAACTGTGCCATCAGCAAAATACAGGCTGTGAAAACGCTCCAGCCAAACAGCTCAGGATCTTCAGCAGATAAAGGAACAGATAAAAGAAAAGGATGGAAGGGATGGAGGAGGAAATCGTTATACTGAAAGACCTAAAAGACACACTGAGTTTCTAAAAATGGGACAGATTAAACTATCGTATTGAGGGATGATAAAACCTAAGTGATAAAACTATAACCACATGCAAGCACGTCAAGCTGCCATTTAGGGGGGAGATTGAGATCAGAACACAGAGAAGCTTCTAGAGTGGCTGCCAAAATCCTCCTTCTCGACCTAGGTGGTGGTATAAGGTACTTAACCTTACATTAACTCATTACTAAAACACCTATTTTCTGGGGTTTTAAGCCTTGTTTTATAATATCTCAAAATTAAAAAATTAAGACTTTACAGTATTGTCATAAACAAATCTGTCAAAAGCATATCAAATAAATGCAAAACAATGACCTAGAAACTGCTGTTTGCCAAAGCTCAGACCCTGAAGTCTGGTACTTTCTCTTTGTTAAAAAAGCAAGGGTTAAAAAGTCGTTGCAAGTATGTTAGCACTGACTGGAAATGTTCCGGAAGACCTTAAAGCAAACTGAAAAGGGGATGCAATTTACAATCCACAGACCACCCCAAATCACCCTTCATGCTACGAGGGCTGTTTTGCATAGCAGTGTATGCTCCATCCTTTAGCCGACATGATTCCACTCTTAGTCCTGCCTGCATCAGAGCAAGGGATGTTCCTGTAGCCCCTTGTTCCCCAAGGAGACCCCAACAGGAGGCTGGTGGACCAAAACCCCCCACAGGGAATACTGTACACACTTGCTTAAAATGCTCCCTCCCTTGACCACCTGCAGTAAGGAGACTGTCTAGGATTTGGAGAATTTGGCGCCAGCGGAAAACCATCTCATCAGCCACAGCAGGTACCACTGTGGCGATAAGGCAACAATCTTCGGACCCACTCGCTTCTCCAGGGTCTGCTGCCATATCCCCTACTGCATTGTTTTGTAACTATTCCATGCCTGTTTCTTCTGCTCTAAGACCATGAACTTCTCAGAAACAGGATCTAGTTTACTAGATTTAGTTGAATAGAAACAGCAGTTTCTATTCCTCAGCTCTTGGTCAAGGCCAAGGCTGATGGTAAATGTTTGTGAAATGAGTAACTGACATCAAGTGAGCATTTACTAGGTACAAAGCACCTGCCAAGTGCTTCTCATGTATCATCTCATTTCCTCCTCACAACCACCTTGGATGTAGCTGCTAGTATCATATCCATTTTACACATGAGGAAACCGAGGCCCAGAGAGGTTTTGTGATTTTCCCAAGGCCACTCAGCCAGTAAGTGACAGAGCCAAGATCTGAACCCAGGGCCCTCTGACCCCAAAACATATCAAGAGACTTCTTAGAACAGGAAAGAAACACAGGGCAGCTCTAAGCCTGGAGTGTGGCATGCACTGACGAAACCTACCCCAAACCCAGTTTGGGCGTCTTTCAAGCCTGTGAGCATTCAGCTTAACTTAGCAGAGCACAGAGACGTTGGAGGAGAGAGGAAGTCCTGAGCTTTAAATAATATGCGACATACAATAGCAGTCCATCTCACAAAGGAGGTGGGCTCTGAAATTAGCATGTAGGATAAGAGCTGGATAGAATTAAACTAATCTTAAAGACTCCCTTAAAGTATCTTTAAGTCACTGGGCCACTGGCCCTTAGAAGCCCCAAAGGCCAGAATTAGCTTTGTACCTCTTTCATTCCGGCTCTGGTCACCCCCTCCTTGGGTATGGAGGCAAGGTCTAATTTGAACAGGGAAATGGTAAAAGGTTACTTAAAGGGATGTCGTCTCCTGTTCTCAGAGATAGAGTTGGAATCAGAGTCAATGGCAGACAGTGTACAAATGTCCCCTTCTCTTCTTGGGAGCCACAGCTCTGTGTTTGCCAGCCCCTGCCTAGGACCCTGTGCCCCACCCCCACCACCCCCGCCCCGCAAGTCCTCTGAGGGCTGTGTTCTCAGACAATCCCTCTTTCTCCCAGGAGGTCCGAGCAACTTCAAGAATGTATTGGAGCATTTCCTGAAGGTTCTGAAGGGCTGACCGTGACCATCTCAAGACACATGCTCATTCGCATCTGAAAGTTCTGCTATCACATCTCATAATGTGAGACCAAAAGTCCTTAGTCACTGTCCCCAAGTCACCTCTTGCTGTCAGAGGAAGGCCCTGGTCTGTTGGTTATAAAATCAATTGCCTGAGTTGCTTTATCTTCCCTGAAACAGCACCTGCCTCAGGGGAAAGCACGTCTGAACAGCGACCTCAGATTCTCAGCAGCCTTCCCTGGACCCCATGTCCTCCTTTGTCTAGAATGGGATGGACCCCGGTGGGCCTCTGGGGCAGGTGCTGCTGGGATAGCCAGGGACAAAGCCTGGTGAACCCCTGGAGGTGGGATGGCCGGGCCCCCTGACAAGTTACCATGGTCTGGAAGCAGGAATGGAGCTGGGTCAGGAATGGTGGCTTCCCAGGCAGGGCCAGCACCCTCTTCTCCACCATCGTGCATTCCACGTCATCATCTTGGATCACGACATCCTTCTTCAGGATCTTCACAGCATACAGCTCATCTGTGCCCTTGCGCTCTGAGAGCATGACCTGGGAAAGACAATAAGCATGTCAGGGAGATTGGAAGGGGGCCAGGGGACAGCTCCATCATTCAAATCCACCCCAAGCTTTGTCCAGATGCCCTCCATTGGCACGGAAACAACAGATGACGTTTTCCACAGACCTCAAACTTTCAATAGTTGAACCCAATCAACAGAGGGAGTTCTAAGACTGATGACCACGTACTGATGCCCTGGGGCTATGCGGCTAGAACATAACCCCCCTGAGGGCAAGTATCTTTGCCTGTTTTGCACACTGGTGTAACCCAAGAGCCTGGAAAAGTGCCTGGCACCACCCAGCAATCCTGAATACGGGTAAATACTGCCTCCCCCACTGCCTGAGAACACAGGGGAGGAGGGGCCCTGGATGCCAGGAATGCTGCTGCAGTCAGAATCGGACTTAGCCCCCGGCCTGGGGAGAAGCAGGACAGACAGATGGCTGGGAAGTTCCCCATGCACCAAGGGCGGGGTGGACCCACTACATCTGTTTCGATTATCCCCATTCTACAGGTAAACAAACAGAGGCCCAGAGAGATTAATCTGCCTGAGCTAATGGTTATTCTAAAAATGCAGATCTGACTATGCTGCTCCAATGCTTGAGGTCCTTCCGTGATGCCCACAAGCCAAACATTTCCACAACCACCATCTCTCCTTTCTTCTCCTTTCTTTCCTTTCTTTTCCTACTCCGGCTGCCTGCAATGCCCTTCCACACTCACTGCCCAGAAAACCTGAGATCAGCTCAGATGTCAACAACTTCTATAAGTCCCCATGATCCACTTAGACCAAATGGGCCACTCCCTCCTCCGGGCCCCAGGCACCAAGCTGGCTTTGTCTCTATGGCAGCTACTTTAATGCAGGCTTTTCCAAACTTCAATCAATCATTCACATGCCTTTTTCACATCTTTTCCCACCATCTAAACTGATATTTGCTTAGTATTTTTGAAAATCTTGTCACATTTTTACTTAACTAAAGTTATCTGAAAAGGAAACTTTATATCACCACTATTAATGGAAAGCCAGTATCACTACCCATAAGAAAGAGGTAAACATAAAGATAAGAAAAGCAAATCAGTGCTAGGAAATTCTAGCTAGATATTGCTGGCTGCTGGAGGTCCCAGGCCAGGCCCTTCATTTTCTCCTTATTAAATGAAGAAAAGATAATAGCAAATGTTAGAGAACTCTTATTAATGGCATGTCATCATCAAATGAGAGTTTCTTGTTCAAGAAATTAGAAAGACTAAAAGAAAACATAAAGAGGATCATCTTATCGTGGTGTGATTTAATTTTCTTTACTATCATATCTATGTACCACCTAAAAAGTCTCAAGGACTAGACTAAAATCAGGAGAGTGGAACTGACACAGGAAACAGAAATGAAAAGCATCTGAGGGTCCATTTCCAAATTAAACTGCAGCCCCTTTTGGTAATGTAGTCAACCTTATTTTTCCTGATCTTCCTTAAAGCACCTGTTCTGGAACAGGGTTCAGCCCGTCACATATTTGTATAAATAAAGTTTTATCAGAACACAGCCACACCCATCATTTGTGTATTGTGCATGGCTGCTTTCCTGCTATAATGGTAGAGTTGAGGAGTTTATATAGAGACTGTCCCGCAAAGCCTATATTTACTATTTGGCCTTTTACAGAAAAAGCTTACTCTAGCATTTGATTCAGGTCTGTATCTAAACTGTTACTGTTTCCTGTGTCAATTCCATTCTCTTCCAACCAATATAGGGGAATTTCCCAAACGTGGCTCATTTGTGTACCAATTGCATGATGCTAGAGCTGCGCTCTGACATGGGCTTATTCTTCTGTCTACCCATGTTAGGACAGAACGAGGCACCAGGAATTTTTACACGTCTCTGTTGATGAAGAACCTTCTGATGGGGCAGTGGGCCCTCCTGGCCACAGCTGATTAGATCAGAGACAGATACTGACGTAAGCTGGGCCAGTCAGATTCTCTTTCCTAAGAATTTGGAATTAGAGTACTCCAACAGGAAGGCCGGCAGTCTCAGGGGTCCTGAAATGAGAGGCATACAGATATGCCTGAAGTGGTCCCTTTTTACCATATGCAGGCAAAGAAGAATGAAATGCATATATAGGGGGGTGGGGGGAAGTCAGCGAGTGAGCCAAGGCCTTGCTTTCCATCTCTGCTTCTCATCTTTCATGAGTCTTGGCTGTTTCCCATGAGAAACCTCTGTGTCCCTCCAATGAAGTTAACATTTTTATTTTTTTTATTGCTTGGAGCTCAAATAATTCTTAATAAAAATAAAAATTTCAGGAAGCTAAATAACATCAGGTCAGTATATGACCCCAAACAAGGCAGATTCCATTCTTTATAAAGGTGGTGCCTCTTGCCTGCCTCAGACGTCTTGGGGGCAGTTGTTAACCGGGAGGATTCCAAGCGCCGGAAGCTCAGGGCTGTGGCCTGGGAGCCTGCGTTTTAACAAGCACCCCTCCTCTCCTTGATTCTAATCACTAAATTTGCCCTTCTATGGAATTCTGAGGTACTGTCAAAACTGGTTCATTTAAAATGTGGTTTGGAGGTGTCCACAGGTACAACAGATGCCTTCTATCTTGATTTTCCCAACACCTCCTCAATAGTCATTAGTGGAGGGGAGAAGGAAACTTTGCTTTGTACTTAATACTCTCATCAAGCTTTCCTTTTAATCTCTCTGTCCTCCGTTGGAGAGCTTTCTAAGAACTTTCCCCATGGCAGGAAGAAAGTGATGTTCTGTGGTGGGTTCAAAACACATCTAAAAATATTCACTGCTCCTGAATCAAGAGGCAGCGTCTATGCCCTCTCCCCTTGAACCTGGGCAGGCCTCTGTGACAGCTTCAAAGAAACAGAACCTAGTGGAAGTGACCCTGCATGAACTGAGAGGCAGTAACTTCTGTCAGTTTCTCTTGGGACACCTGCCTTTGGAGCCCTGAGGCCACCTTGCTAGCAAGACCACAAAATGAGACCAGCTGGAGAGGCCCTGAGACTCCATGAAGAGCTTGGTGCCCAGCCAGCCCCAGGTGCCCCGGCCCTTCGTGTCCCAACTCCATCCACTGCAGGAGAGACCCCGAACCACAGTAAACCGGCAAGCATTCCCAATTTCTTGACTCACAGAAACCATGAGAGATAATACACGGTTGCTGTTGCTTTAAACTTCTGAGTTTGGGGATCATTTGTTATGCAACCACAGACGACTAGAACAAATTCATCTAAGTTCATTCGTGCACGAATGCAGCGCAGCATGGTCCAGTGAAGCCCGATACCTTGGTTTGTTTAATTCTTGGGTTTAGCTATTCTTTTCAATTTTTAAAAAATGGCTTCAATTGAGAGAGGCAACAGAGATGGAATTCATTTTGCCTTCCACATCTATCACCTTTCCTAGTCTTATCCAGGACCTGGAAGGCTGGCCTATTCGTTTGTTCATTCAGTAAACATTAATTTGGTGTCTAGGATGTGCCAAGCACCGTGACAGGCAGCGGGGATGCAGAGTGACAAGGTTACACTCTGGCACAAATAATTGCCTGATTCAATTATGATTAAACCTCTGAAAGAGAATGCGTGGTGTTCTGCGAGTATTTGCATAGAGGTCTTAGCCTGATTTGGTGGGTCAGCAAAGGAGCTCTGGAGAAGCGATGATGAGCTAGGTCCTGGAATGTCAAGAGGACCAGAAAGGTGGAGCTGGTGGAGCCACATTCTAGCCAAAAGGAAGAGGACTATGTCCCCTTAGGATTAAATTACCTGGACTCATAAGCCTTGGCTTGGAATCATGGTAGGAAGTAAGCACTCAAGCTTTAGAACTCATATTCTGGATTCCAACTCCCAACCATCTGAGACACAGCAAATAATTGTCTCTGAGAACCTGAGAGATGCGGCAAACAGAGCAGCCCTGGACCCAGGAGGGGTGACGGGCAAAGGATAGGTCATGTTCAAAGGGAATGGTCCAGTGACTGTGCAGGGAGAACAGAGGCAGTGCTGGGACCTGGACCAGCATGTGAGGGGAGGTGGGTCCTTTGGGGCTGATAACGACCACTCCTTTTTACACTGGGCAACATCTCACTTAATTCCCTCACAAATGTGTATGGTAGGTTCTACTACAGGGCTTAGAGAAGTTTGGAGACTTATCCAAGTCACTCTGTAGGCAGTGACATTTCCTAAGTCACCTGTCCCCTACATCCATGCTCACATGGATTCCACCTGCTTCTCTGAGTCCTAAGTACCAAGTGCTCTGTTGTTCTGCATTGACTGGAAATTAATCAAACTCTTTGCCGCAAGTTATTACTGGGATGTTTCAAATTCAAACTCCAAATCCTGGGCCTGTTCCCCATTTTCCTATCCACCCCATCTTTACAGCCTGGGACTCTGTGGGCTACTTCGAGGCCACAGACAGAGCCATCCTTTCCTTTGTCCATTTCTTGTACAACCGCTAACAAACCGTTCGTTTACTTGGTGCGATGAGCTTGGTCTGAGTTAGTGCTGCAGCCGGGACTCCAGTTCATCCATCCAAGCACTTCTGGGAATTCGTGCTCGGCATGCTGCTGGGCACAGTGACGTGTCCACAAACAGAAGAGACATGGCCCTGGGTCCAAGCATCAAGCGGCTTGAGAAGATCTGACTTCCTCTACCTGTGCTCTGACACACTGGCTGGGAGAGGAAAATGGCAGAAGCAAGGGCCATGTTCTAAATACTCCTTTAAGTGGAAACTGTCTTTTATTGTCTCATGCAGCTTTGAGAGCTTCCCCTTCAGATAATAGCAAGATAGAGGGTGTGGGGTGTGTGCCCAGCTGTCCCTCCATCTCCAGGGTGAGATTCCAAACAGACTGAAAGGAAGTGTTGAAGTGACATTCTTATCAAATTCCAGGCCACATCTGTTACCCAAGAATCTTCTGAGAGAGATGTGATAAATAACACACTCCAGTGATGGCAGATAAAAGGGAGGAAAGTAGCCCAGGGATTCCTGGCTGGGAAGTTTGTTGTGATGAACTCTACTGGCAAATCCAAATGGGGACATGGGCCTGGAACCCTGGCTCTTGACCATGGGACAGTGTTGTATAATGATTAGCGCCTGTGCTTTAGACTTACAAGACCTGTTACATGTCCAATTTCTGCCACATACTAGCTGCATGACCTTGGGAAAGTCAATTTCCACATCTGCAAAACAGGGATCCCAACAATACTTAGCTTTTGGTGGTAGTGAGGCAACTTTGCGGGATAAAGTAGGCAAAGTAAACACCTTAAGTCAGCACCGGGCTGGGCAAATGAATACCTGGAAGTTGTCCTAATTTCCTAGGGCTGCCATTACAAAGAACCAGAAACTGGAGGGTGTAAAAGAACAGGAATTTATTCTCTCACAGTTCTGGAGACCAGAAGTCCAAAATCAACATGCTGGATGGGTTATTTCCTTCTAGAGGCCCTGAGGGAGAGCCTGTTCTGTGTCTCTCTCCTGGCTCCCAGCGGTCACCAGCCATCCCGGGCTCTCCTTGGCTTGTTGACACAACACGCCAATCTCTCCCTCTGTTTTCACATGGCATTCTTCCCTGCGCCTCTGTGTCAGTGTCCACATTTTCTGTTTTTACAAGGACACCAGTCTTTGGATTGGGGCCCACCCTAATCCAGTGTGACCTCCTCATAACTCAATCACATCTACCAAGACCCTGTGTCCAAACAAGGTTGCTTCCACGGGGATCAGTAATCAGGACTTGAACATATATTTTGGTGGGGAGACACTTCCACCCATTACAGTGGTTATCACCAACTCCATCTTTTCCGAGAATGACCAAGGGGCCTGCTTGTGATCCCAGTACACAGCACCTATTTCCAGTTCTCCACTGGCTAAGGAGATCTGTCCAGAGGGAACTGTGTTCATGTGCTTACTAATGTACAGGCAGAGATACTTAGGGACCAAAGACCCCGCTCCCCATTTCCCCCAGCTTCAAGAGACACCTGCCAAAAATCCAAAGCCAAGTGGAATCCCCCTCAATCCCTTTCTCTTACATCTCTCACTCAGTACATCAAGTTTTGTCAGCTGTACATTCAAAGGATATGCCATACCCAACCTCTGTCCTGACCCAAACCACCACAGTCTCTGGCCTGGCAGCCTGCAGCTACCTCCTAATGAATTCTGTTTCCACTCCACTTGCTTCCTCCCTTCATGTACACTCTGTTCTCCGGCCTGCAGGGCTCTCCCCCACTATGTGCTCAAAAGTTTGCTCCTTCATCTTGTTCTGTGTGACCTCCTTGCAGAGGTCCTCCCTGACCCCCTTCTCTAAAGTTGCAGCTCCTTTGTCACTCCCCATCCCCTTCCTCTACTTTGCTTTCCTGCATAGCATTTACCACACCTATATTATATTAAGCTTTATTTGTTTATTTCCCCCCTCCCTAGAATGTGAGCTCCATGAGAACAGATTTTTTTTTTACTTGTTCCCTGCGGTATGCCCACCATGTAGCACAGAGTAGATACTCCAGAAATATCTGCTAAATAAATGAATGAAAAGATCTGCGTGTGGGCAGGGGGAGGGATAGCTAAAAAATATCCCTAGATCTGGGATCATTAAAGATCTTCAGTTACCTAGGTCTCAGGGTTGTTTAATTCACATATGGCTACATCCAACCTATATATTCACAAAGAATTTGTGGTAGCATTCAGGATTATATAATAAGAACAAGTGGATTTTATGGTATGGAAATTATACTTCAGTAAATGGTTGAAAATGATTATATACCATATAATAAATGTGTGTGTGTGTGTGTGTGTGTGTGTGTGTGCCTTCTCTCTCTCCCTCCCTCTGCTTCCTGAAGTTCCTATTTTCTATAGGCGAAATCATATTTGGAGGAGAGAAATAAGCTTTCTCTAGAACTTAGGTCTGAAAGAAATGTCTTGCCTGCATCTCAGATGATTCTTAATGTTCTTAATAACATCCCTGCGACGGGGTCAGAGAAGCAGGTGGAGGAAAGGGAGCAGAGACCACAGCACGTAGCGCTGTTGGAGTCTGCAGGCTCGACTCACACACTGGGCCTGGGAAAGACTCTAACCTGATGAATTCAGATGGTGCGTCTAAAAGAGAGAGCAAGACACTTGGGGCTCATAGGGTCTACAAACACTAATTTGAGAGAAGAGGACCCATAAAGTGCTGTGAGCTGTAGTCAGCCTGAGATAGAGAAGCAAGTTAAAGCCAGGTGTGTACAGGGAGGCCTCCAGGGGGACCACGAGACCCCTCTCCTTCTCTTCTCCCAACCCCACCACACTAGAGAGACCTGTGGCAAGCTGGGCGCAGGAGCAGGTTGCTGATCTTGGCAAGGTGTGCATCTGCCTTTATTTTAGGATTCCATCTCCTTGAGGGTCCCCCTGCTCTCTGCGGCTATCCCCTGCTTGGGCTGCACCCCATCCCTCTGAAGACCTGCAGAGGGTGCTTTAGATGAGCTCAACTCGAAGGTTTAAGCCACACAGGATCTCCTTTCCTCCCCCATCCTTTCCTTGGTTTGCTTCACCTGTCTGCACTGAGCTCCTATTTTTCCAGGATGCACATTAGAATTCTCGGTGGAGCTTTTAGAAGCTGATACCTGGGCCACACTCCAGACCAATTAAATCAGAATCTTCTAAATATCTGGGGCCTTCTTGTGCCAAGCCGGCCTGCCCCGCGGAGGACAGGGTAGTTAGTTGGCAAGAGAACAATCAGGATGGTGCTGTAACCAGGGGCTGGAACACTGGGCAAACACCATCCACCTGCTCTTCCAAAGGTGCTCGCCTACTCAGGAGTAGGATTTGGGAAGAAATCTGGGTGTGGCTGGGCTACATTATGAAGGTTAGCTTCAGCATCCTCATCTTTACAGCATGGAAAGTATCCTGAGAAGCTCTTTGATATAAGAATGAGATTATGATACACCAACAGAGTCTGAGGAGCTAGAAGTTTAGATCCAGTTAGACTGTAAAATCATAGTAGGTACAAGTTCAGCTCTGTAATTATGAGTTAAAAACCTGACTTTGTCCTGCACTTGCTGTGTGATCTTGGGCAAGTTACTCAACCTCTCTGATTCTCAGTTTCCTCATCCATAAAGGGTGCATAAAGACAGTTCCTCCCTCACAATGTTGTTTTGAGAGCAAGTGACACAAAACAGGTGAAGCTCAGTGCCCAGCACACAGCAGGCCATATTGTGTGTAGAATGAAAGCATAATTACAAAGAAAAGAGGGGGTTTCAACTCCTTCTGTGGGTCTAGTGGTTCTCTCCCACATTCTCAAATGCAAGAGAAAGGCAGAAGGCGAACTGAAGCCAAAGACCAAAATTTCTGCAAAATCAGTCTCCCAGGAGATCCTTAGGCAAAGCCCAGACTGAAAGGCAAGGTCGTACTATGTGTGTGTAGAGGTGGGGCTGGCACAAGCCCCCTGGGAGAGGCTAAGAGGACTCCCCCACAGAGAGCTGCATGCTCAGTACAGATAAGACCTTCCTGTGGAATCAGCAGACCATCTGTAAACTTCTAAAATTCCAAACGGGGAAGAGACTATATACTTGGTTTCTAGGCCTTCCCAGGCTCATCGTGTTTGGCATGCAGATGGATTTGCCAAAGCCCTCCTCCAGACCGGGCTAGAAGGACTGGCTTAAGCCACTCAACCCTTAACAACCAGATGCCTGTGAGGGGCAGAGCCATTCCAACCAGTTCCTGTAGCATGCTGGATGTGGGGGTACAATGCAGACGAGAGTCCATCAATATTGATGCTGATTTAATAAGTCATGTTAGAGCTTAACATACAGAAAGAACTCAATACATGCTGCTCAGAATGATTGGTGAATTGTTAACCTTTTGTGATCTCCCATCTTTCAACTTTCTATAGACATGGAGATGCCCTCACATGTTCTAGGTTATCTTGAAGACCCTGATTTTGATTCTCCAAAGTATATTCTTGTTTTGCAAGCTTCAGATCAAATTATCTAAGTGCGCACAAATGTGTGTCTGAACTTTACATCTGATGGTGGTCACGTTAATCGAATATGAATGGTTTGGGGGACTCTAGTGTGTTTACCTCTCACAGCAAACTGGAAGTTAGCAGGCTAGAAATGCTTTCTATCTTCTAATAGCTTGTCCCGGAGAAGGCAACTGGGTAGACTTGCTAATGGAAGAAGTACTTCAGGAAACATTGAGAAGTGGTATAGTGGGAAAGATGCTAATTGGGAGTTAAGAGTGTGAATCTGGGTAGGAATTAGTCACTTTATGGATACAATCTTCAAGTTGGCTAGGCAGAAATAAGAGCAGTGATTCTCAGAGTGCAGATCAACTTAGATGATACAACTTATTTCATGATTTATTATGTAAGGTTTCCCTTATTTAAAATAAAATCTCTTTATATGGTTATATACTGTATGATTCCAACTATATGACAGTCTGGGAAAGGCAAAACCATGGAGACAGTAAAAAGATCAGTGGTTGCCAGGGGGGCGCAGGAAGGGAGGATGAATATGCGGAGCGCAGATTCTAGGGCAGTGGAATTACTCTGTGTGATACTATAATGGTGGATATGTACCATTATACATTTATCCAAACCCATAGCATGTACGACAGCAAGAGTAATGCAAACGGCGTATTTTGGGTGGTAATGATGTCTGTGTAGGTTCATTGATTGTAATGAATGTACCACTCTAGTGGGGGTCATTGATAATAGGGCAGGCATGGATCTGTGTGATTGATAGTGTTCAGATCAGAGGTGAGGTTGACAAGTATTACTAAGGGTTAAGGCTTTTAAAATGATGCCATGTCACACCTCAGATTTAATCCAGTTGAATTTCTGCCCACTGGCAGAGAAGGTCATGGAAGTGTGGAAGGAAGTTTAGAATGAAGGAACTTTTAGCCTCATCATCTCTGGCTCTTGTGGACTTGCATATTGTTAAGCAAATGTCACTACATGCATGGAAGGAATGCCTCAGAGTCACTGTTGGGAAGAAGGAGAAGAGGGAATAAGATTTAAACCTGAAATGCCTAGCCCCTGTGTTTTAAATGAAGATGTTAATTGGATTCAATAAGAAATGCATAATTGTTTGATTGGGTTGCAAGGAGAAACACAAAAGAACTACGATTTCAAAACTCTAGCTGCATTGCTTCTAATTACTGACATCATGTAATTGGTAGGTATCAATTTGAGTTACTGCAATGTTCTTTTGAGCTCAAATCAATGTTGGTGATATGTACGCTTAGTCAATATTCTTTGAATCATATATTATATTTGACAAAGTGGGATGGTTAAAATAAAAGCAAATTCAATTTGACAATTTTACACCACTCCCAAGAAAACAAACCCATCACTGAAGCCTTTTACCAAAGGGAAATGTAATGAGACCCTTAAATGAAAGCCTTCCAGACCTAAACCACTGAAAGTTGGTGAGGTTTAGATATGAGATGAAACCTCATTTCAACAATTAGGTTGCACAAAGGAAGCCTATTTCTCTATAATCTGATCTCTTTATAGTGTGAATCTGGGTAGGAATTAGTCACTTTATGGATACAATCTCTGCACATGAGCTTCCCTTTGTTGTCGGTGTTACAGACTAATAGAGAAGGAGCTTTCTCCGAGGCAGGACTGGACCACCTGGAGTACAGCAGAGCCTGTGCGGCTTAGTGGTTATACATTCAGGTGCCAGACTCCCCAGTGCTGGAACCTACATCCTCTGCTCTCACCTCTCTGAGCCTCCATTTCCTCTTCTGTAGAATGGAGATAACAGCGCCCACCTCATAAGACTGGTGTGAAGACTAATTAAGCAATGTATGTAGAATATTCAGACAAAGTCTCAGTGCTCAAAATATAATCTCAGTCTCTGCAGCAGTTTTCAGTGAGATTAATACATAAGGTGAAGCTCGTGGGGCAGGGGGTGGGGGATTGACACAAACTTAGATATGCCCAAGCACATTAACCATCCATATTTGTACATCCAAAATATTTATCATGGATGTGGGATGATTACAACCTATAGGCTTCTGCTATTATGTTTGTTGTAGAAAAGATTATGGGTTATACTGATAGAAACCAGGGATTCATCTTAACAGGACTGTGAATTTCTGAAATAGGATGGAGAGATGCAGTTGAGATGGATGTACAGAGGGTGGCAGGAACTGTGACAGCACAATGATTGGACCAGGGGCCACGAACTATCACATGAGACCGAATCTCCATGTGAACAGCCTCGAGCTGGCCCTTCAACAAGAGCTCTAGTTTTAACTTTGCATTATTTTTCCCAAAGAGTCAAGCAACGTGTTCAAGAATATATGGACTTAACAGGAACTTGTGCTTTGGCCTGTTCCCCAGGCAGGCCAGTTATTTTCTTCCTTCTCTTAGAAAAATGAAGATGTCACATCTGCTTTTCAGAAAGTCCATCCCTGCTGTCCCTCCGGATGGCTGGCTAGAAAAGTGACACCTCCCCCTGGCCACAGATAATTGGATCCTATGGATCACTGAGCCACACGGGCCATCAGCTTCTCTTTCCTGGGATTTTAACATTCTAGGATATTCTCGATTTGGGAATTAGACACTGAGAACTGAGAAGTGACACAGGCTGAGGAAGGTGGTGTTGACGCACAGCCACAGAGAGAGACATTAGCGAGAAGCGGGGTTGACAGATCGGGGGGTCCCCGAGGGAGTCCGTGGGCTCCTGAAGCTTTCTTGATGCAGCTGTGCTTCCTGCCTCTGGGTGTTGGGAGATACACAGAAACCTGCTGTGTCCTTCCAGGAACCACCCTCCAACTCTCTCTGGCTTATAAAACTCGAATTTCAGATATTTCATTTTCCTCAATATAATTAATTTTGTTGGGGAAAATGCGTCCTTGTAATTTCTTGTTTTGTCATTTACTATCTTCTGAGAAGGGACCGTAGGGCTTGGAGAAAAGCAACAAGCCATTTCATTGAGAAGAGATCGGGAAGACCCAGAAGGCAGAAGGGCCTCCCAACGATGCAGGAAGATGAGTTGGCAAAAACTTGCTGTGGTCCAAATTGCATATGGAAGACTGGGGGCCGGGTGGAAGGTGCCATCATTGGGAGAGAACCAAGGAGAAGACAGGAATCCAAGATCAGATGGCAAATGTCGAAAGGTTCTCAGGAAGAGGATTGAGGGAACAGGTAGCAGAGACTCAGAGCTCCCTGTGAACCACATGATAAAGGAACTCGCCATATGGTGCAGGAAGATAGCAAAGCAGGTTGGAGTAAAGGGAAGTGCTTTTGTGTGTAGGATTATGTAACATCTAATATATGCACATCTGTGTGTGCGTGTGAATCCATACCACTAATGAGATTAAAATTAGGATAGACTCCCACCACAGGGGCTCAAAGACTTTAGAAAAGGCTTCTGTTACTGGTTTGAACTAAACTGCTTAATTTCCTCACTCAATATCTTCTTGTCATAATTCAGTGCTGCACTTGGCTCCAGCACAAGACGCTGCAGTCTGGGGCTTGGAGTTCTGGATTGTTCTCTTGGGCCCAAACCCAAACGCATATGCCAGTTAAGCACCCTGGTGGCCTTCAGGGAGACAAGCTTGGAGGTTGCTGAGGGAGGTGTTGCAGGGGTGCTGGCAGCCAGGGCTGACTTCATCAAGGCACAGTGCTGGGGTCCCCCTCTTTGCAGGGGCTCATGAAATCATTTTAATTTCTTTTAAAATCACAGGGAGAAAGGGAACTTTTAGTTTGAAGAAGTGCTTTAATCCTGGAAAGCTACCTTAGGGACTTTCTAATGACACCACAGCAGGCCATGACACTTGTAGTTAATGTCTGTGAAGAAATAAAGCATGGTCAGAAAGATGAAAACATAGTAATAATATCAATATATTTGTCCTTGTACCAAAGCAATAATGATTTCTGCTTTTTTCCTGGTGGAAGGAAGGACCACAAACGTCTTTGCACAGCTCTGTAGCAGTTCTGAAACCACTGTTTTGAAAAAGAAAAGACTAGCCGTTTGGTGCAGATGAGTGAACCCCCAAGAAAAGAAGAGTGCTGTTAGACATGGAAAGAGGCAACTGGAATCACACAACCTGGTTTTAAGTCCCGGTCCTGCTTCCTCCCAGCTGTGTGGTCTTGGGGAGGTCACGCAACCTCTCTGACTTACAATTTCCATATAAGTGTAAGAGGGTTAATATCAGTAACTACCTTGCAGCACTGCGGTGAGGATTAATATGATGTAATGCATGTAAATTTATAGCCTGATCTCTGGCAATTAGTATCAAGCAATCCAGAGCCCAGGATCACATGTATCTAAGTCAATCCTGGTCTGTTAACTGCCACTGAGTAGCTCTGTGACTTTAACAAATGACTTCAACTTTCTGCATCTCATTTTCTCGTCTGCAAAATGGGGATAACAGTAACTACATTATAGAGTAGTGGAGCCAGTACATGTGAGGCACTTACACCAGAGCCCGGCACATAGTAAGGACTCAAAATGTTACGTGGTGTGATCACCATCACCACCATCACTTAGAATAAATGTTCCACGAAGGCAGATGTTTTTGTTTGTTTTCTTTACACCCACGTCCTCTGCTCCTAGAAGAGTGCCTGCTACATAGTATGTGTTCAGCAAATATTTGTTGAATGATGGAATCCTTAAGTATGCCTGTCAATGGGCAGTTATTATAAAAAGTGATGACTTCTTCCCGGTAGAGGGTAGGGTTCCAATCTTAGTCCCAATTCCTTTTCCTTGTGCCTGAGTTCTGCTGTCATAAGTGGCCACCACACCTTGGGATCAGATCAGGAGAGTTAGGAGCTAGGAGATCATTGATAACCAAGGAGACAGGTGTTTCAGAAGTTGCGGGGGGGAAGAAGTCATAGTGCAAAAGGGTAAGTCATGAGTGGGTGGGGAGGAAGTGGAGGCAGCAAATTCTCAAAAAAGCAGTTTGATTCTCTGGATATACTCAGTGAGTAAAGCATGGAGAAGGGAAGGTCAAGATCATAGGAAGCATCTTAAAGGATACAGGAAATGTTCAGCATGCTCCTCATCTACAGGAAAGGATGTGGGGAAGAAGGAAGATCAGAGACTTTCTGTACCTTCTAGATATACACACAAAAAAAGTAACAAAAAACCTCATGTTAGAAATACCATAGTGACTTCCGGGAAGATGGCGGTGTGAGCAGGGCGGCAGAAATCTCCTCCCAACACTATATTTATCTACGAAAACACAGAAAATACATCTATTCCTAAAAGAGAGACGAGAATACACAGGAAAGCGCACAGCGTGCAGCTACACCCGAGAGGACTCGGCACCCCAAGAGGCGGGTAAGATCCGGAGCCGCGACCCGGCGGGACCCGAGCCCTCCCCCACCCCAGCGCACCGGCGGGAGGAGAGGATTCAGAGCCGGGAGGGAGTGGAAGTGCACCCCGCGAAGTAGCCAGCCCCGGTGATCCGCGCGGGGAGCGCTGACCCACATTGCGCGGTGCAGCGGAGATTGGAGAGACAGAGGGGCAGGATCTGAGGGGGGAACGCACCAGGGTGCTTGCAGCCGGCTCCCGGGAAGGAAAAAAAAAAGCACGCTTTCTTCAGCGGTCTTAAAGAGACAGGAGCCCAGCGGAGGAGCCGGATCGCCCCAGCACACTCAGCCCAGCAGGCTGGGAGTCCTGGGGAGTTTCAGACGCCTTAGCTGGAGACTGAGGAAGCGTAGCCATACTTAACACTTCTCACTGAGATCAACAGCCTCCTACTCGTTCCCACCCCTGCCAGAGCGATAAAGGGCCCTGCGGAGCGGCACAGTCACAGCTGTGGAATAGTGGGGCAATAGCGCCACCTAGAGCATTCCCACAGAATCTACGTCCGGTGGGCATTTTTTTTTGTTTTGTTTTGTTTTGTTGTTTTGTTTTTGTTTTTTCTTTTCTTTCTTTTTTTCTTTTTTTTCTTTCATCTTTTTTTTTCTTTTTTTCTCTTTTTTTTCTTCTCTTTTTAAAGTCTTAAAGAGCCCAGCTGACATACATGGCAACTATCAGTGACCAAATTATACAGCCATGAAAAGACAGAGGAATATGGTTCAGACCAAAATCAACCAGACAACCCCAGAGAGGGAGTCTGAAGGGATGGAAATGCACAGCCTCCCTGAAAAAGAATTCAGAATAAAAGTCATAACCATGCTGATGGACCTACAGAGAAATGTGCAAGAGCTGAGGGAGGAAGTGAGGGAACTGAGGAAAGACAATACAGAAATCAGACAAGCGATCGATGGGCTTAACAGCAGAATGGATGAGATGCGAGAGACTGTTAATGGAACAGAAAACAGAGAACAGGAGTACAGAGCAGCTGAGGCAGAGAGAGATAAAAGGATTTCTAGGAATGAAAGAATATTAAGAGAACTGTGTGACCAATCCAAACGAAACAATATTCGCATTATAGGAGTACCAGAGGAAGAAGACAGAGAAAAAGGGATAGAAAGTGTCTTTGAAGAAATAATTGCTGAAAACTTACCCTCGCTGGGGAAGGAAGTAGTCTCGCAGTCCACCGAAGCTCATAGATCTCCCAACACAAGGGACCCAAGGAAGACAACACCAAGACACATAATAATTAAGATGGCAAAGATCAAAGATAAAGACAGGGTATTAAAGGCAGCTAGAGAGAGAAAAAAGATCACCTACAAAGGAAAACCCATCAGACTATCATCAGACTTCTCAACAGAAACCTTACAGGCCAGAAGAGAATGGCATGATATATTTAACGTTATGAAACAGAAGGGCCTCGAACCAAGAATATTGTATCCAGCACGATTATCATTTAAATATGATGGAGGGATTAAACAATTTCCAGATAAACGAAAGTTAAGAGAGTTTGCCTCTCATAAACCACCACTACAGGATATCTTAAATGGACTGCTCTAGATGGAAGCACACCTAAGGCTAAAAAGATGTCACCAGAGAAAATAAAATCATAGCAAAGAAAGCAGACCATCCAAATACTAACTAAAGGCAAAGAATAAAACACCTATTATAGAAAGAATGGAGGAGGAGGAATAAGAAGGGAGAGAAATAAAGAAACATCAGACTGTGTTTACAATAACTTAACAAAAGTTAAGTTAGACTGTTAGATAGTAAAGAAGCAACCCTTGAACCCTTGGTAACCACGAATCTAAAGCCAGCAATGGCAATAAGTACATACCTATCAATAATCACCCTAAATGTAAATGGACTGAATGCACCAATCAAAGACACAGAGTAACAGAATGGATAAAAAAGCAAGACCCATCTATATGCTGCCTACAAGAAACTCACCTCAAATCCAAAGATATACACAGACTAAAAGTGAAGGGATGGAAAAAGATATTTCAAGCAAACAACAAAGAGAAAAAAGCAGGTGTTGCAGTACTTGTATCAGACAAAATAGACTTCAAAACGAAGAAAGCAGCAAGAGATAAGAAGGACATTATATAATGATAAAGGGGTCAGTCAAACAAGAAGATATAACCTTTATAAATATATATGCACCCAACACAGGGGCTCCAGCATATGTGAAACAAATACTAACAGAATTAAAGGAGGAAATAGACAGCAATGCATTCATTTTAGGAGACTTCAACACACCACTCACTCCAAAGGCCAGATCAACCAGACAGAGAATAAGTAAAGACACAGAGGC